>JAUMHP010000048.1:12855102-12883652 GCA_032361065.1 Enteromius trimaculatus | reverse complement strand
ATATATATATATATATATATATATACACAACTAGAAACACCAAACTAGAATCTTTTTCTCTGATTACATGTGGACAAGCATCTAATAATTCAAATGTTTGTTGTAAAATTGCTCCTCTCTGAACTGGTATCCATCCCATTGTTAATGACCTAGCCTTTTTGACTGACTCTGATGCACTTCTGCTCCATTTAGAGTGACCTAAATCCAGTGACGCATCACTCATGATGCTGCGTTCTACTGCAAGCTTCCAGAAAAGCTCATACTAGTGTGACTACAAAAACTATACACAGATCAATACTATCAAAGGAATTTTTATTCCACAGTCCCCAAAATGCATGCATGACGCCTAAAAACCTAGAAAAGTAGAACCCCATATTGCCATTCTAAGACGCGCATGTATCATGTACATGTTATGTAATGACCTGATTACCAAGCTGTTTTCCCTCCATCCTCAGGGTCAGTGAGTACAAAGACTACCCCGTCATACAATTTTATCCTACAGAAGACCCTCCCCCAGTACACAGCATGGCCATAAACAGCACATTCCCATCCCCCACGTCTCCACACGCTCTTCAGGACTCTTTCTGTCGGTCACCTTATTGCCATCTTAAATATGTAGCAATTAGACATCATTTCCTCCTCTGGTGCAGCTGATATATTCAACATCATTTATGACCATGGCTTTAATTGTGAGATCTGACACAAGGGTAGGCCCAAAACTGGCAGAACTGATACAATCAAGCGATCAACCCAGGCAGGTGTTTGAATGCTGTTGTACGAGAACAAAATGTCCTCTCCCGCATGACTGCCTAATATAATGGATAACAGCAGTCTATGGAGGATGATCGCTTTGTTTTGAAAGGGGATTTATCTTGTCTGGACTGATTAGTGTAGTGCGGTATCATCAGACAACAAATATCAAGAGTATTTAGTAGTTGGTCTGTGGTAATCAAACTAAAGTCTGCTCACAGTAACATGACTTTCTATTTTAAAATGTCACATTTAATGTGTCACTTGCCATTTCTTTGTTATTGTGAAAACTGTATAAACAATATAGTATTTTAATAAAATATTTTTTATAACAAACATGAAAAACACACACAGGTTATGGTTTTACATAGTTTATTGAACAAAACAGGGATGACACCTGAGCAAGTGAAGCGTCGAAGAGCTCTAGTGTGCTTTACACAAAGAAAAGTCCATTCAAAAAATGTTCAACATTTGCACAAAAAGCAGAAAGTGCTCAAAAAAAAAAAAAAAAAAAAAAGTCATAAAATGAGCACAACAAAGCAACAAATTGCCACGGTCTGAGCAGAGCAGCATCATAACGGTATCAGAAAAGGAGAGGTTGCATAGAGTGCACTGTAGAGTCAAAGTCGGAGCACAAGGAATACAAAGAAATACACAGAATTTGAGTAAAAGAGATTATAGAACAGGAAGTGAGCTTCTATTAAACTCTGTTCACTCTTCTCAGTGCAAGTGCAGTCTAATACTGTGGTTCGTATGACTGCTATGACAAAATTCTCCATTTATGCTCTCTGAAACATTCAAACTGAAAAGAGCCATACTTAAGACGACCAAAAAGCAAATGCCAAAACATTTATTAACTGACCCTCGTAAAAAGGTACAATCATTGAAATAGCCATTCGGGAAATTAAAAGTAGATTTAAAAGAATCAGAAAGAATGTTCCCAATAAAACCAAATAGCATAAATGAAAACATAATTGAACACAAAAATGAACAGAACACTTTTTGTTCCCACGTGAAGAACCACACGGGCCAGAATATATCAGAAAATACCTTGAACCTAAGGCTGACTTAATATTGATCTCACAAGCCTCACGTTTCTTCCACAGCAGGTGACAATAAGCAGTCAGAAACAAAGAAAAGGGAATAAAAGTAGTACTAAAAAAGGTTTGACACTATAGATTTATTATTGAAAAAACAACTAAAAATATAAATAAATATTTCCATCTGAAAATCATTAATTACTAGCCTCACCAAAAACAAAGCACTGCTAGTTAATTTAGTGAATTAGTTACTAAAACACAAGAGTGCTGAGGTAGAACTATAGCACACACAAACTGTCAGGCTAAACCACACCTGGAAGTCAAACACACCAATTTCTTTTCTGTGAAGCATTCAGGATACAGATGAAAGAGAGCAATGGTATGCTATGGAGTTCCCATCCTGCTTTTGAGAATATCAAGTATTCGTTAATAAAACAAGAAATATTGGATTTTGATAAATCAACCAAAAAAAAACAAATAAAATGAAATACCTCTTCTAAATTGGAAATGCATAAGTAGTATTTCTTCTATAAAATAACACTCAAAGAGTCTTTAACTGTTCCCTTAAATCATAATCAAATCTACCAGATCCCAAAACAACCAAACCGTGAAAATGTACAAGTGTGCGTGTATCTGTGCAGTTGGGTCGTTCACACTGTTTTTCTTAAGTGACAGCAGCATTGTAAATGGGGCACCAGAATTAATCGCTTTTTGGCCAAAAAAAATAATCTCACAATGTAAAAACAAGCAACTAAATGGTTAAACTGCACATGCCTAATATGTAACGCGTTTAAATTTTAAAAGCTTGCAAACGTACTGCATGTTTAAAAGATAAAGCTGTAAAACAAAACAACCTACAAGAAATCTCACTAATATCACTAGACTTCAAGGCACCAGGATAAATCTGCATTCAAAGAGAAAAAAAAAAATCTCAATATTGGGTGTTTAGGCTTGAGATCATGATGGCAAATGAAAACTTAGCTCTCAAAGTTGGTCTTTAATTCTTGTTTTTCTGAGTCGTATATTTAACTCAAGTAAGACCTTATGGCAATGACACGTAATGAGCATGTGTGTAAATGCTGGAGCTCAAAATGTAATCAAGTGTCTTGTGTCTGCATTTGGATTTCCTTCTCCCAAAAAACAAAACAGCTGTAAACTGCTTGCTTACAGAAACTATGAGCTTCACTACTCATAAAACTGGAGAAAATTAACCGAAATACCTCTCTTTGTCTATTTTTTTTTTCTTTATGGCAAATGATTGTTTTGAAAAGATGGGCAAGTAGGGAGGCTCTGAGAACAGAATTTTAAAGTCCCAGTCCCTCAGTAAGACTAATAAAGAGCTTGCTTGTTTCAGCTTGATTGTACTCACTGCATCATAATTGTTTTGTTTGCTCTTAGTGACATAACTGATGATTGATTTAGGCTGAACACTTCTGGGCTTAATGAATGATTTGTTTAAATCACCACTGTAAACAAAACAAAAAAATAACAGTAAGTTGAAAATCTATTTGTTGCAAACTTTGTATTGGTGTTCAAGTTGAGTACTTGGTACTCTTCACATTAAATCAGCAATGGAAGATTCACAGTTTTCCAAGGTCCCTTCTGGTCTGTTGTGGAAAGGGAAAACCTAAAAAAGAAAAAAAAGGCAAGTCATTAGGATTAGTACCTTAAAGAGGCACACATTTGACTATAAAGACTTCTCCTATAAACAACTAAAAATGCAATTAATAGTCAGAAAACAACATTAGACATACACATGGAAAAGAAAAGCAGTTGATTGACAGGCTGAAATGATGTCATGATGGCTGGTGCTGTTGCATAATGCATGACTAAATGGGTCCAAATCTCAGATTGCTTGATAAGTAATCAGATTTACCAGCATTAAAATCATCTCAAATAGACAGATCTTTACAGGCTATCATTAGTCAACACGAATGCCGCTTGATTTCAGCTGCATACAGTATATAGAGCTCAGCCCTCCTCATATCCTGCAGCTCAAACTATGTGCTGAGTCAGGGAGAGCTACTAAACGCCCCGCTGCAGTCACTCAAACTACACAACGCATGCTGTTTCGGGTGCAAACCCACCCTCTCTCACGTACCACACATACAGACCAGAGAGAGCAAATTAGCCAAGAGGCTTCGAGCTGTTTTTTTCCCCTGTCTGAACGTAGCAACAGAAGGAGAAGGAGAGGGGGATGGTGAACAAAAGACGACTGGAGTAGCAGACAGCTGTAATGTCCTCATAATGGCTGGGAACTCATGAGCCCTCCGGCTTTCATATGCATTCACACTCTCTTCGAGCGCACAAATAATATTTTAGTGATTGATATTCAAGCCTAAAATGCATTTCTTTAAATTCTCTGCTGAACTAATCCAACTATAATATCATTATCTGAATGAATGAAAAACAACAAAAAACACTAAAATCAATTATCTTCAAATAGGGCGAGTAGTAATCCCAACATTAATTTTCTTTTAGAAAACTATTAATTTAGAAATTGGCTAAAGATTATGTTTAAGAGTTATAATTAAATTTTAAGTGTTTCTAAATATTACTATTAACTCTGTGATTCACTTCTGTTGTTTTAAACCCATGAGACTTTTTAATAAAACCTGAGAAGTTTCTGAAAGTCCAGGTAACCAAAACGTGGAAAATTCTGTCCATAAAGCATTGTTTTTAACCACATGCACATGTTTTAGCATCAGATGCATCAGTTTCTGTGCCTGATTTGCTTGTGTATCTATATGTGGAAAAAAATACTAGGAATCCTGTTCATCATATAAATCTCTTCACAAGACTTGGATTGAACTGATCAACTCAAATGGATTTACAATGCCTTTATAACCTTTTTATTTTACGTGTTGGTCACTTGAACTTTCAAATAGAGGGACAGAAATCTCACAGGTTTCATTAAACATATTCTAATATGGATTTGGAACAACATGAGGGTGACAAAAAAAAAAGCTAGTGTGATTTTGGCTGATAACTGAAGCTGTGACAGATCATTATGCACCCCTAATGCTCGATTACTTTTAGACTGAACTGGTCCTTACAAGGAACTGTCAGTTATGTGTGGCATGTCAAAACAAAAAACTCTTTCCATTTCAGGACTAGGAAGAACTTCCAGTCACCTGGTCTGGCCTGATGAGCATTTTCCCCCGGGGGAAAGTGTATGGAAAACAGAGAGAGAAGAAGGGATGGGGAGTGAACAGGTGCGGTTGTATAACTGCTATCCAAGCATGCACTTTTAAAAACAAAAGAGGCTGTTATAGCATGCAAACAGAAGCTCTCTGAAAGTCATGTCATTAAACAAATCACATCATGATAGAGGGCTAGCAGAGCTGTCATAACCACTGTGAAACTGATGTGGTCAAATAAGACGCTAGCAATAACAGATAAATGGCAATTTGTCCTTCACTGGTGTGGGAAAGATAGTGAAGTTGTTATCCAACACTGATAAGACAATGAACTTGTACTACTTATAGCATGTTTAAAAGTGTGCATGATTTCACTTGGGTTTAAAGCCTTGTGCCGTATTGTTTTCCACTTGCCATGCATGAGCAAAATAATCAACCCCCCTGGGACGGCTGTTTGGGAATACACATGACGCTAACCATTTTAAAGAAGTCATACAAAGCCAAAATACAAATACAAATTTTCCACAAGCTAATATGATTCTTTAGGGTCTTAATTGAAAGTTTGTAATATAGATTGGCACTCTTGGAGGATCTTTTTTTAGCCGTATTCATAGTGAAACTTGCTAATTAGCACATTATCAGGAAAGGCGATTTGCGAAGATTCATTAAAAGACATTAAACTCTCTGCTTCTGTAGGTGAAGCTGGATCATGAACGATTCACGAGAGCATAAATGCATCTCGGTTGATCAAGGGCGCGTTTCCCTTCAGAACCAAACGTAACATTAATCTTCCACGTCTTCAGTCACTCAGATGTCGGGGGTAAATGACTACTGCTATGTTCATTAATACAAGAGACAACAAAACATCTCAGTCGCTTAGGAGTCTTGTCTCTGCGTCTCGGTCTGATGACAGCTAGGGTTGGGCATCGAGAACCGGTTCCAACTTGGAACCGTTAAAAAATAACGATGCCATTGGAATCGTTTATAAAATTTGTTTTCGATTCTGATCATCGGTTCCAAATACGCAAGTTTTGGTTTCCATTGTGGCCACCGCATTTCCGGAAGTGTTTGCCGCGCACTTGTTCAGTTGCAGCTATGGAGCACAGTAAGCTTTATTTCACACTAAAAAAGCCTGGGTCGGCACAATGCAACACATGTGACAAAATGATATCTTGCACGGGAGGATGCACTACGAGTGTGACAAATCACCTATGCCTGCATGATGTACAAATTAAGGAGCATAGCGAGTTTGACGTGTAGCGCGCAAAACCCTGCGCTAACCAACGTTGGTAACGTTACCTCGTCACAACAATCAGGTAAGAGATTGTAGTTTAACAATAAAGCGTTTGATCAAATTTGGTGAACAACAACGTTACTCCAGCCCACAAAGAATCGGAATTGAGAATCAAAAAGAAGCGAAATCGAAAGGAAGCATCGGAATCAGAATCGTTCAAATCAAAATGATGCCCAACCCTAATGACGGCTCACTCAGGGTGGGTCTGAGGTAACGCTTCTGTCAATCAACTACTGTGGGAGTGGCCTCTGTGTCATTTATTAAATGAAAAAACTACTGCTGGATATTTATCATTGTAGAGTGGATGTGTACGCACACTCCCATCTCACATTTCAGTCCAAACAGCTTGAAAACGTTCATGCAGCACCGGATAACCCCTTTAAGGATCTCTCAAAATTTAAATTCTGGCTGATATGTAGCTGGTATTAACTTTTATATATGAGTGGATGTTATAAATCTGTTACTTTGCTAAAAAACAACTTTAAAAACACTAAAAACTAACATGCCCACTTTAAAAGGTAAATTGCTCCTCAAAAAAACAGTACATTTAAATGATTAAATATTTCCATAATCTATTGTTATGCCTTTAAGAAAAAAACATACAAAATTAGAAGTGACCAAAATCTTATATCATGACTTATTTTACTTTACAAGAACAATCACAAAATAGTTATTTGGACTTGAATTAAGAATGTATAAATGTCACCATTCTGAATACAAATTTCAAAGTCACAGCAAAAACTATTATTAGACAAAATAAGTAAATGTATTAAGCAATTAAATGGCAATACAAACAAACAAACAAGTTAAGTATGACAAATGAATGCAAATTTTCTACCGACTGTCAAATTTATACTGCAAATGTGTTTGTCCTTAAGAGATAGCATAAGAATACACAGCATTTCTACCATTATCTGTTACCGGCTGTGATTACTGCCACTGGACATTTGAGCCTTCACACAAAAACAAAGTTAAAAACAACATTTATGGAAACTGCACTGGCAAAAGGCTTACCTGTGTGTGCATTAAGGTCAGAGTTCACGCTGCGCAAGTCACCTGTCCCATCCTACTGTGCAGTTCTAGTGCGTCCGGCCGGTCCTGAGGGTTGACGGCCAGCATGTCCTGCAAAAGTTTCCGGAGTGATTCAGGCATGTGCGAGCGCCTGCGCTGGGGAATACTCAACACCATCTTTGGGTTCTCTAAAAGTGCTTCTCCAACCGGGACGATGTCAGAACCCTGCCGCACATACGTCCCAAGAAGCTCCCGTTTCGACTCGGCGTCGATAAATGTGATTCTCTCGATCATAGCCCAGATGATAATGCCTAAAGCGAAAATGTCTGCTTTGGCTGTGTAATGTCCTTCCCAAACCTCCGGTGCCATGTAAAAGTCTGAGCCGCACGCCGACGAGAGCCAGAACTTGTTGATGTTAACACTGTTCTTGTTTTTGTCCCGTCCCTCTTCTGGGTCTCGTACACCGGCACTCAGACCGGCACACACTTTGCTCAGTCCGAAATCTGCCACTTTCAACACAGGTGCACCAGAACGCTCCGAGATGAGGATATTATCTGGTTTAAGGTCTCTGTGAACGATGTTGTTTTCATGCAGGAACGCCACAGCACTACTCAGCTGCATCATGAAGCTGGCATTGGTTCGTGGATCGGGTCGTCGTGACAGGATGAACTGATTCAGATCCCCTCCCTCACAGAACTCCATAACAAACCACAGGTAGCAGGGCACATCAGAACACGACAATACACGCTCACCTAAAAGAACACACAAAAAAACAGACGCACAGATTAATATACTTAAATCTGAATATTTAGGAGATGCTTGCAATGGTATGAAGCATTAATATACAACCAAGGTTTCAAAGGTAAATATTATAATGGAATGCAAATATGCCTGTCAAGTGTACCAACTTGCTTTAAAGGGACTTTGAGAAACACTAAAGACTTTATATATATAAAAAAAAAAAAAAGGGTTGGCCACGTCTACCTTTTGTTTAGGAAAACAGAAATACATTTCAAAACGGGAGTGAAAACTGTAGGAAAACCTTCCACGTGACATGTATTTCTGTGCTGTAGCAAACTTGTTTTAACCAAATAATACAAGGAGTTAATACAAAGTTAAAAGAATTGATTTGTCATCAGTTTCAGAGGCTGGATTGCTGTAGAACCAGTTTGAAGCTGTTGAGGTTTCTTCTCACAGGACTGGACTAGCTCCCATATGAACAACAAACACTGGCTTGTATGGTGTCTTCTTGTCTTATGCTATGTAGGCTAAGTGCCAAGTTTAAGTTACTTTTTAAAATGCCTGACATGGTTGCTCACACGATTAAAGACCTTTTCTGTTATTTACACATAACCAGGGGTATTTAACCCAACATTTTCAGATATGCAAAAACTGTTCACTACAGCAACACTTTACAATGTAACAATCACTTTGGTTCAAAGCACTACTGTCTTGCGTTCCCATCAGATATTCAGCTGTTTGAAACACTTATTCATATTCATTTATTCATAACACAAGTTAAAACCCATATAAAGGTTAAACATCTCTTCCTACTTTCACTTCCATTTACACTAAATATAGACCAGACCAACAGCTTTCAAGCAAATGCATCTAGCAACACTTTGCATATCATACAGTATAAAAACCTACAAGATGATTCAGGAGATCTGCATGTGAAAGCAGTCACACAATGATGAATGAGACCAAACAGGCCTCGATTGGCTGTACTAAATCAACTTCATTTGTAAGATAATCTACACAGTTGTCATGTAAAGAGAAATCACACTTGTTTTATTGTTATAACGTTAACGGGTGTGGAGAAGGTTTGACCCCAACACAGCACCTCCCCCACCTTCAACCTCAGAGTTTCATAACCGAGAGGAGGGTGGGGGAGTGCAAATCTGACCGACATTTGCTAAATTCTTACATAAAATGTAAACAATCTTAATGTAGAACACAGGCATGCGCAATATCAACGTCCGGTGTCATCGGTGAAACGCCACATGACTCACTGCTAAACAATGGAGATTTACCGTTTTGTGTCAGATTACAATTGAAAAGCGAATAAAAATTGACATTGCTCTGATTTTAAATGGTTAATATCACACTGCTACCAAACGAGTGAACTGTCACAAACAAAAGCCACAGTTTGAGATCATGACAAAGCATTCTCCCACCGCTGAACTTCCGTTCAAATGCCAGGGCTTGGATAAAAACATCTCACCTTTCAACGAGGTCTCGACCAACCTCAAATACTGCTTTGAACGCTTATTGCCATGGCTCATTTTCTGGGCCATCCCGTCCCTTTGGAGCACACACTCCTCCAGCTGCACCACGTTCTCATGGCGCTTCTCCAGACTGGTCAAAGCCCAAAACTCTGCCAGAGCCAGCTCCACGTTCTCTGGCGCGTCACAACGCAGCTTCTTCACCGCTACTTTCGCACCTGATTTACGGGCAATGGCTTCGTACACAACGCCATAGCTGCCCCTGCCAACTTCACGGAGCAAGCTGTACCTCGGTGCGATGAGCCGCTGTTCTAGACTGCCATGTTTAACCAGGTCCGACTCGCCTGCCATTGTCTCATTATCGTCTCTGTTGTCGACTCGGAGCGAGCGCAGGACACTGGCGCTTTCGGTTCTTTTGCAAGCGTTTCGTGTACGCTGCCGCTCTCTTTCCTTTGCATCCATCGCGCCTCCTCACGTTTTGTGCGTGCGCTTGGAAACACCTTCCGCGTTCATATTTGTAGAGCTTGAGGAAGTTTCGCGCTTGTTTTCATTCAGTAGGGAAGCAGATTTCAGTCAACAACGAGCTTCCAGTCTGAACTGAATGAACCTTGAATGAAGTGAGAACTTAAATGGATCATCCCACTTTCCTGAACAGGGGGGATTCCTGACCTATGAGGACACACGTACACGGTACGCCTCTTGTTCACAGTGACGAACAAAACAGGGAGGGTGCTCAAAGTAAAAAAAAAAAAAAAAAAAAAAGGGCAGATAAGCTGACTACCTACCAGCAACTCATTTAAGGCTGAACATATAGGTAACGTGTAACAACAGAAAGGCAACAGTACACTTTTATATAAAAGGGCTGCAAAGAACCAAACCCCCCAATCTAACTTGAACATAAACACACATAACATCATTAATACATCAAAAAACGCAACTGTCTTGCTTAAATGACACAAAAATAAGTAAAATCTAAAGAAATATGCATGATGCACCAGGCGCAGAAGTCCGTGCTCGTCTCAGCGCACTCTGCCCTCACAGCGAGCATTGGTTAATGGCAGTCATGTGACTGATCTTTTTTTTTTTTAATAGTACATTTTATTGTTATGGGGTAAAGACAGGGCTCCATACACACATACGCATAAAAAAAAAAAAAAAAAAAAAATTATTGAAAATTAAATAACTAGTAGCTGTAAATCTGTAATATGTACGTGAGCACTTTTAAGGAAGAAACCTTCCTTGTGATTAATATTTTACTAAAGACAATAACTACTAAAAAAATCTAAAATGTGTATTTAGATTTTACAGTGATTCAGTGATTTAGTAAACAAAAACATGCAAAAATGAAAACTGTTTCAGCGAGATTTTTATTCCCATAATCCACACATTAAACTTCAGCGCTGACGCAGGGCTATTTGATATAATTGTATTGTCACCATGGTTGTTATTCACAATAAAACCTATGGAAGCCCGTTTCCGCCACTGAATAAAAAATAAAAAAGGTTATTGTGACTTTATAACTCGCAATTTTGAAGGGAAAAAGGCAGAATTGGAAGTTTGTATAAAATAAATAAAACATTTATAATTGGAAATTAAAATGCTTATGAAAAAATGCACTCTCTTTTGCACTTCTAGCAATACTCAATAATGAAAATTGCGACGAGAAGGATCAGCGATGTTACTGTGGAAAACCTATAAACACATGAACATGCGTAGACTGCTGTCACCCATGTTGTGAACTACAATGGTTTAGTCCCTCCAGCATGGGTGTACATGTGCTCTTATAAAGCGCAGCGCACACACGTGGTCTGACACGATGGAGAGCTGCAGCTGGGGTTTCTGAGGTCATCCATTAGCAGAGCACAAATAAGAATTTTTGTCAATTTAATAGGGCTTAATATTGTTATTATTTATTTATTCCACCGTTCAATCCGTTTAATTCATATACACATTAAAACACATTTTTATTTTCATAATCATAAATAAAAATGTTTATTAAAATGTGTGAAGCGTGAGGCAGCATATTACCAGCATCGGTCTATTTATCTTATTTTATTTATTTATTTAAAAAAATCGCTAGTTATTACAAAGTATGATTTGTAGAGAGAGGACATCAACATTCGATATTCATGGACAGGATTTACATTACATAAGTTGGCAGTATAATGAAGTGGCAGCTGTTGCTGCTCACTATCTTCCTTTAGAATAAACACTGCCCCACTGTCTTTCAGTAATCATTTCTGCAAATATTTGTATTGTTAGATTTGTATATGCACCTGCACATAACAGTGATTTGTTAAAAAAAAAAAAACATCCAGAAACAAAGCTCAAAATTGACTACAATTGTCATCATTCATACACAGACATGAGGGCATGTCTGAAAATGATGCCAACATCAACGGCTCACTACTTACATGGGTCAGTGTTTTGTTTGTCTCCATACAGTGCAAGTCTGAAACTGCAACTTAGGCTAGCTAGCTAAACAAAGCTCTTTCTTTTTTTTGACAGTTCTTTTTAAAACTTGCAGCTTGCCCCCTAAGAAAAAGGCATGTTTTTCAATAACCAGGTATAATATAACTTATGTTCCTCGGTTGCTGGCAGTGCTCACTTGTTGATCTCTGGAGGTATGACCACACCAACAGGCGGAGAGAAATGTACTGAGAATCTGAACTGAAGTCAACATGGCCTTTACAACCCATTTTTAAAAGGGAAGGAAATAATACATTTCATTCACTACAAAAGTTCAAGTTAATAAATGGAGTGGTGAAAGAAAACATGATTCAAGAAAAGAAAGAATGCACTGCTGTTTTAAGCAAGTCAGTGGGAACAAGGGATAAGAAAGATACGTTTTACTACTTAAACTCTTGCTTCACCTACTGTAGTAGTTTTAAATTACATTGTTAAATCATTAGTTGCATGTTTTCATAATGCATAAATGTATGTTTAAATGTATATGGCTATTTATTTACAATTTAAAAACTAAACAAAAATAGAGGTACTCTTTAAATAACTAATGTGTGCATTTAAAGCAATACTATTCACATTTTAGACATCAATCTGTACTATTTAGGGATTAATAAGCTGCTCAAATAGCTTTTGTACATTAAGGTACCCCCAGTGAGCACTTTGTATCTTTTACTTAGAGTGCAGCTAATTTGTGATGAAACTTTGTGAAACAAACAAACAAACAAATAAATAAATAAATACTATAAATAACTCACTGCTAAGGAAAAAGATTATGTCAGGTATGACGTTGGATGATTTAATTGTTGTATATAATCGATATATATATATATATTATATGAAATAATTTTAATAGTCAGGTTATAAATTAAACGTCTTAATAAAAAGATGTGAGTGGTAACGTGGAACGGCTTCAATAAAAACAAAAAAAACTACAGTGTATATTGCGTCATCATCAGTTGTAGATTTCTTCTTTTAATGCTCTTTTATCATTTTGCAGAGCATCCAGTAGATGGCAGTGATGTCACTTTTGTACAACTAGTTCCTCTGAAGAAGTGCTACGATAATTGAATGAGCATTGAAAGAATAGACATTCAGTAAACATTTGACCTTTACGCATAAACAATAAATATTTGTAAAATGTAAAATTAAAGCAAACTTGTTTAAAGAGGCCAAGGCGAGAACAGACTTAACTGATATAGTTAAAAGTATTAAACGTTAACCGTAACCATGTCCTTCAGTAGTAAGGATCCAAGGTTGTAGGTTTTTTTTTTTTTGACAAAGAAACAGCTTAAATTTGCTATACTAATGTTTAATTATGCAAATGATGCACTGGAAAAAACGGCTCTAAATTGTTGCAACCTCATTGCATCTCTGTAGGAAAGAACATACTGTGTTACTCATTAAAATGCAGAGACATTTGGCTGTTGTGTGTGTGTGTGTGTGTAGTGCAGCCTTGAAGACCACCGAGAACAAGTGGCGTAGAAAATGAGTGTGTGGTACAATAGGATGGTGTATGCTTCTCTGAAGTGGGCAATAGGGTGCAGCGCTCCATGCTTTTGTGTGGCTGCCATGGCAACTTAACAATTATAAAGGCCAGCTATTTCAGCATGTTTTTTTTTTTTTTTTTTTTTTTGTGAATACTAACCTATTGAGTAAAATAAAATAAGATAAAAAATCTAAATAGTACAGTTTATTGTAATTACATAATAACACCAATGTTTTTATTATTCCCTCATGAATAATTAATTAGCATGTATTTGAATTATTTTTAAACCAATAGCACTTACCGCTGTCTTTGGGATTTCGTGATATAAGTAACAGATTATCAGGATCACCCTTGGACCATCTAAGATGTACATGACATTTGGATTAATTTAGCATTACATCACATGGACCGGTCACCAACAGATCCACTGCAGTGAATGGGTGCCATCAGAATGGGAGTCCAAACAGCTGATATAAACATTGCAGTAATCTACAAGTAATCCATATGACTTATGTATGTCCCTCACATAACATTAATTGAAAGCTGTGTGTTTGCAAAAAAAAAAAAAAAAGTTTACATCAAGCTGTGAAGTCAAGAAGAGTCACCTTTACCCCAGAAGTGCTTAGTGTCCCCATTTTGTCTTGTTAATAAGGTTTTTTTTTTTTTAAGGTTGCTGCGACGATAGAAAGACATGGTGCCGTGCGGATGTTAAGGGATCTGACATTGCTCTTGCCTCTGTCCACCACTTCAGCGCTCTGAGAGATTGTTCAGAACACAATCACAGGAGTAATCAGGACACAAGAAGAAGAGAGAGGATTAGGTTTACACACCCACCCACCTCCACACACACAACACTTCACCGCAATTACTGTCCGCTTGAATTTGAAATGCAGAGTGCTTGGCTTGATTACATTAATTCCTTCATCTTTTCACTTTTATTGGGGTCTGGGGTTCTTGTTGGCCTTGAAAGAGTCAAAAACCTTAGACTTTTGCAGTTCATTTTATAATGACCCAACTCATTTGGCATCTGAAGATATGATAATATTGTTTAGTTTGAGGGTAAAGATTGAAACAGACCTCCACATTTTTCACTTGACATGATATCAGTATAATGTAAAGTTTAAATACTAAATGTCTTAAACAAGCACACGCAGCATGGAAGTTACAATCCTTTCATGCTAAGGTCTCTTAAATGTCATTATAACCTAGATATATATTCTGTGTTGTGAAATCCGAGCTGAAATGAATTCCTGTGATGGGTTCATTTTTGCTGCTGCGGGAAGGTTGAAGCAGGTGAGCGCACAAGCCTTGTGGTCGCCATGGCAACCTCTCCTCACCTAAGAACGCTGATGTTGTAATCAAGACCGTCAAATGAAGGAAAGCTGTCACAGTGAGGTTTGCAAGGAAAGAGCAAAAACAAATTAGATGTCCTAAATTTAGTGAAAGATTCAAATTAATAATTTACCCCAAAATGAAAATGTGCTAAAAATGTACTTACCCAGTAGATGACTTTTTATTCCTTATTAGAACAGGTTTGGAGAAATTTATGGCTAACCAAACAACTGACATTGAAAACAAAATAAGGTTAAACATAATAGCTTGCTCTATTCTTTTTCTATTCTATATATTTTCTTTTTATCATGTAACCTAAAAATTCCTTGCTACGTGCACTACGATAAGCTATCTGAGGCTTGTTATAGCACTTGAATATCATTGCTCTTTTGTCGATTATGAATGCTTCCATTTTCTTTTAATTATCAGTAATATATTGGACATACTTCAGGTGTTTTGTTAGGATTTCATAAACTAATAGCCGCTTTATATCTTGTGCACATGCAACTGATATTAGAAATCATTCATATTTCCATCGATGTATGAATACTGT
Source organism: Enteromius trimaculatus (assembly GCA_032361065.1). Taxonomy (NCBI): domain Eukaryota; kingdom Metazoa; phylum Chordata; class Actinopteri; order Cypriniformes; family Cyprinidae; genus Enteromius; species Enteromius trimaculatus. The sequence continues at coordinate 12,868,355 of JAUMHP010000048.1, read as the reverse complement.
AAACAAAATGTAGCCAATATTCTATTTTTGATAAATCTGAAGTAAAATATCCCCTTTAATAAAAAAGTTGAAATCTTTGCATGTCCACATGAATGAATGATTTAAAAGAAAAAGGAAAAAATAAAACGAATTAGCAATTCCAGAGTTTCCACATGGGTGGCACAACAAAAACATTTCAAATTTAGAATAAATATAAAATGATATGCAGGTGAAAGTTGTGAGCCGTGTATTGAGAGAATCACTTGAAAAGAACAGGCTGATGGATGATCTGATTCTGTAGGAGATGTGGAGCAGAACAGGATAACAGCATTTAATGCTTCGGGTCAAAGCTGTTCTCTTCAAAAGACTAACAACACTGAGTCATTAACAGAGACAATCAGAGCAGATGATCAGGATACAGGAAAGATGTGCGTTTAAAAGGCAAATGCTAACATTAAATATTGGTTGCATAAAACTTACAACTCCAACAATGCTTCATGTCATGCTCCCATCCCTCCTGTTCCTTGTGCTTATGTTAGTAGTTTTGTTTCATTCATTTGGATCCACATCTCTGCTTGTCTTCTCTGCCAGCCATACTACAGCATCTGATTATAGTGACTGTAATTAAAGGTGTTTACAGCATGTTCTTTCTAATTTATGCTGTGCCACACTTCTAATTAATGCAGTGTTTTTTGCATTATAACGAAATGTACAATGGCATTGTAAACAGCTCCACAGTGCAGCTGTTTAATGGCTCTATTTTTATTAGTTACTCTTCCTGATAGAAAATCACAACCCTAATCCCATCCATTGTCCATAGCAAATACATGCAAAAGTCAATTTTTGCATATCTATACCACGAGTTTTCGTTTTTTTATTTGGCGTACTATTTATAAGGACAGTTATGAGGGTCGTTTTTAAAAACCTTGTGCAATCCAAACTTTTTTTTTTTGTACAGGTTTAGTTCACATGGGGTTTTGAATCTGCAGCAGGTATGTGGGCGTATTGCTGTCATTTGTAATGATTTTGAGTGAAGCTGGTTACAAAACATTGTCTGATTCAGTTTTCTAGTTGCATGTATGCATAGAGCACACTGACAAAAAAAGTTGTGCATAGGGTGAAAGGTGACACCTTGTAACTATGATGAGTGAGCGTGTGAGAAAGAGAGGTAGACAAAGATAGGAAGCTGTGTTTTAGAGACTGTGATTACCTTTACCTTCTGGCTGTGTGAGCTAAGAGGCTTTAAACTGAGCTGAACGTTTCTGTACATGATTCCAAACAAACACTGTGAGGCTCTGGGATAGTTTTATCATCATCATTAAATGAGTCACAACTATTACCTTAAAGCAGTAGTCCACCTAAAACTGTTGTCATGCTGTTTCAATCCCGTATGCATTTAATTCTTCTGCTTAACACAAAAGAACATATTCTAAAGTATGTTCAGTTATATTATTCATTATATTATTTCCCACACAGTGGAAGTGGGAAATAAAACGGGTTAGTTACCAGCATTACGCATAATATTAGAAGAAATAAGTGCATACAGGTTGGGAACAACACAAGGGTGAGATTTTTTTTTGCTTTTGGGTGAACTATCCCTTTAATTTTCAATTATTTATACAAGTTGATCATTGAGTATCTTTTTACTGAGTCCACAGTTCAGCAGTTGTCTGGAATCCAATAGACAAAAGGTGCATTTCAGATCATTACCCAATATACCCAATATATTACCAGAATATTCAAAAGTAAAGAAACAGGTGTTCTCTTAATCTGAGTGTAAATAGAGGCTGCATTAAAATTACATTTGTGCCCAACTAGTACTATGAGGCTTTATTAAGCAGCACCAGAATTTACTCCAGTAGGGTCTATTTAAAGGTATTGTGCAAACCTAGACAATTAGCTAGCTAATTATGGAACCTGTGTGAAAAGCAAATAGACATTAGCTCATAATCTGTAGTGATATTATTAGTCAAAGTTGTGTGACTATAGAGAGATTGTATCAATGTAATTTATTTATTTAGGTTTGTATTACAGAGTATTGCATCATGGCACTTCTCTAAAGGCTGCTGCAGCGACGTTTTGCCTCTGCCACTCGATGTCCTGATGACATGAAGAGCTTTGCAGCAGCTGAGCCGAAGACACTTAACTTCCCCTGAGATGAAATAAAAAAGGAATGTGCTTAAGGCCTGCACTGCAGTAAACAGAGAAACATTTAGCTGAAAATAGATTGGTTTCTGACTGAAGGACTGTAAGATATTAAACTATTCTGTATAGTCTATTCTTCCTCTTGAAAGAAGTGTTTCTGTTTATATAAAGAATTGTGATTTAGGGTTCAAAGTGTGTCTTTCTAGATTTCCATGAGGATACAGAGACTGATTATCATGACTATTCTTTTCAAAGTTATGTATTGTGTAATAAATTAGGGATCTACAATGCTGCTATCAAATATATGAAATTCATATCTGAAACCCACATACAAATATATAAACATATTTAGTGCTTTAATCTTAGACCTAATATCTAGGTCTTTAATCAAGTTAGTATAAATGGGCATAAGAAAACCTTTATAATATGATAATACTGGCAAATAAAGGCAATTACAGTTTAATAGCTATTGAAACTAATTACAACAGGTTATTTTTCATACTAAAATGGCATGATGAACCTTTAGCTAAAATTCAGATTTTGTATTCACTTAAGTACAGATCTCAGGAAGATCTGTGACAGATGGCAGATGTTAAAGGGGGCGGCTTAGTGCTTATTAGGGGAGCCTAATAATATGCTTTTGGCAGGTGACATGGCATTGAAAGTTAAGTGTGCAAATGGTTCTATAATTTATATTACTTGTTTGTATTTTTGATATATTGGATTCATGTTGGCTTCTCTTTCTGTCTCGTTATACACCCACTCAAAAGCACAGAGCTCCCTTGAGATCAAGTCTGAGTTTACATGCTGCCTTTAGCTACCGTACTCTTTGGTCCCAGTCCAGTAAAAAAAAAACAACAACAAAAAAACAGCAAAACCATGTACTTAACATGTGCTACATGAGGTCAGCCCAGTTTAACTGGTGCACACATAGTATTTCAGGGGCTGAGGCCAAGAAAGAGTATTAGGTGGCTCAGATAGGCGCTCAGGCATAATCTGGGATTAACGATGCAGCTCCGCAGATTGCCTTAAGGATTTCTCAGGTCTCATTAGCATGGCTGGGACGGCCATGTTGATGCCAGAGTTGGTGATATCAGTATAGTGCCACCAATGCTTGCCATTTTTTCTTCAGTCGATCCCTAATCTCTGAAAGTGCTGGTTCATCAGGACAAAAATAATGCCTGGCAGCATAGAAAAGGTGCTCTTAAAAGGCAGTTATACAAATATATGTAAATATAAGAAGTACCACATTTTTTTTAAAAAAATATTTTCAGTCTAATAAAGAATGCAATTGTATGAATTAGCTAATTAGAAATAAATATACCCAAATTTTTTATAAAAGTTGCCCTTAAGATAAGTAAATAAATAATAGACGAATTACAAACATTAACATTATGTTTCAGTCAGTTGTAAAAATGGCAGAGACGTTTATCATTGCTAATGAATATTAATGAGAAGACGAGCACTAAGCCCCGCCCACATCCACATCGAAAGCTCGGAGCTGTCAGTCATCTGAGGAGCTGAGGACTTCTGAACGCATCCTTTAGCAGTCTATTAAAAATTTGGACATTTAAGAATCACACATCATCTCAGTCTAAAGAGGACTGGCGATGACAGCAAAAGTGTGTGAAAACTGATGGCCAAAAATGCAAACTCGACATAGTTCTTTAAAGATGGGATTTTACATAACGTTGAGCAGGATCACCAATTGCTTCAACCAAAGAGCAACTTGAACAGGGACTCTCTTTGAATCTGGTGCCCTATATCTGTTGGACTGCTACAAATTGTTGCTTCGCAGGTAAGTTTAATAGATTACATGGGTACTATAGTGCAAATATTAAAATGCTATGAAAAGTGTGAATTTCCCACACGAATACTTAACTTCTTGTCCGTTGGTGAAAGAATGTGTCGATGAGACGATAAATAACTCGTCAAGACAGTGAGACATTGAACAATGTATTAATAATAACTAAGGTCTGTAACAAATGTAAATGAGTTAACAGGATTGCCTCTAGTCAGAGCGTTTCTGGCGCACGTGCAGCAGTGCTCAGCTTTCCAACTAAACCGTTTAGTGAAAATAAACCAGTCCAGATTTTCACTTGTCCATGCAATAGTGACGCTTTACATTACACTGTCAGTGTAAATATACTGTAAAACTAGCCACTTTGATTAATATAATTCTTAAATGAAAGAAATACACAATTATGAGTATTTCACACAGAATGTGATTTAGCAAAAAATAATGATAAGAGCTTGTTTGTCTATTTTAAATATGCGATGACAGTACAAATAATTGAAAGACAGACTACACTGAGCATGTCAGAGTGTTTATTTATTTTTAAGGGTGGGTATTGGGGTCTTTAAATCCCCAGATGACAGAGCCCTATGAGTGGAAATCAGGACTTCAGACATGAATCGTTCTGGATTTGTAACAGATTAAACAAACCGTGTTGGTGGTGTTAGTCTAATTACACTAATCTTCCCTCAACAATACGGTAAAACTAAACATCATTAGATAGAGAAAGCACAGCATCGCCCTTTTGGTCCATAGCTCTGAAAGATGTGCCATATAACCGACTTAGGAAATTTGTTGTCATTTTTGTTACAGTTCTAAATTTTTTTAAAACAATTTACCACTCAGTTTAAGCAAATATTACTCTACCACCAGTTCTTGCTATATGCAGTCACACTGTCTAAAAATGCTGTCTACATGATGGCTCAAGTTGCCCATAAAGTATATCTGGGTCAAGATCTACCAGCGAGATGGGCCACTGATCTTGTTTAGTGTTTAAGCAGCAAGTATTTTTAGGTGATGTGTTCAGATGGCAGTGCTGTCGGTGTGAAAACGGGCTTGCAGAGATCAGGTCAAAAACAGGTTCTTGTAATCTCTTCAGATTTTATTTCCACTGAACCTTGGGTTCAGATGATACTGCGTTATTATCTGAAATAATGGCAGCCCTTTGAAAACCTTTTCAATGCGCATAATTTCTAGGATCAAATACATGCTTTAAATGTTTACTAATTCATGGTCTTTTGTAATGGTGTTGTGTTTTGTTTATCATGACTTATCAAGTGCTGAATGCCTAGAAAAGGCAAAGAGAAGAAAGAGAATGGCGAAAATTTGCACGGAGCAATCCTACCCATCCAGACACAGGCTCTCGGTCCGAGCCTCTGAAGATGACCTGGACCAGAATGAAAATGGTGCAAGCAGGTTAGAATAACAAGCGGACCTTAAGGCGGACGCATATTATTAATTTATTATCTTTTTGAGCTTCACTTCACAGTGTTACAGTGATTTCTGCACCTTAAAAGTAAACGATGAAATAGAAAAAATAGAGTAATAGAAAATTTTTCCTGAAACATGGAAAACTCTTTGCATATGAAACCGACTTCAGGATGCGGGTTTGTTGTCAGGTCAAATATATTTTTGACGCTCCCTTAGCTTATCCTAGATTTTTTTGTTTTTGCAGATCTGCATTCCATTGTGTCAAGTTAACAAAACTGTAAATTCAGCTAAAATTGTTAAGTTTTGAAATGGTCTAGTATTTTGTTAATAGCTAAAATAGCTAAACATCTGAATCTTTTCTGTATTCTTCTGTAAAATATATGGAGCTGCAAGTGCTACCCTTTGTAATTTGGAAAACGGTCTTGCAATTTACTGTTCTGGTGTTTTGCAGTTTCTGTAGCCTAGCTTATAGTGTCAAAATATGACTAACCCGTAATTTTCCTCAGGGCGCATTCTTTATGTGAGGACGACAACTCTGACATGCAGGGCATAATTTCTTCTGCAACCAGCCAGTTTCAGGAATCCAGGAGAAGCTCTTTCACAGGTCCTGGGGCTATGGCAAGGTAACAAGTCTATCCAAACCAAAGCTTGAACATAGTTTACCATGTGAACCCTGATTACTACTAAAGCCAAGTCAAACACGCACTCTGCATCAGTCACTCACATCTGATTTTACCATACAGCGAAGTATGATCCACAATGTATCTGTACCAAATTTGATCATGATAAGTGTGCATTTGACATGGCTTGAAGAGAAAGATACATACTGTATAAAGAGCTTGGAAGTGTTTCTGTTTGACATATCTTGGTCTCCCAGGCTCACCCAGCTTCTGCTAATGCTGAGGAACTGGGCATCACACAGGCTTCACAGAGAGGTAGAGCGTCCCGACTCCTTTCTGGAGCGATTCCGTGGACCTGACCTTAAAGATTTATCTAGCCGAGGAAGTAATGCCCGGTCCTCTATTGGCCTGCCTGACAGGCCTCATAAGAGGAAGTAAGTCAAGAAAAAGATTTTCTGTACAACTTCTTTGTACAGACAGATATGACTTAAGAGTCGTATAGAGAATCACGCTTCATTAGTGAAAACTGTATTGTGTGCAGCAGAATTAATAAAACACATCACAGAGCTAAGGATTCATTTAATAAAACCAAAATCTGAAATCAGTATGTAGATTTCCATGCAGAAATGCTCCTATAGTGTCACAGTAATTTGTAGAATAGAAGTTAATAGAAACAGTTGTTGACTGTAGATACAAATAATAAATCAGCAGTAGTGATGATCTATAGTTGTTTTTCTAGAATTAGACACCTTAAAATGTACTCCACAATAATGACAAAAATAAATGCCTTTTGCTCATTAAGAAAAGCCAATCACTGGCCTCTGGCAGCTTACAATATGAACAACTGTAACAACACTGACGAGTAAGTACCATGTAGAAACAGTTCATCCAGATATAAACCCCTGTATAGTGCATTATAAATGAAAAAATAATTATTATGTGGATGTGATAGATACTAGATTTTAGAATCCTAAATAATAAATTGATACTAAAAATAATTAATCTCAAAATATGAAATTAATAACAACAGATGACATGTTTAGTTCACTGCCTCAACAGTGTTCAGTAAATATTGGTAGTGTTAATGCTGCCCTCTGCCGTTTAACTTGAGAGTTTACTAGCGTTAGTTCACACTAGTGACCCCTAGATACCAGATTAGTTCACAAGCTCATTTAAATAAAAACAGCCCAAAATGTTACCTTCAGCAAAAAGGAGGACAAAAAGGAAGAAATAAAAAAAGACGAAGACAAGAAGGAAGAGAAAAAGGATGAGAAAAAAGATGAGAAAAAGGATGAGAAAAAAGATGAGAAAAAGGATGAGAAAAAAGATGAGAAAAAGGACGAAAAGAAGGATAAGAAAGATGATAAAAAGAAAGATGCTCCTCCTCCACCGTGAGTATGCCACAAAAGAAATTTTAATGATAGCAGTTTTAGTACTAATAATCAGATCATGATTATTCGGATGAAAACTGTGATTTAGTAGGTGTTCATATGTAAAAAAAAGCCAGACAATAATTTAGTATGTGTTTTAGGAAAGAAGTGTGGATCATGGACCCGGCCTCAGACAAGTATTACAGATGGCTTTCAGTCATAGCAGCCCCAGTGTTTTACAACCTGATGATGCTGGTGACAAGGTCTGTTCATGCACAATCTCTCCTCAGATGTGGAGTGAGATGTGGCATGTGCTTCATTCTATATATTTCTTTAGGGCCTGCTTCAATGAGCTTCAGAACTCTTACACAATGCTTTGGATCGTCATGGACTACACCTCAGATGTAATCTATTATGCGGATACATTTGTCAGATCAAGAACAGGTATGGTGATTTTTCATGAAGAATTAAAACATTTTATTATTAATATTATATTTACTATTAATGTTAAACACATTTATATAATTGAATTATTAAAAATGCATATACTACCATTGAAATAGGTTTTGTAAAGAAATGCTGTTCTTGAAATTTCTAGTAAAGAATCCTAAAAAAAAATGATTGAAGTTTCTACAAACTGTTTTCAAAACGGATAATTAGATATTAGAATGATTTGAAGGATTATATGACACCGAACACTGCAGTAATTGCTTTTCCATAGTTTCCATAACACGAATATATTAATTTTATTTATAAAATACACTGCTCAAAAAAATAGAAGGGAACTCTAAAATAACACATCCCAGATCTGAATGAATGAAATATTCTTATTAAATACTTAGTTCTTCGCATAATTGAATGTGCTGACAACAAAATCACACAAAAATGATCAAATTTATTAACCCATGGAGGTCTGGATTTGGAGTCACACTCAAAATTAAAGTGGAAATACACACTACAGGCTGATCCAACTTTGATGATCTGTGCACAATTGGATTCAGGTTTGGGGAATCGGCGGGCCAGTCCATAGCGTCAATGCCTTCTTTTTGCAGGAACTGCTGACACACTGCAGCCACATGAGGCATTGTTTTGCATTAGGAGGAACCCAAGGCCAACTGCACCAGCATATTGTCTCACAAGGGGACTTAGGATCTTATCTCGGTACCTAAGGGTCAGGCTACCTCGGGCGAGCACATGGAGGGCTGTGCGGGCCTCCAAAGAAATGCCATCCCACACTATTACTGACCCACTGCCAAACTAGGCGTACTGGAGGATGTTGCAGGCACCAGAACGTTCTCCACGTCGTCTCCAGACTCTTGTCAGGTCTGTCACATGCACTCAGTGTGAACCTGCTTTCATCTGTGAAGAGTGGCGAATTTGCCAAATGCCAAACATCCTGCACGGTGTTGGGCTGTAAGCACAACCCCCACCTGTGGACGTAGGGCCCTCATGGAGTCGGTTTCTGACTGTTGGCCTCCTGGAGGCCATTTTGCAGGGCTCTGACAGTGCTCCTCCTGTTCCTCCTTGCACAAAGGCGGAGATAGCGGTCCTGCTGCTGGGTTGTTGCCCTCCTATGGTCTCCTCCACGTCTCCTGATGTACTGGCCTGTCTCCTAGTAGCGTCTCCATGCTCTGGACACTTCGCTGACAGACACAGCAAACCTTCTTGCCACAGTTTGCATTGATGTGGCATCCTGGATGAGCTGCACTACCTGAGCCACTTGTGTGGGTTGTATACTTCGTCTCATGCTACTACTAGAGTGAAAGCACTGACAGCATTCAAAAGTGACCAAAACATCAGCCAGAAAGCATAGGAACTGAGAAGTGGTCTGTGGTCACCACCTGCAGAACCTCTCCTTTATTGGAGGTGTCTTGCTAATTGCCTATAATTTCCACCTGTTTTTTATTCCATTTGCACAACAGCATGTGAAATTGATGAAAGTGTGCAGTTTGATTTCACAGAAGTGTGACTGACTTGAAGTTACATTGCATTGTTTAAGTGTTCCCATAATTTTTTTTGAGCAGTATATATTCTAGAAAATAATTATTTTAAATTGCAATAATATTTCACAATAATTACTGCTCTACTGTATTTGTTATTAAATAAATGCAGCTTTGGTGAGCATAGAGACTTCATTCAAATCTATAAGTTTGTTGAATGTTTATTTATTTTTTTCTCAGGCTTCTTGGAGCAGGGTCTTCTTGTCAAAGACTCTAAGAAGTTGTTGGATTATTACAGGAAGATCCCGCAGTTTAAATACGACATGTTTTCAATGATCCCGACGGATTTAATAATGCTGAAAGTCGGCTTCAACAATCCCGAACTTCGCTTCAACCGCCTTTTCAAAATGGCACGTCTCTTCGAATTCTTTGACCGCACAGAAACCCGAACAAACTACCCCAACATTTTCCGCATCAGCAACCTTGTACTTTACATCCTGATTATTATTCACTGGAACGCTTGTATTTTCTTTGCTATTTCCAAAACGATTGGCTTTGGGACAGACACGTGGGTATATCCAAACATCAGCCATCCAGAATATGGCCGCTTGGCTAGAAAATACATCTACTGTCTGTACTGGTCCACTCTTACTCTCACCACCATCGGAGAAACACCACCTCCTGTTAGAGATATCGAATACTTGTTTGTTGTTATGGACTTCCTCATCGGAGTGTTGATTTTCGCTACCATCGTCGGTAACGTGGGTGCCATGATCTCCAACATGAATGCTTCTCGTGCTGAATTTCAGGCCAAAATCGACTCCATCAAGCAGTACATGCAGTTTCGTAAGGTCAGCAAAGACCTGGAGGCCAGGGTCATCAAATGGTTTGACTACCTTTGGACAGAGAAGAAGACTTGTGATGAGAAGGAAGTCCTGAAGAACCTTCCAGACAAGCTCAAAGCTGAAATAGCCATCAATGTCCATTTAGATACACTGAAGAAGGTGCGAATCTTCCAGGATTGTGAAGCTGGACTTCTTATCGAGTTGGTGTTAAAGCTACAGCCTCAGGTGTTCAGTCCTGGAGATTACATATGTAAAAAAGGTGACATTGGTCGAGAAATGTACATTATCAAAGAAGGAAAGCTTGCCGTGGTGGCTGATGATGGCATCACACAGTTTGTGGTGCTCAGTGACGGCGCTTACTTCGGAGAGATCAGCATCCTTGGAATCAAAGGCAGTAAAGCCGGAAACAGAAGAACGGCGAACATTCGTAGCGTCGGCTATTCGGACCTCTTCGCACTGTCTAAAGATGACCTTGTGGAAGCACTTACCGAATACCCAGATGCCAAAAAAGCCCTGGAGGAGAAAGGAAAGGCCATCTTAAGGAAGGACAACCTTCTTGATGAGGCGGTTGCAAGCGCCGGTGCTGATCCCAAAGATCTGGAAGAGAAGATTCACCGCCTTGAAGGCAACCTTGAAGTCATGATGGGCAAGTTTGCCAAGCTTATGGCAGAATACACATCCTACCAGAGCAAGATGAAACAGAGGATCACCAACATGGAGAGCAAAGTGAAAACGCTACGGGTGGAAGATCTGTCTGAGGTTGTTGAGGACAAAAAATAAAAAGAGGATCAAATAGGCAACAGCATAGACATTGGGGTTGGTGGGGTTTCCTATCCATGGACATATTTGTAACATAGTACATTACTTTTAAACTGTTTATACTTATTAATTAATTTATTTATAACTTTTACATGACAATGTTGTACTATTGCCATATATGAAATGTAACGCTGATGTTGTATTTATTCAATATGTACTGTAAGAACAGATCAGATGACAGAATGGAAGAGAGAGATACACTACCATTCAAAAGTTTGGTTTTTTAAAAAGATCCATCCATTAATGCAGGCTGTATTTATATTTACAATAATAATAGTAATACTCTGAAATATTATTTAATATTTAATTTAAATTGACTTTAAAATGTAATTTGCTCCAGTAATGTAACTTACAGTAAAATGTAATTTATGCTGAATTGGTGCGCAATAAACTATTTATAATATTTATGATCAACGCTGATTCATTCTATATAAATGTCTTTACATTTATTGATCAATTTAATTTATAACTGCTAATTAGTAGTACTTGGTATTGCATCTATAGCTACTTTTGAACAGTAGTGTATCTTTGTGGTGTATGTGAAAAAAGCAGGCAAAAAAGGCACTTTGCACTGGATGAGGTTTATCTTTGTAGGTCTGACTCAGAAAAAGAGGGACAATACTCTGATTTTTGATTTGGCATCAAGTATGAGAATATATATTCTAAACTACTATTCAGTTAAATGAAGATGTTCTGATTCTGCGCATTAAACAATTACATTAATTTAATAATATGGCTAATAGCATTGTTGGAAAAACAACTTAACATGGACAAAGCTGAAAACATCCCCAACACAAGCCAAAACATTTTAGTGTATTATCCAAAATTACCCAAAACGTGTTCTTTAATAAATGTTCTAACAAATGTTATTTGCATGTTAAGAGTGTTTCATTTAAAAGTAATATTTAGTGGACTTTAAAAGATGGACTGGAAATTCTCAAAATACCAGACATGTATTGTGTGTGCATGTCATATTAAGGAACACAAACTGTACTGATAGAAAAGGTGAAACACTGTATGTCTAAATGCAGTGCTATCAAATGATTAATCATGATAAAAAGCATCCAAAATAAAAGTTTTATATGTGTGTGCATACTGTGCATATTTATGTATAAATACACAGACATGCATGTACATATTACATTTTTTTAAAAACAATTATTTACATGCGTGTATTTATATATACATAAATATACACAGAATACACATACATTATACAAACAAAAACTTATATTTTGGATATAAATCGTTTGACAGCACTACTAAATTGTATATAAAAATGAATCTAAAATTATTGTTATTTTTTTTATTACGTACAAACACTTGGTTACTGAATCCTAAAGTGACTAAAATCTTACTTTATTAAAAGCTAAACTATGCTTATAAAATAGCTAAAGTAATTTGGCTTCAATATGGTATTAAATATGTTAAAACAGACATGTGTGTAAAATATTATGTGCAAACTCCAAAATCGTGACACAAAAGTTGAAATCACACAATCTCTTCATCACATTTCCACACTTGGTTTGTTTTTCAGTTTTGAATTTATTTAAGAATAACTTGAAACAATCAAATGTTGTCATTCTCAATATCAAGTTCTGTTTCCCCCTTTTATGTTAGCGCCATCAGTAGTGGAATAAACCACAGTCACATTTAATATGCAAGAGGGAAAAAAGAAAACAAAAAGTGTAGAGGGCATCGCTAAAGTGGGTTTCCAGCTATGCCTGGACAAACCGGAGCGGCGATTCTCAGCATGAATGTTTGGCACAACCAGATAGTGGTACAATTTGTGCCAATTTCCCCTCATTTTCATCCAACGGTATAGGGCCAGACACTGTGCAGAGCAACAAAGAAAGCAACTAAAACGGTTTCTTCATGGGGCACTGTCAATTAGCATTCACTCCCTAAAAGTCTGCCATCCTGAATTAAAACCAGACAGATAACATAACAAAAAAACACTTGTAGGAAGCCTTTAAGAGAGGTTTATGGGAAGGTTAGATCTCTCTTTTTTTTTAACACTACTAGTTTTTGTCAGGAGTGCACCATGAGTATGGATTGATTTTAGCAAACCGATCAATTCTGTGCGAGAAAGAAAGAGCCAGCTCTGAAGCGAAATGCAGAAGACTGGCCATAAAAGAGCAGCACAACTCGCCAAGCATCATTACAAACAATGCAGTTCTTCAATAAATACAGATTCCTGGACACGAAATTGAGACTGGAACTGCTCTGTACCTTGAAAGCACTGCTGCAAATGGACTAGGGAAGACCTATGAAACACAAGCCAAATAATGTCAAAGGGCAGACCCAAA
>JAUMHP010000048.1:12831228-12855092 GCA_032361065.1 Enteromius trimaculatus | reverse complement strand
CCCCCCAAAAAAAAACAACCCTAAAAGACATTCTGAATATTGAGTTAAGTGCACTTTCACAGTTCAACCATAATACATCAGTAAAGTTCCACTTCCTCCCTTTGATCTGGTTAAGTTTAGATGGTGATCAGTCCTGCAGGTGTTGAAAACATCTAACCGTCTCTCATTTTCATGACTATGAAAACAAAACGTGAGTGGATTTCCTGGCAGACATGACAAGAGATTTAATCCCTTAAAATAAATAACGCTATTTCTCAGTGCATACAAAAAGGGAACCTTAACACTTACATAAGAGGGAGAGAGAGCCAAGAGTCCAGTGTGGTTTTATCTACTATTTAGGCACAGGCACACGGTCACCAGAACTTTCCCATATTACCCCATTTCACGTTGCCTTACATTTAAACTTGATATTTACTTTTAGTTGTCGATGTAGCTGAATGCTCCTTTGACGCACAAATGAGAGCTCTGAGGTCGAGCAAGTTCTTTTGTGGATCCTGGTGCCTCAGAGCATGCCGAAGCCTTTGGCGTAAGTGATGGCTTTAAGGAGTCTCTCTCTAAGTTTCTCCTTGGTGAAGTATTCAGGGAGGAGCAGCACGTTGAAGCAAGTATGAGAGGTGGGTAACCTGACCATAGGAGGAGAGGAAGAGTAGACTTTGCAGATTTTTTTTTGCCGTAGAGATGTATATAGATGTACAATGTCTTTTATATGTGGTAAATGTGTAGTTCTATACAAATGCTTAAATTGCTCATTAAAGAAAATGTAACTTTTGAATATGCATAACTATTCAAGTTGACGCTTAAATAATAATAATAAAAAAAAACTAAGAAACAGGTTCTCTTGATTTGATCCTATTAATTTTTTTTTTTTTGAAGCATTACAAAAGAGAACTGGGTGAATATTGAAACAAAAAGCATTTGAATGCCATTGAGATTACTGCATTGTGACATTATTTTCAGTAAAAGTCTCTATTCCACTGCCTACATCTTACCTTTTTCAAAGTATTCTGATTCAAAACTGAATCAATCTGATTTATAATCTATTTAAACAAGGAATGATGTCAAAAACATGAACTCATTATTGAGCAACAGTGTATTTACCTGTCAGAGTCAGGGCCATTTTTGGCAATAATCATCTTGAGTTTGCCTAAACCTCCAACTGGAGCTCTATCTGTGCCCGTGGTGAACTGAAGAAACAGCCTCTTCTGCTCCTGCCCAAATGAGTGCACAGTCTCCCAGAAATCCCTGATGAGTAGTAAAAAAATCATTTTAAAAAACACTTTTCATCTCACATAGGAAGTAGCATTTACAATTACCAGTCAAACGATATTGTGCTTGTTAATGCTGATGTGTATATTTGGAGATCAGGATGGCTAATTATTTCATGACAAATCAATTGCTCATATAAAAATGAATCATTAAGCTAATGCTCATCTTGCACCATATTTAGTCCTGATACACCTGAAAAACAATTACTGCTTGAAAACAGATCTACTATCCATTGACATGATTGTAGGTTTTATAAATGGTCAGATATCAGTTGTTCAGTAATTATTGAGTCATCAAGAAAACAATAATCCACATAAATTCTAATATACATAATGTAAATATTTTAATAAGCATTCACATACTTAATAATGCGACAGTCTTTGTTGTATCCACCATCATATTCTGTACTCTCTTCAAGTGCTAGGAAGTCAAGATTCTGCATGAGAAAAACACAAAGTTATGGGTTTGTATCTATGGCTGCGCCACATGTGTAAGAACCGCCTGAGAATAGGTGGTAATGAATAGTCAACTCACCCTGCTACCACATATCAGCAGCTCAATTTCCTCCGGTCGAAACAGATACTTCAGCGGAGATTCATTAGTGACCATGTGGAATCCTCTTCTGAAGGCCTTGAACTGTTTCTCCACACTTTTGTTCAGCATATACTCTGCATAGAGTGCCACAAAATCCTGCAGAGACCCACTTTGTGTTATATGTATACTGGCACATGTGTTTTCAAATGCTGAATGAATTAATTTAATGCCAGACATTTCTTCTTAAAGAGCCTAACCTTTCTGTTCTCATTGGTAACTGGGATTTTATCTCCTCCTTCCTTTAAATCATACATTAGTGGGTTTCCAAACAGGTCTGTTTGTGAGATCTGGAAGGTAATCATCATGTCTTCTTCCACATTACCTTCATACTCCAGCAGATCCTTCAGACTCTGATAAAGAACCTGAAGAGATAGATGTTCAGAACCATTATGGAGAATATGTAGAGATGCACTGACACTACTACCTTTTCTGCTAATCCTGCATAATTAATAGGGCAAGAATCAACTCGCCCCAAATATTCTGATGAGTAGACACTTTGTCATAATGACAGGGTCTGCCACAGAAGTGCTGATGTACCTGCCTGAATCTCCTCCTAGACACAATCTCTGCCCTATATAAGTGCAAACAGACAGCTGCTTCTCAGCATGCCTCCTATATGAGAACAGGACATGCACTCCCATTTACAATAAAGCAGAAATGTTGCTCTTTGCAAATACATCATTTCATGATCATATTGACATTTAAAAATATAGAAACAACAAACAAAACAAAAAATATTATTTTAAATTGCAATTCGCCTTTCATTTCGATTAAATAAATGTAGACACGGTGAGCATAAGAGACTTATGAGAGTACATAAGAGAAAAAAAATCTTACTAACATTAAACCTTTAAATGATGATGCAGTCTTTGTGTAAAATAAATAAATAAAGACTAGGAAATGTAACCAAGCAAGTATTACCGGATGAGAGTCTGCAAGGTCTCTAAACGTTCCTTTCTTTCCCATTAGTTTTCTGTAAACCACCATAGGGAAGTGCACATCGAGAATGCAATTATTGTAGATAGCTAAGCCCAGGACGATCCCTATCAAGGTGAACTGGCCTTCATTTTCAAACGATGAAGGGTTGAACCAGAAAAGTTTTGTGCTTTCATCATAGGTAAACATGCCTGTGGGTGAAACAGAAAGAGAAAGTGGAAGGCAACAGATCCTCAACTCACAGAATCAATAATATCATCAATATCAATAAATCAAGTTCTGTGAGAAACATTAAGCGCATACAAATACTGCATTATCCACACCAGTATCAATGAATATAAATTAAACTGAGTTAAAAAAGTAGAGAGTATATTAAATAAGTCAAGCAGGAAATAACTGATGATAATTACCTATATCTGGATTAAAGATCTCCTCAACGACCAGTTGGAAGAACTCTTTGGATACTCCTCCTTCATCTACTCCCTGCTCTCCCTCAAACTCCACATACAGCTGTTTCTTCAGGTCTGCTGGGTTTTCCATGGCAATCATCTCCAACTAAAACCAATCACACATTCATCACGAATGATAAATGAAGCACAAGACATCACTATGAAACGACATTCGTCTTCGCAAGACCTACCCTGACAAGAGCATCATCTATGATGTGGTCTCTGCGCACTTTGAGTCGCAGGTAAGGGTTCAGCTGTTGTCCCTGCACTAAACTGTAGAGGGCCGTAATCCTGCGCTCGCTGTACATTCGGATCCGGTTGTCGTAGTACAGGCCTAGATTCTTAGTCACAGCGTTAAGAATGAACGGGCAGGTCATAAAGGAGAACTTGCTTTCTGTCTCCACCTTGAAGAAGGTGTAGTCTTTGTCCATTTCCAGCACCTCGTTGAGCGGTTCGTTGATGAACTCCTCGAAAGGGATAAGGGGTTTTCGACAGTCCGAGGCACGAATGCCTAGTTCCGTCTCCAGCGGATCCACCCGAGGGCCTTTCTTATTGCGCCGTTCCTCACCGAGCAGCTCCTGCAGGGTCAGCTCGCTGGACTCTGGGATAGGCTCGTCGTCCTCCTCCTCGTTGTGATCCATGTCTAGGTCGCCGCCCAGCACATTTGCATAGTAGACGATTTTCAAGCACTTGGTGGCTGCCACCACACCATCATCCTCATTAACCAGGTTGTCACTGCTGAACTCGTTGCTGATGACCGTGTAGGTAATAAGCTGCTGGAACGTCTCGACCAGACGTCGGATCTGGTCTGCGCCGTACTGCGACCACAACCGCGCAAGCTTGGCCAGAGCCGGAAGAGGTAGCTTGCTCATTGCCTTGCAGAACTGCGGCAGGGCGATTTCTAAGTATTCTGGACTGTGGAGGTTACTGTTCTCCATGACAATGATGAAGACGTTCAGGTAATTAGGGTCGGCGGCGTACACGTTGTGATAGGTGAGGTCACACTCTACGTTGGGTGACAGGTAGACTAACGCGTTGAGGAATGCTGCTTCAATCTTCTCATTTGATAAAAGTCTGTCGTACACTCTTCTTACCGCATCAATGTCTACAGAAACTTCGACGGGACCCAACTTTTGGACGTTGTTCTCTCCATGAGATGGCCCGTCTCCGCTTGACGCAGAGGCTTCAGGTTCCACCTCCATGGCTGTGGATGAACCGGAGGCCGTTTCTTTCTCATCTTCATCTTTGTCCTCATCCTTGGCCTGAAGGGACTTGAGCTCTTCCTTGGTCTGTTGTTTTGCTTTGCGAAAACTCTGGACCAGACTCTCCGCGCTTGAGAAAACCCTGCCGATGACACGGATTAGAGGAGAATAGTCCTCGGTCTCACTGCAGAGGCTCAGGATTTCATACACCTTCTCCTCCGTCAAGTAATTCAGGTCTGCCGAAGAGCATGGTAAAGAATGTGTCAACATTTGCATGGAAAGTCAAAGATATGATTCAGAAAGTAGTTTTAAAAAAGATGATATTTTGTTACAGAAACATTAACTGCTCTTCAGTAAAGTTGTGTTTTTTTATGTCAAACTTGCTTTTTCCCAGTTTCATAGTGTGCATGCCTCTCTTTTTGCAACTTTTCAGAAAAAGTCAGAAAGGAGTTGGAATTGGGGGAAAAAAGGATACAGTTTCTTTAATTTCTTTGTTCGTCAATACTGAATTATTAAAAACATATATCTCCAGTTTCATGGACAAGGCTTAAGCTAGTCCCAGACTAAATTGCATGTTTGAGCGGTCTGAGATGAAAATATCTCTGGCATATCTTAAATTACACCTGTAATATTTTCTAAAAGGCATTTTTGTAAAAATTGCTTAAATATCTAATTAATTTAACTAATGCCTAGTCCTGGCTTAAGCTAACCCCTGTTTGTGAAACCGTGTCACATGTTTAATATTTTCTCTATTTTATGCTTTTTTCCTTAAAAACAAGACATTTTTCACCCTGGACCACAAAACCAGTCATAAATAACATGGGTAGCAATTTGTTCCTTTCCTGAGTATCTCCTAAAAACAAAAAAATATTGTGAAATAATTCTAATTCTGGAAACGTGACAATGGTATTCACCTCTGAAGTCCTCCCGTGTGGGTGGTAGGTCCTTATGGTTCATCTTCCCGTTGCTGCAAGCAGAGAAGTTGTGAGCTCCTTTGGCACTGTTCTCCGGGAAGGCTGAACTGGCTCCTTTCTTAGAGGGATGAGGATCACACAGTTTGGCATTATTCTTATATAACTCCAGGGCCTTGATGGCCGCTGCATTGTTATCCATGCGCTGGAAACCCGGAGAAGAGCCACAAGCCTCATTCGTGCAGGCCTCATTTCCACAGCCCTCTGTTAACTGGTGGTAGTAGCGCTCAATTAAATGCTTTGCAGCCGCTCGCTTCCTGTATCAGACATTCAAACAGGACAGCAGGGGGATTAGTATGGTTCAACACCAAAAAAATTCTCAGCTAATCAATCTCAAATAAAACCATCCATTTGAATTTCTCAACACACATCAAAACATGTTGACATTTGCATGTGCACATGAAAATACATTCAAAATGATGGAAAAAGCAAGCATTACCACTTACTTTTTTTTAAAGAGAATTATTAATTATTTAAGAGAAACAATGATTTGAATATATACAATGCAGCTACTCATTGTTAGGGCATGCCTGCAAAATTCTTTAAATACCATGCACTGATCTGTCACAATAGAAAACATTAAATGCAGATCTGTGTCATCACATCAAAATCACTTATGTGATGTCATTCCAATATAAGCACCCAATATAGCCACCCAAAATTCTTCAGGTTGAACAAGATGCTCTTCTTGAAAGATTTGTGCCATAATATTAAATAAAGCACAAAATAAGTGCCTCATCTCTCAGTTTACAAAAAGTAATAAATAAATTTAACTAGTAAAACGTATAAATAAAATTAGTAAATGGAGTCCGCTTCTCTTGGGGTTTAAAATCATATTTGAAGCTTATATATTTATTACAGCTATAACATGATTATTCATCAGAAACCTGTATAACTTTCTGTTTTTTTGGATTATACTTTTCTAGGTGGATGAATTTCTGGTTGTGTCACCAATGTAACTCATATCAATACACAATAATGTTGAGGTTTCTTTTTTTAAATAATGCAGATTTCATGCTCAATGCTTGGGATTGCAAACATGATTTTATTAACCAATGTGATTGAAGCTTTTTCAACTTGATATTTTTTGAAGAACATTTTGAAGAAGGTGTGGTCACTTTACCAATAGAGCAGTACAATTATGTAGAGTAAAAAGTTAATTTTGAATAGTATAGAAACGCATATATCACTGTTCACAATTTCAAAAGTGGGGAGCCTTTTCACCCTCATGTGACACATCTGATTCTGTGGATTGCAGTATAATGCAGGATAATCAAGAAATTGCTTGTTCTTAAAGAGACAGTTTAAATTTAAAATTCTGTCATCATTACTCGACCCTAAAGTTGTTCCAAACCTGCATGGATTTCTTTCTTCTGTTGACAAACAATGACTTCTACTTACAAAAATACTACGGAAGTCAACGGCTACTGTTAACTTTTTGGTTACCAGTATTTAAAAAATATAAATAGAACAAAGAACCTCATACAGGAACAAGTGAAGGGCGAGTATATTACGAGAAAATGTTCATTTTTGGTGAACTATCCCTTTAATGCAAACAGCAAATAGAGTCATTAATTTGGAAACTGTCTATGCTTGTAAAGAATGTGAAAACAAAAAACAAAACAATCAATAACAATTCAAAAAATAACTTCCTTTCAGTTTTGAAAGTCAGTCAAAACAAGTAAAAATACTTTTTAAACAGTTATTTAACACTGGTATAAACAAAGAAACTTACATTAGACTTGCTTAAAGTTTCCAATATCACACTCTTCTGCGGCTCTGAACTCAAAGAGACCAAAAGGTGGTCAGGTAGCAATCCTGCAGATGAACAGAGAACGGTCACTCACACATTGCTGTACAAATAATACATAAAGATGACTGGAAACAGTTCACTTAGCAATGACTGATAAAAAGGATAGCTCTTCCAAAAATCAAAACGACCCTAATAACTATTGATCATAACTGCTCAAGATGACTGAGAAACACTGTTAGTGTTGGTAAACACGAACCTAACGTGCAAGACGGGCAAAATGTCACCACGTAGAAAAAAACCAAGCAAGCTGCCTACCTAGACAGTATTCTGGAACTTTACTATGTCTAAAACGCTGTATAGGTAGTGAGCCCACTAGTTATTGACACACAGCCCATGTGACCGCAAGAAGAGCAGCAACATAAACCTAAACAGAGGCCCGAACTAAAAACATACCGTGTGGTTTCGCAACCAAAACATCCTGTGTACCAGTAAACAGTTGTTTACCCCGAACAGAAGGAGCCGAGGCCGCAGAGGGGCAGGCAGGGGGTATGACAGTGCACAAACAACTCCAGCCGTGCACACACACACAGTCAAACTCATACGGTTCATTTTAAAACGTACGAACACAGACATAATAGTAAGGAATAAATTGTGTTGATGCTCGGTGCGCATAAGGCAGAGTGAGAGCAGCAAATCGTGTAACCTTGCAGAAACTGTCATGGGGAGTAACGTTAATAGCAGAAAAGAGCTGAGTAACTAGTTAGCCTAGCTGCAGCTAGCTACAGTCTGACGTTTCAAAGACACAGACGGATTTTACTTAACGGTTGTTGTTGCATAATCAAAAGCGAGGGCGTATTTAAGATATCGGGACTGCACTGATTTCGCTTGTTTACCAGAAACCCCCTCCGTCCCTCCCCGGAGCTGTTAGCAGCGCGGCTAACTGGCCTAACAGCGCTTATTACGGCTTCGATCAAGCGCGATCGGGTCGGGAGAAGCGGGATTAAGGTTTTGACAGCTTACTTCTGAAGATGTTCTGATGCGGACGAATGAATCTGGTCTCTCAACATCACAATCGCTCTGAGTGCGGCGTGTATTCAACTCAAACCCCTCCACAAAATATTCGCGGCCATCTTGATCAACTGAGGCAAACACGGAGCGCGATCCCACAATGCATTGCGACACGAGGACGACCATCAGTACAGCTGCACGGCGTTCTTCTGGCAGCCAGTCAAAATCTGAGATGTGATGAAACCTTGAAAGTTGTATGAGTCCAGATAAACAACGCTTTAAAGCAACAGCGCATTTTTATACGTTACATATCAAAAACGAAACAAGTGTAAGAATAATGTTCATCAACAGATGACAGAATCCGAAAGCAAAACCTAAAGAAAATAGTAGTGGGATTTTGTTTATCTCCGTGTTTTGAATCTTTTTTGTCAGTTCAGCCCAAATATTTAGAATTTACAATGTTATGTGAGACCTGCAGGTTACATGTTAGGCCAGTAGAGGGCAAGTTATTTCTTCTTCTTCTTCTTCATTTTTTTTAATGGCGGTTGACATTCAACGTTAAGGTGCATTACCGCCACCTACTGTACTAGAGTGTGGGCCTGAATCCGCTACCTCCCACTTATCAGAAAAAAATAATTTTTCAATACATACTAATTAGATTATATTAATAAACCAGTTATTCTCAAATAATTTAATACACTTCCGTTGTTATGACCATTAGTTATGTCCACAATCAGGGGCGTAGCACCAAATTCTGGGACCCTGTAAGCTCGAGGTTCACAACTATCTACAACATCATTTAATACATCAATCAATTGATGCATTTACCAAAAATATTAGCATTTGCATTAGATTTATTATACATAATTTCAATAATTTCATCTACATCACATGCCTCTTTAGCTAAAGCATCTGCAGCGTCAACTCATTTATATGAGCTGGAACCCACATGAATACTATTACTGCATTTATTCTCTGAAGTCTAAATTAAATTTCATATATTTCATATAGGCAGTCCTGTCTATACTTTGATGATAATGATTTAATTGACATTAGTGCAGAACTGGAGTCTGAGCATATAACTCAATCCAGTTTTCTCTATCCAGCACAAACCAGTAATTATAACCATTAACTCTACTGTATATATTTCCAAGTGATCTATTGTTCTTTTCTTTATTGATATCCCCACTTCTGGTATAAAAACACAAAAATCTGTTTTTCCTGTTTTTTGGATCCATCCGTGTAAATTGCAGTATATCCATTATATATTGTCATCATTATCTTCTATCATTCCTGACATCTTCGCTGTATCCCTACTCCTAAGTCTAAATCCATAAAAGCCACAGGAAATAACCATGGCGGCGTTCTGGTCTTGTTTTATTAAATCCTTTTTAGGCGGCAAGTTTTGTTAATCATTCTGATTAAAAAAAAGTAATGTCCACATCACAGCTATAATATTGTCAGAATCACTTTGATGAATGGTGAAAACCACTGACAGCCAATCAAAATCCACCCAACCCCATAAAGCATTTAAGTGACAGAAAACTGCACTATTTATTGTAAATATTGTAGTAGCCATGTTTTTTTGATGCATTGATTACCATTTGTACACCATTTGTCATTTTACTACATGTGCAAACAATGGCTAGTCTAGCAAAACAAAGCTTATTTCGTGGTTTCCATGATTTTATTATTACTATCATATTTTGTTTGTTTTATTTGTCGTTAAACCATGGTTAATTTTCATAAGGGATTTTTATAACTTTTATGCGCTTTATATACTATTATGTTTTACATTATTTTGATGCTGAGAGAATTTATTTTCGTTTGCAGCCTGTCATTTTTACATTTTATATGTACTTAATAAATGTTTTCATAACATTCTCTTTTAATGTTTTTGGTAACAGATCTTTAGTGAGTTACTGTATCATTTAATCAGTTTATTCAGCCATTATGATTATTAAAAACTTTTAGTCATTGTCCATATATATACATTTCTTTAAATGAATAAAGGACTAAAATGATCTAATAAACAGACTTTGAATTGAGACTCTGTGGTTCGAACAGAATTTATTATAGCAGTTTAATGCATATGTTTAGGGGTTTAGGGGAAAAAGCCAAACCAGAATGTTTGAAAAATATCAATACAGTACTGCCTTTGCAAGCACTGTAATAAAATATCAGTATATATCCTGCTTAAACAATGGAAGCACAAATTGAATAGCAAATAGCTAACTATATTGGTTTCTGAGACACCAAAGTCTGTTCCTGTATTGGCAGCCTATCACTTCACGATATCATAGCCTTTTACAGCTCTAGAAGCAGTAGCAGCAGCTGTAAAATACTTGATTACCATTTATTGATCTAAACTTTTGTCCGTTACCTAACAGTGTAACACTGATTTATTAATTTGCTCAGACATGCAAGAAAAATCTGCTTTTCTTAACAACAATGCAGAGCGTGTGACTAAATGCAAGATCTGTATCACAATAACATGATTTTAAAACTGCAGCGACTGGGAGTCAGCACTGCTACAGTGCAACATGGGAAATTTGTTCGATCTGCCAACATCTGAATCTTATCCCAAGCTTTTCATCACCGTAAAACGCATGAACATCACGCGTTAGATTCCATATGCATCCCACTGTGTGTTTTGCTTATCTCACAGGCCTGCAAGAAAAGCACAATTTCTTTTTGAATGAGACAAGAGACATCCTGTAAATTCAGAAGAAGCTCTCGTGGGCTTGAATAATGGAAAAGGTGACTGTTTATGATGATGCAGCTGTGGAGAATGAGGATCTCATGAATATAGATAGCTGTTTAGCCCGGAGTCAACACGGTTTGAGATCCCACACCATTCATACAAATCTGCCGAAGCATTATTAGATACAACTGAACTAATCTAAAGCATGCATCTGTCATGCAGCAAATCTATTGAAAACAAGAGGAGAAAACTATTTATGTTTTTTTTACATGCAGGCTATGGCTGCTCTAAAGATTTGAAAAATATTTTGCCCTCAATTAAATGATTTGTTTGTTTAGTTTAGAAAGCTTGCATAGCTATATAGAGGTGTAAAGTACTTGAATAAATGTCATTTATTACTTTACTTCAGTATCTTTTTGGATACTTTGTAGTTGTACTGAATAACAAAAATATTAGAAACTTTTACTTTCTTTCACTACATTTCTTACTATTAAGTCTATACTTTTTACTCCACTATTTAAAATGAGTGCTTCAGTTACATTACATTTAACTTTGCTGAAGCAGTTTATTCATGCTGCAAAAGTACTATATCTTGTGCATTTGACCCTTTACGTGAATGTGAGTTCCTCAGCCAGTGTAGTTCAAGTTTTATAAATGAAATAGGGATATGGCTGCAGCTGGCAATGAGGCTTAAATCAGCACATCCAGTCCAAGAAGACTTTAATTTTATTTTGTTTTAGAAAATAAGCGTAATTGCTCTCCTTACAAATCAGCTTTGGTTTTTTTTTTTTGTTTTTTTGCATTTTCTGTGCCTTGTCTTGAACTTTCATGTCACTTCCTGTCTCCTGTGGTGTTGTATTGTACACTATCCTTGTTCAGCTTGTTATAGCTCATATTCAGCCCTAGTATTCTTTGGTTCTTTGTTGTTCAATGTAATGGATGTCGGTTTGTTCCCTGTGGTTTTTGGTTTATTGTTTGTTCTACATTTTCCGCGAAATGTATGCACATGCATGCCTCTGCATATTTTTCCCAGCTTCTCCACAACATTCAGTTTGTCACTGCATGTCTCTTTGACTAGTGCATCTTTGATCCTTTAGAATAAAATACTTAAGTACTGTTAAAATCAGATACTCTAACAATTTTACTCAAGTTGTTTTGGAATTGATGAATTTGTAACTTGTAATGGAGTAATTCATATCTACAGTTCAAAAAACTTTTAAAATGTTTTGAAAGGAGATTCTATGCTCAATAAGGCTGAATATATTTGTATAATATATATAAAATATTTATATATTAAAAAATAATGTTGTGACATATTAAATTGTGAAATATTACAATTCAATCAGTCAATCAATCAAAGCACTGAACATTATCAAATAAGAGAACAGAGTGATGGTAATGTATAATGACAAGATTAAATTATTTTTTTATTAAATGCAGAGACGATCTCTATAATCAAATCGACAATAATCTCTAGAAATTGGGTGCCCCCAGCTAAACAAGCCAGAGGCGACAGCGGCAAGGAACCAAAACCCCATCCCCAACCCCAGAGAATGGGGAAAAAAAACCTAGGAAGAAACCAGGACCTAATTTCCAGTTCAATTTTAGGTGCATTTCAGATTGTGCAAAAGGCTTGTGTGTGTATCTGTTGCACTGGTTCCAGGGATCTGTCTATGAAGCTCATCAAGGTGTTCTGGTCTTCGATGAAGATCATCTCTTTGTGCTGGTACACCATCTGATCTGGATACGGACTGAGAAACAGAACAAGAAAGAGACAGACTAAAATTAGCGTAGATGTCATTCTTTTTATGATGTAATGAGTACATCATGTGTTATGATGTAATTAATGCAGCGTACCAATCCTTTAACGGATTTGATTCATAAATGTGTATTAGTGTGTAAGCCAGAGTAAAGAGTGTGTCAGTTTTAAGAACGCAGCAGATGTGGAGGACTATAATGGGATAAGAGCTCACTCAAGTACTGAGGAGCTAAGCCATTTTTAAATCTTTTCAGCAAGATTTTAAAATCTATACGATGTTTGATAGGGAGCCATGCAGTGTTGACAGAACCGAGCTAATATGCTCATACTTCCTGGTTCTAGTAAGGACTCTAGCTGCTGTGTTTTGGACCAGCTGTAGTTTATTTATCAAGCGTGCAGAACAACCACTCAATAAAGCATTACAATTGTCTAACCTCGAGGTCATAAACGCATAAACGTTTCTGCATTTGAGGTTGAGAGCATGGGACACAAATTAGATATGTTCTTGAGATAGGTAAATGCAGTTTTACAATTCAAAATAACCTTAGAAAAATATTTAAAATTGTAAATGTAAATTTATATCGTAAATATATAATGAATTAGTTTTAATGGTTTCATGATGTACCTTTAACATCCACAGAACCTTTCCATTCCAAAAAAGGTTCTTTTTTTTTTTTTTTTTTTTTTTTTAAATGTTCTTCACACTGAGAAAAAAATCACAAAAAAATGAAAATTCTGTCATCATTTACTCAAAGTTTCAAACCTCTATAAATTTCTTTGTTCTGCTGAACACAAAGGAAGATATTTTGAAAAAAGTTTGTAACCAGCCTGTTTTGGGTCACCACTGACTTTCATGGTAGGAAAAAAAATACAATGGAAGTCAATGTTGACCCAAAACAGTCAGGATGAATAAATTAATAAAAACATTTTTTTTTTTTTGGAGTGAACTATTCCTTTAAGAACAGCTTACAGAAAGGTTCTTCTGAGGAAATAAAAATGATATCACTTTAAAACCTTTATTTTTAAGAGTATTTTTGATCTAATAAATGCAGCTTTGGAGAACATAAGAGGCTTCTTTTACACAAAGCAGTCTTTATGATTCCAAACATATATATATGGTAATGAAGGCCTATATATATATTTCTAGAGTTATAACTTTGATGGCTCAGAGAGGACTTGGCTAGTTTTTCCCCACAAGCCCACGGCCAAGCTGGCCACATCAGGAGAAAGCCCATGGGAGAAGGATGGAGGCCCAGAACACTTCAGGGCCTTTTGAGACTAAAAAATGCCAAGGTCTTAGGACACTCACTGCAGAACATAAACAAGCTATACCAGTGAAACTGTGACTCATATTGTGACACGCAAACTATCTATTTTACGTACGTACTTTCTGGGGGTCCAACACTTAGACCAGTTCTGTGGTGAGGTTTTTCCTTTCTACTGATGATAGGATTTAGAGCATAAGGTGATGGAGCTGTTGAACGCACTGATTTGTGGGCATTGGAAATGGAAGATCACAATCATTTGACAGTTTTATTTCAATCCAGATGCAGAAGTATACATCCTGTATGTGTGAATATATTAATAAGCACTTTTTGAAAAACAATCTCAACAAAATAGTTTATCTCCACAGTAAAGAAAAATAAATGCACCGCTGTCCTTTATCCATTCATTTAATTTTCATTCCTGCAGCCTTTTCAAATACCAGAGGTCTAAAAAATTCATGACTCTGCTATGCGTTGTTGAATTTGATTTTTCAAGTAATTCATAACAAAATGGAATGCTGGGGGAAAATTCTTTTGCTGTGGAAAGAAAAAAAGTCATATAATCTTAAAGGACATCATGGAATGAATGGCTACATACCTTGAATGATTTCATTTTAAGGAGAAAGAGACATTATAGCTCCCACAAACCAATAAACAAACAGTAAATGAATTCTCAATGTCTGAGGGGTTCTCTCCTTTACCTCTCCACGTGTGCAAACAGCATCAATCTTCCAAGCTGTACCCTTGAGCCACACACATAAAAAGACAGAACAAACTGGATTTGCAGCAAGTGTGATGGCCGAGCAAATGAAGAAAACACCGCGGTAACAGTTCAGGTGATTTAATCATCCATATGTCAAAATCTGTCTTCTGTTGGGAACAGAACAGTGGGCTATACTTGCATTTGTCACAGATTAATGTGCATACGTAATCTGCAAAAACAAATACACAGAAATAAAAATATATAGGGAAAAAAATTGCATAATATAAATAAATATAATGTAAATGTGTATTATAGTATAATATACTTTTTATATTAATATATAAATTATTTATATATTTATATACATCCCACTCCCACTGAACGCTCTAGAAAGTACACTTGGGACTAAATCTTCCTCTACCGCCACGTTTAAAATGCATAAGGAATATGTTTCCGTTGACCTTTGGAAGAGCAAGAAGGTCTAGTTATATTTGTCATATAGCTGTCCCCTCAGTGCCTCGCGCCCCGTGACCTTTTCAGCAGGCCTGTTTAACAGGGTGATAAACTGCAGCATTAGGAGTAATGCTAGGTGCTATCACGGGACTCGGAAATCATTTTGAAACGATAAAGAGCAGAGAGAAAGGGTGCTGAGACCATTTCTGTATTTTCTTTACAGTCTGACATCCAAATGTAAATTTACTGCCTCGATTGTTCTTAAAAAGATGTCACAACGAACTGCAAAAATCTACATAGATCATTTAAACAATTCATTACTGTTTTCCCCCCACAGTTCAACACAGAGCCAAAATAAATACATAAATTAATTAAATGTCAGAATGAGACGTTGAAGGACGTTCTATTTATTGACCTCCAACAATTTCATCCCTTCAGGTTTGCTGTTTTTGCTGTATTTAAATGTATGTAGCCTTCCAGAGGAAACCGTAAGTAAGTATTCCTGCTTTGGTTGGAGCTGCTTCTTCATAAACGACCGTGTGTAGAAAGCATCTGCTTGAGTGATTGCAGCGAAAGCCATTTTAGCCGGTCTCGGAACAGATATACTTGCAGACATCATCATAATTCATTTGGCAAGATACTAAAAGGTACTTTATAGTGTTCTCAGCATGGCTTAATTGACATTTGATACCTGAACACGACAAATTATGCACGAACACTTTAAGCAACATCTCTTCCCCTGCTCAAACCTCAAAACAGAAGCATTTTATTCATGTATCTTTGTGTCAATAAATGCTCTATGAAGGTCAGAAGAGAGTTCGGATCAGTTAATTCATGGCTGTGGTTGATGTTGTTCAAGCAGAAGTGACAAGAAGCAGTCTTCAGTATGCACATGATAGCTCATCTCTCAGTGCTTTCCTTCTCATCAGCTTTAGAATGTGGTTAAATGGCACTGACGAAGAAGCGCTCATCAATCAGCTAGCCCATGAGCCTCTCTGTCTTAACAATTCATTTTAATCTTGGACAGAAGCCATCAAAGTCACTCTCTCAAAGGCCTAATGGGCAAACAACTTTGCTAAGATCAGCACAAGACCTTTTTCGAAGGCAGAATCATACTGTTGTTGTAATCATCTGAGTGAGAAGGAGAAGCGTTCCCTTGTCTGTGTTAATATAAGGGAGAAGTACTGACCAATTTTGACTTAAGTTGTCCTCTAGGCAAGGGGAAATGAGCTAAAACTAATGCGTTGAATTATTTTTCAGGATGTCTGCAATCAAATGAAAAAAATCAGTTTAACTGAAGTTTTGACATGGCAGATTGAACCATTTTATTATATTAATAGATAAATAAACATAAAATGTATGAATACCCAACCTCAAATTAAAGTCAAATTAATTTGCTGATACCTTTTCATAATATAGTTATAGTAAAGTAAAATCATTGTCAACATATTTTGTAAAAGACTTATTTTTTAAATAAAAATTTTTAATTTAAAATTGGTGGCAAAACTCGCTATAGTTGGGCATTGGCACACTTTACTTGAAAACTGTGATCTGGAAAAAAGAATATGGCTAATTAATAGTTAATACAAATATACATTAATAATTTAAAGCTAATCTTTGGAAAAATTATTTACTTGATTTAATTCATTGGCATTTCAACAACATCTACAACATTTTTTGTTTGTGCTGGGCAATGATTAATCGCAATTAATCGCATGCAAAATAAAATGTTTACTGTGTATATTTAATATGTACGTATAAAGACACACGCAAGTTTATATTTAAAACACTATTTATTTACATGTATATATTTATAACCATATATTTTATTTATACATAAATATATTTAATATATAAAAATTCTTAAGTATATACATGCATCTGTGTATTTATATATACATTATAGATATACATAATACACACACACATACAGTATATTATACAAAAAGAAATTAGTCACTGCTCAGCACTAATATTTAACTAAATAATTTTTGAATGTCAACACAAAAACACACTAAAAGATTCACTAATATTGAGTAGTTGCTTGTGCAAAAACAGATTCCAGTCTGTTCCAGCTCCGTTAATAATTTATATTCATCCAGTGTATTACAGTCTGAATTTTGTTTATCATCTCATGTAAGCGCACTGAGGAGAACTTACCTACTCTGAAATAGATTTTTTTCTTTTTTTAAATAATGTATATGGTTTTATCGAGCTGATGTACGCATGTGGCCTTGAGAGTGTCATTATTCTGTAATTGTATTGAATTGGAAATGAAGTCGTACATTCACTGCACCGTTTGGTTAAGGCCTCAGTCATTTTTATTTGTGGCTGAAAAGCTGTAGACTTTAAATCAAAGACAGAAATCGTAAGATTTGAGTTACATATTACAGAAGTGGGGACTGCCGAACCCTGATGTGAGCCGCAGCTCATACACATGCTCAAAGACAGATATCTTCATCAAAAAAGAAGCAGACTAACGGCATGGTATATTAAATCACATACAGATGAATTATTGCTGTCCGCTGCTGTGATCTATGGCCGCAGCTGAATTTATAGTGAGCAAAATGAATAGATATATGGAGCATAGTTGAAGAGTGAAGAGATGCCTTTGCATATTTCATCAAACTGCAGAACGCTGGTGTTTCTGCTATTACTCAGATGAACACTGGGAGTCTCTGTAATCTCACTGATGCATTGTAATGCCAGCATTCCTTTACTCAGTGTCTACTTTTAAGTTTTCTGCTCCCTTAAAACTGACTTTGTATCTCTTTTCTTTCAACGCAGAGAGAACAGAAAATAAAGTCCTTTTTAGGTACGATTGCATTTAGATTTCTTTTGTTGTTGTTATCGCTGCTATATTCATACATAGCTAACTGTATCACATAGCCTTGAAACATGAGTGCTGTACATGCAGCTTAAAATAAAATAAGAATAAAATAAGAAAATCAGGGAATGAACATGAGAAAAATTAACAAATAATTCTAACCAAAATCCCTTATATTTGTAAAATCAGGCATTAACAGATTGTTACTGTTAAGAAGGACACGGGAGCAAGCGGATCCATATGCAAGGATTTATTTACAAACATGGTGATACAGGCTGGTGAACAGGTATGGCAGAGGCAGAGGCACAAGAAGAGTCCTGAGAGATAGCGTGGGTCAGTCGAGGAGCAAACAGTATCCAGAGGGGCGAAACAGAGCAATAATCCAAAAGGCAAGACAAAGTCGGTACACGGAAAAACAAAA
Organism: Enteromius trimaculatus; assembly: GCA_032361065.1. Classification (NCBI taxonomy): domain Eukaryota; kingdom Metazoa; phylum Chordata; class Actinopteri; order Cypriniformes; family Cyprinidae; genus Enteromius; species Enteromius trimaculatus. The sequence goes on along the minus strand of JAUMHP010000048.1, from coordinate 12,836,781 downwards.
CTACAAAGAACACAGAGGAAATGCTTAATACTCAGCAGTTTGACTAACAAACACGAACAACATTTAAAGGGTTAACAAGGGGGCAAAGCTGATTAATCGCTATGGGAACAAACAAGAAGGCAGAGACTGAACAGGGAAAAGGCTGCGAGGCTGCAGGTGGCCTCCGTGGTTGGGACAAGGCATGACAAGAGTTCGAGGACAATCTCCGTGACCGGAACAGGGCAGGGCGAGGCGCTATCAGCTGTGACTAGGCATAATTAGGACTTTGATACGGTCTCCTTAGCCATGGCAGAGCAGGACGAGGGCTCAGGGATGACTTCCATAGCCGAGGCAGGGAAGGACGAGGACGAGGAAATTGATTCCATTGCTGTGACAGGGCAAGGCGAGGGTTCTATGGCCGCCATATGCCCATAAGCCGTGGCAGGGCCAGACAAGAGTTCAATGGCCTCTATGGCCAGGACTAGGCATGATGAGAGTTCATGGGCGGCTTCCGTAGCCATAGCAGGGCAAGGCGAGGATTCTGGGGCAGCTTCCTGAGAGGTAGCTGGATGAGAAAAGGGCTCTATGGTGCAAACCGACAGCTCTGGGGGTTGTGCAGCCACCTGCGAGAACCTCCGGAGAGTACAATGCCGAAAGAAAAGCTGCGGGATCCTTGTTTGGCCAAGAATAGTCCTGAGAGATACTGTGGGTCAGTCAAGGAGCAAACAGTATCCAGAGGGGCAAAACAGAGCAATAATCCAAATGGCAAGGCAAAGTCGGTACACGGAAAAACACAACTAGAAATAACACTTTGTACAAGGAAAGCGTATTATTCGAACACAAACAACTTTTAAAGGGTTAACAAGGGGTGGAGCTGATTAATCGCTATGGGAACTAACAAGGAGGCAGAGACTGAACAGGGGAAACACTGAAACAGTGGGGAGCGCACTTCATAATAAGAGTCATTAGAGTACAATGCAGAAAAACAGACGGGGGTGACACACATAACAGTCCAGGGTGGAGTGCCCTCTGGTGGATGCTCGAGGGAACTCTGGCTGCTTATCGTGACAGTTACAACAACTGCCAAAATAAGATGGTCCATTGTCCATTGCATGGTCTGTCTTTGAAAACATTTAGCAAACAGCATGAGCCATTCAGTTTGCAATGAACGTGAATTCTCAGTTCTTGATAAGATTAAACTGCAATGAGGACTAAACCTTGCTGTTTAATAAAATGCCTTCTTACAAGTCTAACAGAGCCCTGATATGCATGGATAATGTTGTACATTTACTGTAGGTCTGTTACTCAGTCATACAATAAGCTGATTTCACAGGCTTTGATGGATGAATACTGGAAAAATGCTGACGTACATCGGCTGATTTACGGCGGCCTTTAGCTAGGCTGTTTGATTAGTACTGTGCAAGGACATTCCGTATGAGGCTAGAACAATCCTTTCAAATACTACTTTCATGTATTATTTACTGTGAATGTCCAACACCCATCACACAACCTGATGCATTGACCTCCCAGATGCAGGATGCACATTAAACACTAAAGAGCCAAATGTCCCAGTGTGCATCTAATGAATATTCATGAGCCTGCCCATCATGCTCCGCCCCCAGGGGTGGGGTACGGCAGGGGAGAGTTAATGAAGGTTATCGAATGGGCTTATATTAACAGGTCTTCTGATCATTAAGTGAATTTTGGAAAGGTGCCACAGTTACAGAGAGAGAGAGTGTGGTGAGGGACAAAGAGGCAATTAGGAGAGTGTCAGCGTGTGTCATGATCTTAATAAGACCTTCACTTCCACATACCTGAGGCAGGCTGTCACTCAGTGGGTGTCCTGTCTCATCTGTCTAATTGCAATCTCATTTTAAGCTTTAAACATACCCACTGCCACGTTTCAGGGCAATTCTTTAGGAAAGCTCACATCCTTGAGTTACAATGCAGTGCAGCTCAGTAACTAGTCTGGAGCAGCAGGCCATTAAATACATGCAAGAAGGTCTGGTCTACATTGCAGCTTATTCTGTACAAGTGCTATTATATTTCAACAAATCTAAAACCACACACACAAAAATGGCTTATGTTTTATTACATTTTTTCTAACATGTTAATTATTTCATGAAATGAATCTCAAGTATGTGTAAAGCTGCTTTCATGATCGCTTTTCGTTCCCCCCTAGCGGTGCCCCTGCCTTCACCTCATGTAGTAATTCTGTGATGACTACATGTGACACACGATCTAAATTATTTGTTTCTAATGCAACAATTTTCAACTTCAAAGCCCTCACTTTCTCTGAAATTCATAATTACAACCTGTGAAATTCAGAGCGTACTGAGAGTTACACTTGGACCAGTGATCACGTGACCGCCGTCAGGTTAATTTTGGCACTACTTAGGTGCTTCCTTTGAGTCTGACAATATGGAAAGCTATGAGTAAAATGTTACGTGTTGTAATCTCGGAATTACGGTAATTACGAGATATCGTGAACACATGATACTCTCTAAAATGGCAGAAGATGTAAGTCAGGGCAGAAGTACGGTGACCGGGAGGGGACGTTTTGTCGTGGTTGCGATTTATTAACTTGTGGGAACGTGATATTATATTGTGGCCACGACAACCTAATTAACGTTTTGTATAGTTATTGCTAGTTATGATTGTAGACCGTTTATGATAAATAAGAGTGGTGTGTTTTCATTTGCAAATAAAAACATGTGAATGATTCATTCCTCAATGAAAAAAGATGATTCAACAGCTGGACTAGTCTTTAGAGTATATTAATAATTATTAATTCACAGAAATAAAATATATTTAATTCAAACCTTTAAACTGCATTTTAAATTTCAGTTGCCATAATCAAAGTTTATTAGGCTACATTTTATTACATATTGTATTATATATTGAATATTATAAAGTCAGAAAAGTTATGTAAAAAAATCGAAATTAAAAAAAGGAGGGTGTTGATGCTGTTGTTGATGATGATGCTGATAATTATTACAAAGACGATGAGTTAATGGACATTTAATATTAATGTAATATTTATTTATGATAAACTTAATATAAATCGTGTTTAGCCTACATTTCGTGCAACATAATAATTTATATAATAAATAAAAAAATCTTTATTTATATAGCGCTTTTAACAAAACATAATTTTTAAAAATATTTTTCATTTTATAATAATTAATATTAATTCAAAATAAAACAATACCAAATCCATCTTTGATAATCACGGGTTGCTGTGGTCACGCAGGTTTGTTTACTCAGTAAACTAGTGGCCATTAGAAATGAATTTCGTCCCCTCACCACAGCATCTCGAGGCCATAATATCACGTTCCCACAAGTTAATACATCGTAGCCACGACAAAACTAAGTGAACCGAAGATGTCCCCTCCCGGTCACCGTAGAGAAGAATGGAGTAGGCCTAAATTATGTTAATTTTGCAAAGAAGTATTGTAGAGTCGCAAAACGTAAGTTGACCCACTGATGTCACATGGACTGCTTTACCAATGTCTGGATCTGGGATCATTTCAGTTATATTGCTGTCTATGGATCGAGGGTCAAATGGCTCTCTGATTTCATCAAAAATATCAAAAACTCCCATTATAATCACTCAAGCTGTTTACACTGTGAAATCGATATCCTACTTAAATCGTAGGCACATCTTGTTTCTGACAAGAGAAAATTCACCAGAGAGCAAGTTTGCGCACTGAACTAAACACTGCTGTTTCAGCGATGCCTCACGACCGCAGATTTGAATTTAGCAGCTGGCATTTCAAATATAAAACATATTATTTGTTAATAATAATTATTTGTTATTATTTTCTGTCATTTGGAAGCTGCTTTCAAAATCTACTAGGCGCAAAAAAACTGAAGACATGTTAATTCTTTCCCCCCCACAAAGCCTCTGTCTCCTGTGTTTTGCAAGTAGCATAAATATTAAAATACAAGCTGAAAACAGTACAATTTTGCCACTGCCTGTAGAAAATCGATTGGTTCCAACCTGTGATTATGCAGCAAAAATGGGAGATTTGCCATAGCAAGTTCTAACAATAGACGAATAATGACAACAGCTAATTTATATTTTATGAAATGATTATTAACTTTTCTAGAGTCTCTGTCTACACGAGCTCCCAAGTGAACTATTCCTACAGGCAGCCTGAAGGGAAACTGTGAAGAAGACACACTGCCGCAGTAGCTTGTTTTACAAGGTTGCATGAGGAATTGAAGGTTCGCACCTGTAAAAGAGATGAATAATGAATCACATTGCATTTAAACCTCACATTTCACAGCAAACCCTCGGTTACTTCTAGAACAGAAGAACCGCAACATCTATCTTCATTGCCTTCTCCTTCTCGCTGTATTTGTGAAGATGGAAGTTTTAGTGGCAAGAAACAAACATTTTAAATATAAAAGGGATTCTGACAAAATATTGACACATTTATAAGCATTTATAAACTTACACTTACACTTTTGGTGCTATTGAGGTCAACAGTGGGGACAATTTGATTACTGTACGGCGACATTGATCAGTCTGTTTATATTACAAAGTGTTCTGTCTTTAGCAAGACCAAATATATGACCTTTACAGACGGATTATGAGTTAGTAAATTTTAGTAAATGTTAGCATGAAGAATTAGTGAAGGACTGAAAAATACTAATTAAAGTCGTAGTTCACCCAATTGAAATGACATGAGTTTTCTGTATTCTGTTAAGTATTAAATCTTGTCTTTTGGGGTTTATTTTGCAATTATAACCAACCGGCTGTACATTATCCATTGCTTAAGAGTTTAATGGCTGCTTATGACAAACTATATGACGGCTGGTCTCTGGGGGACAAATAACAGTGATGTAAAGGCAAAACAAACTTCATCACCACAAATAGACAGTGCACAGGAGAGAATGAAGGAAAAGACAGAGGCAAGATCTCTAGTGTGCTGTGTTGACCTCTGAAAAGAGACCACGTTAGCAAGTCAAGGAAGACCATTATCTCCTTGTCTGGATGACGGAAGTTGATCTTGAAAAGTGCAAAGAAGGCGGTCAGTAATTTGCCAGTGGCAGGGGCCGGAGGGAAGCTCTGTATGGCAGAATCAGCACAACCTTCCTTGCTTCGTGCTTTAAAGGATATTCATTAATAACCTCTTTCCTGCCTCCTGAAGTGGGACCACAGATGCTAAATGTACCACCCAACGACCAGCAAGAGCAACTCTGGGCCAGATATCATCCATCTTCCATCTTCAGTTCTAAAGGTCTTGCCAACTCTTGCTTAGGATAAAACTGTATAGAGTTTTCTCCCAAGTAAATACATATCTTGACTCGTGAAAGAAATGTTGGTTCAGCAAAAATCAGGAAATAAAATCAGTTTGTTTTGGATTAATGCTCAGCCCATTGTAAAGACGCGAAACCTTGATTTAACTTTTACTTTTGATCATTTATTATTATTCATACTGATTAATTGTAAGTGAGAAAATCCAAACACACTTTGGCCTGGTTTCAAAAACGGGGCTTAGCTTAAGCCAGGACTAGGCATTAGTTAAATTAAGATATTTAAGCAACTTTTACAAAAATGCCTTG
>JAUMHP010000048.1:12821128-12831128 GCA_032361065.1 Enteromius trimaculatus | reverse complement strand
TTATTATATACATATACACACACACATATATACATACATACCTGATGTATATGTAACCTTGTGAGATTAAATGTTTTTTAATTTTGCAATTCATTGGCACCAGCATTCCCCATTCTTTGAAATATATTCTATTCTGTTCTACAGAAGAAAGAATGTCTAAGTCATACAGATTTGTACCAACATGGGGAAAATAAAAAAAGTTTCCATTTATGGATGTATGAACATTTTAAAAGTATGTAATTGGCTTTTTTATTGTCTGCTTCCCGTCACGTCACAGCTCAGATTAGCTACTAATGTACATGTTTGTGGTATCATCAGCCAGTCAGCAATGTCATCAGTAAATAAACTGCCTTCAAGTGTGCCCGGGAAACTTGTACCTCAGAGACGTGCATTTGCTATTCAACACACAAAAGCAGCCTAAACAAATACAATAAATATATAGTGAACTATATAAATAAAAGATGAAAAGAAAATGGCAGCAAGTAAAATTTAACTAAAATGAAAAATCATTCCAGGCTTCCCACTTGTAAACAGTTTAGTCACTAATTTGCTAAAAAATTACAATATTTTTGACTCATAAAGGCTATGTTACATAATATTACCATAAAGGTGACTGGATCAAAACAACAGGTATCATCTCTTTAGTCTGCACTGCACATATTTGCCAGCTGGGATGATCTCTTAATGCAATAAGCTGTCGCTCCAACAAGACACTGTCCTTGGCGACCACAGTGCATAATGCTCCCCCTTTTGCTCCGGTAAGCCACTTTGTGTTAAAAAAAATGTTGGCAGCACACCAGAAGCATCTGTTCTCCATCATCCAGGGAAATTAATGTCATAATCCTTCTGGTTCCTGTCAGCTGACTCACTGGCCCGGCTGTCATTGCCATACCATGTACAGCAGGTTTTCATCTAAACACATGAGATATACTTCAAACCTACACAGCCCTGGCTAAAGCTCTTGTTCTACTACTGCTACTGCAGTCTGTTCGAATATATTATGTATGCTAATCTCCAGCCTTTGACCTGTATGAGTTGTATGACCCTTTTAAGACTTTAAGACTTCAAGATAATCACAGAATAATCTTAATCCACACTTTGAAAATCTAAATACCAGATTAACAAGTCTTTATGAAAATAATAATAATAATAATAATAATAAAAAAAGAAAAAAAAAAGTGAGAATACATGGACTCCTGGCATCAAGTATAAAGGTGCTTCTTAGAATTTAATGATGCTACTTCTATCAGTATCCACTTTCGATAATGATATGGCACATGCAATTTCTTGATAATTGGCCTATATCAAGACTGTCCTTTATGCCAAATCATAACATTAAAAATTATGAAACAACCGAAAACCTATTCTTGAAAAGATAATAATCTTATCTTCCAGCTTTGTACTTTTTGGTAAAATGTATCATACAGTACGTTAAAATAATGCTTTAAAAAGAAAATACCTAACATAGGGACATAACTTCATGTCTTTTTAATGACACACATCTACTGTATAAAAGTACACACTGGGAGAACAAAGATTATATGAGACTACATTTATTTCATGCATTTTGTCTTGCATGCAACATATCAATATTTATGTTTACTGATGTTAGACATTAGAAACATAGTGGGGAGGGGAAATTGTTACTGCATTTTTGCTGATAATTAGAAACATGTCTATAGTAACACTTGCAATGTGGCATTAATAATTGTTAGAGTCAATATTATGAATAATAATATAAGCAATGATCACACATTTTTGCCCTCTGGCCCTTAGAGAATAAATCTTACATTAAAATACACCAGCTTACAACAAAGGTGGAAAAGCATTTGACATACTTCAGCAGCAGCATGGCAGCATTATTTATAGCCTCCTTCCATCTCCCAACCCTAACACTAGCAAACAAAGACCAGTTCAACAATATAACTTCAACAGAGAACGCTGCTGGTGAGAGGTAATATAAGGTACAGTAGAATAATTAGGTAAAGTAACAGGGTTAAAAAGTCACCAGAATAATGCTGGAGTAAGAGAAATACACACTGCCTCTCCATTACAACCATATTAAACTGGATCTATGTGGGTCACAAAATAACCATTCATCCCGTTATTTGAATCTCAGCAGCTAATGGAATTTTAATCAGTGGCGGCAAAACAAAAAAAGATCTGTTTTGTCCAAATAGATTATAGAAAAGATAATCATTGAATATAATGAAGGCGACAAATTTCCAGATGGGATATTACATAATTATCTACACATCACAATTCACAGATTTAATCAAGTTAGCTGTGAAATTTCAGCGGCATTAATAATGATTAATGCCATTAATCATAATTAGGTTGGGCCATAAACTAAGCAATAATTTAAATGCACTTAAAATACATAAATGCATTATACTTACATGTACCCACGAAATCTGTTGAGGTCATTATTGGGCTTCTCACATTCAATAACACTGTTGTATTTTAATGGGTCAAATTCGCAGTCCTGCAAACAAAAAACAGATTTGTAATTTGGTATCTAAACATATAGGGGCAGTTTCCCGGACAGGGTTTAAAACTAGTCCTAAATTAAAATAAATATTAATAGCTATCTAAACTGGAAATAGATATCTTAAAATACATTGTCATTGTTTGGTCTTAAAACGCTTACAGATAATGCATTTTTTTAAGACATGTTTCTAAAAATTCTTAAATGTCCAAAATTAGCAAAAGTCTAGTCCTGGCTAATCTAATCCCTATCCGGAAAACTGGCCCATAAATAATTAAAATGTAACAATTTATAGACAGTTCACACAAAAATTAAAAGCCTGTCATCATCCAATCATTCATTGGATTGCAATAATTCATTTTCCAAAATCTCAATCTATTCCTCATAAAAAAATATTTTTATGAATTTGGAAGACAAGATTTATTAGTTTATATTTTTGGATGAAGAAATAGCAAAAGGAACATTTTCCGAGATATTTTTTTGCTACACTACTCTTTAAGATTATTTTTTTGTTGTCTCTTTCTTGTTGACAACTTAAGACTAACACATCTAGGACGAGGAGCAGTAAGGGAAATGAATATTTGACTTGTGTGAGTGGTGTGAAATGACTGAGGTTATGTCAGGGGGCAAGCACAGACCATCTGAATACACACACAATCAATTTAACTGCTTCTATTCAGTTCTTCACTCAACTTATAGAATTTCACAACAAACACACCACAGCCCTGAACACTCACCAGGTCAATAAAGCTGCGCACCACCTGCCTCTGCTTGAGGTTGGTTTCACCATCCAGTGTGGCTGTCTCAATGTGACACAGGCGGTCCGGGTCGCTGCTGCTAAGCAGCAGAACATCCGCTGGCAGAATCTCGTTGCATCGCAGACGAATGAAGTCTCCGACCCGCACCTCCTTCCAGTATTTCTCCACATACCGTTTCTCACTCCTATAAAGAGCAGAAGAACACAAATGTAATCTACCCATAATCATGTCACACAGAAAAGAGAATAACTTCAAATATATTGCACATTCAAACCATTACACTTTATTTTAACCTGCCATTTTATGACGTTCATGTGTAACAGCTCTAAGTGAATAAAAACATCCTGCAAAGTGGATCGTGTAAATAGAGAAGAAAGTCATCTGGGTCATTAAAATGAACCCAAGCCGTTTCATGTTGACGCCAACAATAAAAATTAGCATACTGCCTGCCCACTTGTCAGTCTTCTTGCATTGGTCTGAATGAAAATTCATTCTGTGCCACTTTTGGAGGTAGAAGCACTGCCTTTCAAATGCTGTTTTATCAGGTATTACAGGCATGATGGAAATGAGACAATGGAAAAATGACTCTTTGAGCAAATTGTTTGGGAGCTGAATCATTAAGGGAAAAATAAATCTATAACTTAAGTCAATGAAAGTTTTTTGACCATGTGTTGGGGTCTCCCAAAACACAAACTTTTCATTACACATAACAGTGGCACTTAAATATTCAAAGTTTAGTTGGAATTGAAACAAGGATGGAATTTTCTAGAAATCTAGAAAGCCTAGATTTACTGATTGAGATAATACAGATACAGAGAGTCAGATGTTGTTGAAAACGATACAAAACTTCATCAGGACAGACTAAACAATATACTTGAATCAGTCTTTCCTTCCCATTAAAAGAACTGTTTTACTACAAATAACGTCTTTTTTACATTTTCTCAATTTCCTTTAATTACCATAAATGCATTCTGACACTTGCCTCTGCTGCTCATGCCGTCTTCTGCTTTAGCAGTGAACTGATCCATAAGCAGTAAAAGTGAAAAACAAGACCAAACAAACACCACACAGGACTGAACAATAAATAAACCACATCTGTGCAGTGTTCAAAACTGGGAGTTTAGTGTTCATGGTGCTGGCCTAACATGATGGGCAACATGACGCCTATTTCAGGAGGACAAAAATAATATTACAGGGCTTTGGCAAACATGACTGCAGGGACTCTGGCTCTCCGAGTGCCGCTGCTAAACAAACCTTCCTTCTGTTTCTTTTCCCACCCTTCTACACATAAGAGCACTCTTTTACTGCCACGCGGGAATGTAGGGTGACCTCTTACACAAACTCAGCTTCAAGAGTTGTATAAAATAGAGGAAGTAATTCTTCATGAGGAAGGAGAGGGATTCGCCTGATGGCAAAAGAGGAGAGGTGAAACGATAGCCACCAGGATGTCTCTTGGCAGTTCTATTGTACTCACTATTTTTTTTCTTAAATGAAGACAGTTGTCATAGGCTAGGAGATGACACTGAAGTCATGTGATTTATGGTGAATTTGGTGTACTTCTGTCGATTGTAATTAGGCTTCAAAAATGTATTAATGTTGGGTTCATTTGTGAAGATAACCACGACCAACAAAACGTCCAAGAATAAAATTTTTGTTGGTCACTTAGCTTACTTTCTACAGTATTTCAAAAGCCAATGGAAAAATTGTATTGGCTTGTTAAAGTCACAAGTCACAACTTTGAGGGCCAAACAGATCGGACAACATCCAGCTCCAAGTATATAAACATGTCATTGAGAAAAAGCAGGGGCAGACCAGGGTGGTCATGAGGATGTTACAATGATAATGCAATGCACTAGATGTAGATCATTTTATAAACGATTCTGGTTACTGTAAAAACTGTTGAAAATTAAGGATTTGGAGGAGGCGAACATGCATAGCTCAGATAATACACAGAGAAAAAAAAAAAAAGAGCAGATAAAGAGTAACGCCGGTTTCACACAACACCCGTCAGCAGGGCGTAAGCAGCACGGGAGCGGTGGGTTTGCAGAGCAGGATCAGCGCATACCGATTGTGCTTTCATACTGGTAGCGTTTGTCGCGCAATGCCACTTCTGCTCTGCTACGCACTGCCCCTGCGTGAGGTGTGAATGCTCTCATCTGTTAACATGGGTGCCGAAAAAAAATACGCCCTGCTGACGCGTGCAGTGTGAAACCAGGCTAAGGAGGAGGAGGACGTGACATGTGGCCAGGTATGGTTTCCCATACTAGGAATTTGTGCTCTGCGTTTAACCCATCCAAGTGCACACACACAGCAGTGAGAAGTGATCAACCACACACACAAACACACACGCACACGCACAAACACGCACGGAGCAGTTAATTCTCATTAAGAGAGAGTTACATGCCCTTCCTTAATGTAAATGACAAATCTAGCGTTAAATTCACAATAAAACAGAAGTAGCAACAGGTCATTTCTGTATTCTGATGTAGGTTTAGGTGTATGTTCAAGTTACAGTAATTTTCACCAGATGATGACATTGTTTAAATATACTGTGTACTTTAAAGTTAAAAATGAATATATACTGTAGATTGACCACAATATCATGCCTATATTGCAACTATGCAGCCAAATGGCCATTTGGCTGCATATTTGCAGAGAACATGCAAGGCCTTTATAGCGTCTGATGGAATGAAAGCTTTTCTTCATGTCCAGGCAGTTACAGCACATACAGCCTTGAGGATGAACTCTTTGCTCTTTTAAGAGGAGAATGTGTATGCATCACATCTAGATCTATGATTTAGAATCATTGAATACAATGGTCTAGTTCATATTCTGGACACAAGTGAATTAACACTGAGAGAAAGAGAGGACCAAAAAAAACAAACAAAAAACACTAAACTAAATTACGACCGCTTTTGGCATAAAGATGAGCATGATAAGTGGAGGTAAGAGAAAAACATGACTTTAAAGTTAATTATAAACATGTAACAAAGCTACAACACAGAACATGATTTAACCCTTATATACTCTAGTCATTTAGAGTAAAAGTGGACAAATAATAATTTTTATTTAACACCAGGAACTACTAAATAATCATTTAAATTCACCAGATGAAGAAAACACAGTATGTGCCAACAGGGTGCATTTCCTTGTACGTTTTTTTTGGCTCTTACTTAAGGATAATTACCAAGTGTTTTAAAAATGAGTTTGGTTCTATGCTAAGCGCAGTCAAAGTGAGTGATTGTTTTTATTTAATCTCGGGAGTAAGGGGTCATACTCTAGAACCCCTTATCTGCACCTACAGTATTACTAATAAACTAAAAATAAAACTCACAGCAAGCAAATTATAACGAATCGTGCTAGGAAACACAGTTTGGATTGGAGATGGATTGATATTCTGGCAAAGTCCAAGATTGAGGCCACTGGAACTGGACCTTTAGGTCATTTCCTCTAGAGACACAATGTGGAAACGGTCCACCAACAAGACTTCAGAGAGAAAACAAACTGTTCAGCAGAATAAAGGTTTCTATGGGTGCATCTTGTCAACAGAAAGCCAGATCAGATTTTGGTTGATCTTTTTTTTAACCAAATTCCTACAAATCCAAACTGTCCCGTGCACACAGACCAGTAACTCATCACAGCCAAAGCTGAAGATCTAATATCAAAGAAAAACAATTACTGAACACAGTCAGACCACCCAGACCAAGCATTCAGACCACTGAGAGAATCTAGTGTGCATGGAAAAACTGAGTGGGACAGAAGTCTCATGGGAGCTGATGAAGAGAAGAAAATGGAAAATTGTGGTTGCCAAATCATTGTTATAACAAAAGCAACAATTATTTGACAAGTTTTTATTTTTACTGCTTCAGTTATTCTGGTTTCAGTGAAAAATGTTCTCTAAAATGATGTCAAGATTTCATCATATATTAATTATAGCCAATGCGGAGGCGGAAGTTATCAAACATGCATATAAACATGCATTAATACGTCATGTAACATAGTTAACATGCACTGTTTAGAAGTAACCAATTTATTAACTATAACAATCCAGATATATACAAATATAACACTTGGTGGATTAGTGTGTCAGTTGAACATTTCCAGCACTTACCGGATCCTGGACCACAAAACCAGTTTATATTTGTAGCAATAGCTAAAAAAAGCCCAGGTTCCATGAATGTACTTTGTAAATTTCTACAGTAAATATATTAAACCTTAATTTTTGATTAGTAAAATTCATTACTAAAAAGGTTTATAAAAAAAAAAAAAAAAAAAAATTGCAGCCTCAGATACCAGATATTCGAATGATTGAATCTCAGCTAAATATTACCCGATCATAACAAACCATACATTAATGGAAAGCTTATTTGCTTTCAAAAAGCGTATTTATATATACCTGCAGATGAAGGATAACATTTTGAAAAACTGAAAACAACTGGTTTTGTGGTCCAGGGTCACACATTATAATACAGATAGCTGTGATTATCTTGGTCACTATAATCGCGATAAGACATTTTAATACCATTACAACACTAATCATGACTAATAACCCTTTATCTTGGGAAATTAAACAAAAACCGCAACCTTGATACTACAGTGAAGGTCTCTGCTGACAGCCTCTATGATACAGAAATCCGTGTTTAACCTGTACCCGGGATTTACAAGTATTCAAGGTGAACCTGAGCCATTTGTAATAGTGTGAACCATCTCACCCTGCAAAAGCTCAAAATTCCACGAATTCCTGCCTCCTGTCCTCTCACAACTCTCGCTGTACAAGCACTGATATTAAAATCCCCTAGGAAACCATGTCACAATGTAAACAGATTTTCACAAAAACAGTGCAATATTTTTGTTCTAAGCATTTGAAAAAAGCAGCAAGAAACACAATAGAAAGTCTTTTTATCCTGCTGCTGCCCGCCGAGCACAGGAAAGGAGGGGACGCACTTGCTTTCTAGACATTTCTATTGTTTTCCTGATCCCTCGGTCTCTCTTTTGAAAAATGACTTGCATTATTTTACGAGTTAAACTTGATGGTGCTTTCAAACACACAATAGGCCATGTCGTGGGTTTTTAGCAATTTTCATGAATAAAAAGAAAAGAAAAAAGCACTGACTCAAGATGTCCCCATCACAACGCTCACAACTGGTCATGGTTGCAACATAAAAAAACATTTTCAGGCATGTCAGTGCATCAGCCACACAGTGTGTATCCTGATCTTACATAACCCTTTCTCCTGTCGTCCAACATGAGCATCTACCTTGAGTGCTGACATCTCAGAGACCCTCCAACGTTAACAAATCATTGATGTGTCTCCAAGTTGTGTTTACCATTAAGCTAAACAGGAACTTCATTTGTGAAGGTCTCCAACCAAAATAGCTCTTTTTGTCCGAACAGGATGACCCTCAGAATGAAGTGCACAATCCTTCATGCGCTCAGCTGATCAGCAAAAGCAGAAATGTTATGGCTTGGCAGATAAGGCTCTAATTTATATTTAAGACGGTGAAAATATGAACATAAACACATCAGAACAGAAGAGCAACTCATAACAAGAAGTCACAGACAGTGCCTGCATCCTCAGCGGTTCATAAATATGTCTAAGGCCAAAGGTGAAGATTTTCCAACACAACAGACTGGCGCACACACGGAACGTATTGATTGTGCTAGCATACAATACATATCCTACCATCTTCAGAAAAAAATTTTGCGGACCTTGCAGGATTCATTCAGTTCAACTGTTTAAACAGGCTTTTGTGAGTATCGTTCTACAGTAAAATGTCAAGGCCCTCAGAGACTACAGTCCAAATCTTAAGCCTGAACTTATAAAAATGAGCAATCAGGGATCAGATTCAGTGACATTTGGTCTTCCTTAAAAACATACTTCACCTGAAAATGAAACCAAATCCCTTTATGATGCTGATAAAATATTACACCGGAAGAGACTGTAGAAATGGCCTGTTTGTAGTTGTCTAGCTACAATCTTTGATTAACTTAATCTAAACTAGTTTGAAAGAACATATCCTCGACTTAATTGACCAAATTAATCAGTCAGTGTTGTTTTAGAATTATAATTGAGATACTATTACAGATTTTATTTATATTTTGAATTAGATTTTTCTCTTTTTGCATTTTGAATGAAAACATATGCAAGTATTTTTGGAAGCATAAACAAGAATTTTTTTTTATAATTTTATAGGTTTTATTTTTTTAAGTATTAGGTTACTACAAGAGCCCTGCTCTCAACACAACGAGGCAGTATCTGAGGTGATCAGTTCTACTTACGCCGGTTTCACACTGCATGCGTAAGCAGAGGGCAAGCAGCCTCCTCCACCCAACAAAGTAGTCTACATATGTAAATAACATGCTATGTTATAGTTTACACAATAAACTTGAGTCAAGTTTTTAATACCCTGTAAATAATTATGGTTGATCCTTCTAACATTTTGTAGAACAAATTAGAATTTTTGCCATGCAAAAAAGGCTTGTTGCATATGCTAGACTGAATAGGCTACAATTTTCAGCATAGGTGCATTTCCACTGCGAGAGACAGAATCTAAAAATCTTTCAGACATTGCATGATTTTCTTAATTTATTTGGGAATTACTGTGTCAAATAAGTATTTGATCGCTTGCTTATGAGACCCTTCTGACCCTCAAAGACATGTTATTAAAAGTCCAGCAACACTCTGCTCATGATTCTAAATTAGTAGCACCTGTTTGAGGTCGTTAGCTGTCATAAAGACACCTGTGCACCCCAC
>JAUMHP010000048.1:12804554-12821028 GCA_032361065.1 Enteromius trimaculatus | reverse complement strand
AAAAAGAAAACAATCAAAATCAGTGCTTTCAGTGCTTTGAATGAGAAATGTTTCTCTTCTCTCTGCTTAAGAACCATCCGAAATTAAATAAATAGAGCAATAAAGTAACAGCCATCTTTTTTCTGCAGTGAACTTAAATATGTATTTTTTTTTTTTTACACTCAGTAAAATAGCAGCTCTAAGACACTTTCAAGTAGTAAAGTAAACTATTCTCAACAAAACAGCAGCTTGGCAGCTTTAAGACAATGGCAATTATATGCCTGCCCTGATCCTACATCACATCAACTGCACACAACAAAAAATATCAAGATGTGAAATACAGTAATGTAAACCAAAAATAAAGTGTGTAGGCTTAGCTAGTTAGTTGTATTGTCAACGTGCTACAGTGAAGCATGGGGCTGGAAGCATCATTCTCTGGGGGTGTTTTTCTGCACAGGGGATAGGACGACTGCACTGTATTAAGGAGAGGATGAACAGGGCCATATATTCTGACATATTGGGCAAAAAACTCCTTCCCTCAGTCATAGCATTAAAGATGGCTCGTGGCTGCGTCTTCCAACAAGACAATGACCCGAAGCACACAGCCAGGAAAACCAAGGAGTGGCTCCGTATAAGGCATATCGAGGTTCTGGAGTGGCCTAGCCAGTCTCCAGACCTAAATCCAACTGAAAATCTTTGGAGGGAGCTGAAGCTCTGTGTCGCTCAGCGACAGCCCCGAAACCTGACAGATCTAGAGAAGATCTGTATGGAGGAGTGGGGCAAAATCACTCCTGCAGTGTGTGCAAACCTGGTGAAGAACTACGGGAACAGTTATTTGACACATGGGCGCCGGAAAAAATACGCCCTGCTGACGCGTGCAGTGTGACGCCGGTTTAACACTGCACGCGTAAGCAGTGCTCATCTTCGGATGAGAGCTTTCACACAGCACGCAGGGGCAGCGCAGAAACAGCAGTGCCGCGATCGTTTTGGTGCCGAGTCTTACGCTGAAGTGCGCTGTTATTGATCAAAACTAGCCTGATTAACTCACTGGGGTCTGAGGGTGTTTTGGGGGTCTGGAGAAGTTCTGACATGGCCTGACATTTGTGTTTTTTACAATTGCTTATAAAAATATAAGTAGCTAAAGTCTAATAACACTGTAAAGAGCACAATGCATGGTCAGTGGAAAACTAAAATGTTGAAGTCACTAAAATAAGGCCGTGAAACACATATAGAACATTTGTTCACAAGACTTTTGAGAACTGGGCTGGTGGACTAGTGTTTTTGCTTCAAAATGATTTCGTTTACTTGCTCCCAGAAAACTATATAGTGATTAACATTTTTTAAGTCACTTTTTGAGTGTAAGGGGTCTATGTGAGAAGGCGTGAACCATTATTACTAATGCAGTGATTCACACCTGAGAAGA
Source organism: Enteromius trimaculatus (assembly GCA_032361065.1). Taxonomy (NCBI): domain Eukaryota; kingdom Metazoa; phylum Chordata; class Actinopteri; order Cypriniformes; family Cyprinidae; genus Enteromius; species Enteromius trimaculatus. The sequence goes on along the minus strand of JAUMHP010000048.1, from coordinate 12,819,626 downwards.
CAAAGGCCTGCATAATGAGCTTTATAATGAGCCACAGACAGGTATGTGACAGAGAGGAGAGTTACAAAAAAGAATCGGAGGACAAAATAAGTTTATATTTTCAGAATTTAGTCCAGTATTCACAAAAAAACTTGAGATTCACTTGCGAGTTCAGTTAAACAGTTTATTAGGAACAATCAAAGTTAATGAGTTACAAAGCATTACTGCAGTCACTATAACGGAAAATAAAGCTGTAATCACAAATTACATGTTAAAATATAAAAGTCTAAGAATAGTGCAAAAAAACAACAACTGAAATTGTTTATGCCACGATACCAAGCTCCGTAGCTCGCATTCTGAGTCTGCATTCTTCTTGTCTGAGGTAATCCAAAGCTTATTCCTCCGAGCGCGTCTTCTTGAGGTATTTATTAATCACAATGCATCTTTTTCTGAAGTGAATTCTGTCTTATTCCTCTCAACACGAAGTGTACAGTATCCGGGATGAACTTCAGGTAAACTCTCGCTGCTTTGTCTGTGCTGATGTGGGTGTTTACATGCGGTGCGCTCCCCGTGGACGATTATCATATCTATTGTTCGCCCATTAAGAGATAATGAAGGAGATGCGAAAGACTGGCGATCGCGTTGGTTTCATATAAATTACTTTATCACAGAATATTTATTTTCGATTAGACTTTCTTAGTGTAATAGTAGACATATCAAGCTTTCTACAGATATAACTCATGTCTCTTTGTGGAGTTTTTGCTGAGTTTCAGTTCATTTTAGTGAATCATTGCTTACTGAAGATCACGCAGACCAACGAGGCAGGCAATGCACCCTTTGTGTTTTATACATTTTCTTATGCACAAAGTTGTGTTGCAGTGTTTCCCACACATAGATGAATCTGTGGTGGTGTGACAGATTAAATTCCGACCGCCACAGACCAAACCCAACCCCCCCAAAAAAAATACAATACCGACCGTCACATATTGCGTTTCTTTATTCTTTTGTACGCTATTTAAAACACGCAGTGAATTCGTTCAACTGCATTTCCTTTCCCTGCTCTCTCTTCATCTTTCTGTCACTCACGCGTCTCTCCCTCACACACACACACACACACACACACACGTTGGGTTTACATGTTTTATGACATTCCATAGGTGTAATGGTTTTTATACTGTGCAGACTGTACACCTACACCTAAACCTACCCCTTACAGGAAACTGTGCACTTTTAGATTTTCAAAAAAAACTTAACTCTGTGTGATTTATAAGCTTGTTTCCTCACGGGGACCTAAGAAATGTCCCCACAAGGTCAAAATTTACTGGTATTCCTATCTTTGTGGGAACAATTGGTATTCAGAATATAAAAAAATAGTTTATATTCTGAATACAATAGTTTCAGTGTGTTGATGTTAGTCCCGAACCTTAGCAAACGCAATTGCGCCTTTAGAAAGTTAACTAGTCGCAAGTTTGCGTTAAAATGTAGGCTACCCTAGTTGGGTTGTTGAGGTCAAAACACTATATGTAGCAGGTATGAATCAAATAAACGTATTATAAATTACTACAGAAATAAGATGCTTGTCTATAACCTACTGCAGTACAAGCCGCGGTTCAGCTGTGCGTGACAAACGCTACCACTGTGAAAGGGCAATCGGCGCGCGATGCTCCTGCTCTGCATACGCACCGCTTACATGCTGCTTACGCCCTGCTGACGCGTGCAGTGCAAAACCGCCGTTAAATAACGTGTCTAATACCTAAGAGCTCTCATTTGTGAAACTCTAATCACTGTTCCTTCTCTTTTGCTTATCAGTAATATGTGCTTATGGGTGTTGTGTGGTGTGAGGAGTTTGACATAACAAAATGTACCAAAATATAAAGTTAAAGCAGCACAACCTAAACTCCCCAACTCCCAGTTACCAATCTAAACCACATTTTCAACATTCAATCTTTGATTAAATAAATGCAGACTTTGTGAGCATAAGAAATGATTTGAACAAAACTTTAACAAACATTACAGAGCTCAAACTTTTGAACGGTAATGTATATATGCACACACACACACACACAACCCATAGGCCAAAGACAATAACAAATCAACAACCTAGAAAGCATGAGAAATTATTTTTTAAATGATCCATAATATTATCCACATGACTTAGAATAAATGACTTCTATAATCTCTCAGCTGTTTTGAAGTTTTCGTGCAGTCAAACATTTAATCCATGGATGAGGCAAGATGCAAGGCATGATGAAAGACACAAGAAATTCAGCAATATCCACATTCCTTTTTCATTTTATCCACTTTTACATCATTGTGCAATAACACAATACAAAATGGAAAAATGTTGACCAAATATTTCCATAGGCATAACTGCCACATACAACGCTGTAGGGTTTAACAACAAACCATTTTATACTCAAAATATATAAAATCGCTTCCATTATTTCCATAACATCAGGTAACATGAATCTTGCACCAGATGTCTGTAGTTAGAATGTAGTGCCGGGATGCCACGCACACGTGGAAAACATTGTTTAGACACAAAAACATCCTGTCGACCCAGAGGAGTGGCTAGAGAAAAGTGTTTTGTCACATTGTACAAATCACACTTGGAATGATTAAGACTAAATGGAAATGTGTCCTTTACAGTACAACTGGTGACTGGTAACTCAAGTGCGAGTTCATGTGACTTAGCAATAACATTAAAGGTCAAATCAGGTTCAGCTGAGATGACATCATACTGCGAATTCAATATGCAGTAATTCAGTGTGGCTTTGTTGGCAACAGGAACAGTTTTCAAAATAGAGTCATTTGCTTGAGAAAATTCAATCAAGCCCAGCCTTGAGAGCAACATTGATACAGCACAAGCTCAGATTGTGGAGCCTGAGAAACACTGTGGCTTTTCACAGAGCTGATACATGGCCTTAACATGGCTGACAGAGACGCTTTTCATCAAGAAATACAGTCCTCAGACTGAATCTGACTCCAAAAAATAAACAAGTGGAAGCCCTCAAACCCAGATGAGAGACAGGCCGATCTCCGAACAAGGCCGTTTTTTTGTTGTTGTTTTTTTTAACTGACAATACAGGAGAAAGCATGACAGCGTCCTTCATTTCTGTACAAAATGAAGTTTTATCTGCTAAAGGAGCTGTAGCTCAAGTGGATGGAGGTGAATAGTTTGTTCCAGCAAGTTCACACTATGAGCACACTGTGTTTATCACCAAGGACAAAATTGAACTTGAACAGAATGCAAAAAGTGTCTAACTTGATCAGAAACTGGGCTAATCTTCAGGCCTGGATAATCTGACACACTTTCACAATTAGAGGTTTCACGAGTTTGCGCTTCCTCATATCAATACTCAGAGCCCTAGTGATTTGAACCCCAGTGAGGGCTGAGCTCGGCGTCTGGAGCCCTGCGTGCCCCCGTAAAGGAAGGCATGAGAGTGGAGAAGGGGCGGTGAAGGGATGCACTAACGATGAGATGTGGAAGGGAAAAAAAGAGGTTTATTTACAGTGGGAAAGATGAATATGGCTGGATAGGTGAGATTGGGAGATTGATTAGATAATGCGGTGCCAGCCACGATTGATTTCATTCACGCTCCTCCCGAAACTTGTTTTTTGCAAAACGTCACAATGTTTTGCCACACAGCGCCAACAAGGTGAAAGGACTAAACTCCATTCACTTAACTTTTCTAAAGTTTGAAAGAATATATCCTTGACTTAATTGACCAAACTAACGAACCCTCACTCAGTGCGGTTTAAGAATTATAATTGAAAAACTATTATACACTTTATTATATTTTGAATCCGATTTTTTTCTTTTGTTTTTGACAATTTACAAATTAAAACATTTACAATTTGCAATTAAAAAAAGTTTTAGCTTACTACAAGAGCCCTGCTCCACTTAAATAACGTGTCTAACACCAATAAGCCTATATTTATATCTAACGACTGAATATTTATGAAATTTGTTGGAATTCTGAGATGACATAAACGAGTGACACTGAAGCCTGAAATGCACAACCATATCAGTTACTCTGACAGATCTCATTTACCCAGAATGTGAAACTCTAATCACTGTTCCTTCTCTTTTGCTTATCAGTAATATGTGCTTATGGGTGTTGTGTGGTGTGAGGAGTTTGACACAACAAAATGTAGCCTACCAAAATATAAAGTTAAAGCAGCACACTTATACCACAACCAAACCCGAGTCTCATTTCTAGTGAGTTGCCAATCTAGACCACATTTTCAACCCAAGGGTTTTTCATACTGCATTTAACCCTGAGCAAAGCTCCATCTCCTAGGTAAACAGTTTCAGGTTTTAAAGGGGATGAGCATCACTTTTTACCCTAGGTTACTTAAACCCAACATTAATTCTGAGGCGTCAAAAGAACACAAACAGTATGCTGGAGTGTAATTTTAAGTTCTTTAGCAACACAAAACCAATTAGAAACTAAATCAATGCTTCATTCATTAAATATTTACGCAATTTAATCGTGAAAAGTTTCATATGTAGGGAATCGTTGTGCATGGGAAACGCGTAAAGATGTAGATTTACGTAGCAACACTTCCACAAATAAACAAGCAGGTGGTCCAGTGCTGTTTTTGTCTCAAATACAGCACTGGACCACCTGCTTGTTCGTTTGGGGAAGTGTGGACAAAGAAGAACACTAAACCGGCGTTTTAGAATCAAATCTCACAAACTGATTACCACAATAAGGGCAGTGCGATAAAAGGACGAAATAAACCAGGTATTACAACTTTAAAGTGTAAAAAATACCCCAACAGGTGCCTGCTCAAAATGTTGTCGCTTAGGTAGCATTAACAGATATGAGACACATCATCCTGAGACTCCTCGTTCAACAGGTAGGCAGGCCCACAGGTCGTTAGCAGCAAGGCAAAAATCATAGCTGTGCATGTGTGTGCATTCTCGACCGGGGAAACTAAACATACACTGTTTTATGTCACTTTGTTTCGAGTCGGTTTCCAAGCACGTGCTTACCTGCAGTAAACGAGGCAGTCCAAATGATTTATTTCTTTATCCGAGCGATGTCGTCTGTAATCTTCCCATAAATCCTTAATAGCGGTAACGGACAAAATAAAAACCACGGGGGCAAGAGCCAGCTCTGGTTGAAAAGCATTGACCACAGGCACGAAATTCAGTAATGCTATGAAAACAAAATACACGTTGGCAAATCGGTGGAATTGCTCGAAGAGGTTCTTCGGTAGAAAAGAAAGCAGAGTGTATTTTGTGGTTTTGATCTTATTGTTTGCATAGTGTCTGTTGGGGTTATCCCCTCCTTTGGTATGGTCATACAAAATGTTAGCGTGTACACTCCTGGTTTTGCTCTCCTTTTTGCTTTTCCTTCTTTTATGCTTTTTCACTTTGGTACTTTTCGTTTCTCCAGACTCTCCGGTCTCTCGCGCCATACTTCGCCCAAAACTTTTGTCTCTTTTCCTTGAACCAATAAAAGATGGTATCTATGTGATCATGCTGATCCTCCTTGATGGCGAAGGGCCGTTAGAAAAGTTCTTCACTCTGTTTTATCGTCCTCACCCATCGCCTCAATTCTCTCCCTTTCTCTCGTTAGCCCTGAAAAGTTTTACAGCGGCATCTTTTTTTCCCCTTAGTAGCTGAAGATGCTTTAAGGCTGGGCCGAGCGATTACACATACGCGCTGTTACAGATTTTAGCGGTATAAGTCATTTGGAAAAACCTGCAGTCGAGTAGTTCTTGTTTAAAGTCCATCCCTATGATTGTACACGCGGTGCTTTACGCAGGCCGTGGTGAAAAAAACAAGCCAATCACGGGAGGTACAAAAAATAACGTAATCGACGACGCAAAAAACGCCCCGCCCACCGACCAATGAAACGTCTTAACTCGAAGTGCCACGCGTTACCATTGAGAAAAAGTGTTTCCCTTTGTAAGTTCACCAAAACATATAAGAATGACAGCGTCAGTCGTTACTTTTTCACACAGATAAAAATATGCTCTCATTCACTTAGTATCAGTTTGACTTATATCGCTTCTGAATAAAGCAAACCACAATTTATTGGGACATCCGGGCATCTGGATAAAAGGGTCAGAAATTAATCAGGATCTAGTTTGGATTTAATGACCTTTAACAGTCGGAGTTCTGCATTCATTGTTGCTTAGGCAAGTAATGTGGAAATGTAGGTATTATGAAACAAACAACTTGAAACAGATTTGCATTAAAACTACTGCCACAGGAAGACAATAGAGTTCAACCTAACAAATATAGTAATAATGTCTGTTTCTACTAATATTGCCTAGGTTTTATGTGTCGTCTTCTCTGCCGCTTGCTTGTGTTGTCATCCCTGTTTAGTTTTTTTTAATGAATTCTCATTTTTCTAAAACTCTGAATATGACTAAGCTTAAAGATAAAGTTTATAGAACAAAACGATAAATGCATCTAAACATTTGAGGAAACTCATTACTGAGAAAAAAGTGTTCTGTTTGTTTATCTGTCCTTATGTCTATAAAAATGCATTGCAGAAAGTTCAGATAACAGTAACTTATAAAGAAATCAAACTGAATGCATGGAGTATGACACTTTAAAACAACAGTAGTAACATCAGACAAAGATAAATGTATTGCACAAAGCAGTCAAGACTTGTTTTTTAAAACAAACTGAACGACATCATTCTTTGAAAAAACCTTCCATAAATGACAGAACAAGATGATATAAACAAAGAGCACACTGACATTGACTAATTTGTTGAGGAAAGACAAATATATAGTACAAAGCACAAATGGAACCTCTGTGTTCCCGCATCATGTCTTGGGCACTATATACAGTTTATTTTCTAAAGAGCCATAATTGTTCAAATGAATATTTGTTCAAAGAACAAACTGGCAACAGTTGTTTATGTGGTTAAAAAATTTACTTATAGAAATAAAAAGCTAAAAATAGAGAGATTTATATATTGTTTACCATTGCAAATTCCTGGTAGTAGTAGAGTAGGTTTATGATGGTTGCCTCCCCACAGGACTATTAAACAGACCACACCAAAAATGTGGATATTAAAAATAGCACATGAATGTTTCATGACATAGTGAGCACACCAAATCAACGCCCTTGTTTGGTGGATATTCCTGTAGCCATGAAACTATTAACCATTCTTTGTGTTTATATTATCACCACAAACAAGTTAATCAGCTTCGCTGTGACTCAGGGGCAAACGTGCCGCCCAGTGCAGTTTAATAAACTCTCTGATCTGTTTAGCCCTTGTTATCGTCTGATTGAATAAGACCATCTGTCTTAAGAATGCAGAAAAACAACTTTGCAATAACATTGTATGTTAAAGTAAAGTTTTGCGCATGGATAACTGAAGATTATTACAGCTGTTTAATGTGAATATAAGAAGGTTGCATATGCTCTGAACCATGAAGGGTAAGAAAAGAACTGGTTCAAATTCCGTTCAGGATATTTCAACTTTTTTTTCTACTGATGTACCCTTGAGCAGAGAAGGGAACAAAACAAGTTGTCCCTGTGCTCTGACATCTGTCTGCGGCATACACTGTTGAATCTCTAGCTATCCATAAAATCTAAGCGATAAATCATGAGGTAAGATCTAGTTTTAAATAGATAAACCAGTTGCTATCACTACTGATCAGAAGGAAAAAAATACATTTTGACATCCACAAAGGCAAATACATTAGTAACTGTGTGTGTGTGTCTCTTTGTTCTTTCATGAAAATGCTGAGCATAGGTCATTGTTTTTTCCCTATACTTTCTTCTATTTAATACCTGCTGGTGTAAATGAAGGATACTTCTGCGGGGATTGTGCTACGAGGTGATTTATGTGTCTGCCTGCAAAGTCAGAGATTTTAAACTTCTATTTATCTTAAGGGCATTTCAGCGTACTATGCTTTGCCTTTTTAAACTCAGCTCGGGGTGTTTTATATACTCTCTTGGGTGTAAATAAAAAGCAGCTTTGCGTTCAGAATTACTCTGAAACTTCTTGTAAATGTATAGTTGGCTGGTAATACAGTTTGTACTTTGGGCAGGCAGTTCAATGCTAATTCAGTTAAAGCTTGCATGGCTGGCTTTGATTAATTTAATTAACGCTGCAATGTGAATTCCTTGAATTTGTCTGAATACATACATTTTTCTTGTTTGAATAAACATGCAAGCAGTAACATTTAGTACTTTATTCACATTGCAGGAATTGCAAGGTCAGCTCCATCAACATGGTGCTTTATTCAAAACAGCTTGGTTGGAGATTCTTTAGTCTATGTGGCAGAGTTTTGTCGCTACACAGTCAGTTATGTCAGAATTTTTGGGAAAGCTCTTTTAGAGGTCTAGAAAATTAATTCAGATCAGCCTTTTGGGGTCACATGAAAACAGCACATGGCTTTCTCTCATCTGGGAAAAGCGCATCATTGCAGTGGCTTTCTGGCAGTCAGCTCAAATGCTTGGAAACGCTCCCTTGTCTCGCTACTGTTTTTCAGGTCTGCGTTAGGTCTGTAGCAGCGTGCTGCAGTGTCTCAGGACCGGCACTCTTTGACCATCCATCACAGGGAAATTGAATTGTTCCCCAATGCCAAGATGCCACAGAGTCCAATCAGCCATTATTTTTTCCCAAACCCAACAGCTGGACGCTGGTACTGCAAATCAAGGACGACAGTGGGCCGGAAAGGGCCCTGATTGATCTCCCCCTGCCCTGTGCGCTCAGGGCTAAACGACCTAGCACTCGCAAATCTGCTGAGATCTGGAGCTTTGGATATATGCAGCCTCCACTTCCAATAAACCTGGAGAGTGTCCATGCCTGCCGGCTGTCTTTGAAACCTGATTCAGCATTTGCCACTGTTTTGCTGCTCTACATCATTGTGCTTAGCAAGTGGATTAAGTATTGTCATTTAGCAGATCGAATGAATCTTGAATTAGAACATTTAGCCATTGATGGTGTTTATGGGTTCTGTCTAAAGAAGCTGCCCTCTTGTGGTACAGCTGTCTATTTTTCCAGCCTGTTTTATAGTCTTCGTTGCCTGCAAGTTTTGGAAATTGCCGTGATGTCAGTTGAAAACATTGGTATTGCTCATCAATAATGTCATCTTTTACACATCAACAGTGTTAACATATTACACCATAATTTATCATTCATATGAGCTAATTAAAATGAAAGCTGTATGATTCATATGAGTCATCTAATCACATAACTAAAAGTAACTGATGTCAAAGGAAACGTGATTTAATGGTGTAGGCAAAACACAAACTTTTAAGATGATTCACATTATTAAGGCTCAATCTTTATTATGGAACAATTTAACAGTTTGGGAAACGCTAGCATTCTTTTAAGATCATCTAAGTGGCAAAAATGTTTAGCTGTACTGCAGATTTGTTCATTCACACCCGATTTACTAAGAATACAATTTTCCTCTAAATTAACCACCATTATATTTTGGCAATTCTCCAGGCAACCTGTCAACACATACTGTCATTCACATCTGATATTTAAGTTTTTTCATCATAATTTGCTTTTTAATATCATAATCAGACATTACAATGAATCAGTGAGCCAAGTAATTTATGTAAGTGGTGCGAATATCTCCACATTTCACACCAGAATGCATTTGATGCTTTGCAATGTTTTCCAGGAAAGATATCAACATGTTAGCTGAACTTTAATAGGTTTTACTGTCCTGTTGGGGATATTTGGGTCTCTTTCTGCTTTGCGAAGAGGAGCTGATGACATTGTGATGAGTCCTAAACACAGAAGTGCTGGCAAGACAAAGGTCCCGTCCTCTGGCACCTTATTGCACATATAGCACAACTTCAAAAATCTGCTTTGCACATATTATTCAGCTCTATTTTGGTCTTTTGTGCAGCTCACAATCTAAGCACAAGTAATGAATCTGCAGTATAGACAGTGGTTTTCTTTTCTCTCTCTTTTTTTATGTCCTGCATGTGAGATTTTGTCCTTTCAGCAAATAAAACAATGCGCACACCCCTCAAACCTCTAACTACCAACTCTTTGTTAAATTAAAGGGGTAGGCCATCCATAAATTAAAATTCTGTCAGCATTTACTTACCCTAGACAGACTAGATGACTACTTTAAGAGGATTTTTGGAGTTGGGTGACCATTCAATTTCATTGTGAGACTCTGGTTAACTGGTGCTCGGTTTTTAGGAACATTTGACTGATTACTCATGTGGAGAAAAAGTGATAAAAATACTTTATTTTCATACTTTATTTACAAATTCACAGACAGACGTGATTAATTTCATTCTGCAAGTTAACTATTTCACACTTGTTAACTATTAACTACGACTTTTCCCTCAATAAATTCTTAATTTGTTAGTATGGTAATACTTAATACTTAATAATTAATAGTTAGTATGGTAATTGTTAAATTTGGGATTAGCGATGTAGATTAAGGTAATGTAAAATAAGGCATTAATATGTGCTTAATTAGCACTAATAAATGGCTAATAATATGCATACTAATAAGCAACGAATAGGTGTAACCGTAAAATAAAGTGTTACCAGATTGTCCTATATTGGTGGGGACTTTCTGTCAGCTTTGTTTGCATACAGAACTAATCACATTTTATTTCCCCCAGCCTCACCTTTTATAAAGACATTTTTTATTATGCTTACTATGGTTTATTATGCTTCGTGGGGACTATAGTCTGTCCTCACAATGTAGAAGTAGTTGTTTTATTTATATAGAACCTTTCTGCAGCTCAAGGTTGCTTTACAAAAATAAATTTCACAGATACAAGAAAAAATAGGTAGGTACTTATGGGGACATAGTGGGAACCTGAAGCACACACACAAAAAACAAACATTTGTCCCTTAAGAGATGATAAATGCCATTTTTATTCAGCTGACAATGTGATATAGAGAAAAAAAAACCTCTATAAAATAGATATCTGCAACATCAAGCACATTTGTTTTTCCACACTGACAACAAGGTCAACAGTTCAACATGGTTCATCATACTCTTCTCCAGCTCAGTCCGCGTATCATGCGTGGTACTCAAAAGTGCTCTTTTGATAAACGATCCTACAAATTCAATACTTTTTTGTGTCATGAGAACATATTTTGTTTGCATCATTTGTCTGTGGCTGTGCTGTAATGAGTAACAGAGGGCAGGTGGTGTTAATAGTAGCACGCTCATATCCCGAATCACTACTGCTCTTCTACAAGCAGAGCTCTGAAACACTGCTTTCTGAGGCATTCTCAAGAGGATGCAGCGGTATCTGTTAAAGATGAGTTATCGCAGAGCCGTCAGGTGACAAGAACAAAAATAGCAGAAGAGAGAGATAAGCTGGAGAAAGAGTAAAACAAAACAGGTTTCCCATGCTTACCCTGTAAGAAGCTTATTTATTTATTTTCAATATATATAGGATAAATTTATTAAAAAAAGGGGTTTACTTAGTCTTTTTTGAACCACGTTTTTTGCATTTTACTTTCTAGCTTGGTGAAGTGGTGAATAGATGACTTCAGCTGTGCTGCAGTCTGGAAGAAATGACAAGTATATTATGCACACAGATATAAGACTAGTCAGCAGAGGGAGCTAGACTCCATCCAGTACACGCGCAACACTGGATTTAGAATAGAATACTAGTATACTGCTTACTGCACTGTATATATTGAATGTTGTTTATTATTTCTTCAAAATACAAAACAAACATTTTAGGCAAGCAATAGTTTTACATTACATTCCTTTAAAATGTTATTAAGAATAAAATAAAGTTTAATGTAATGTTTGTATTTGGCATGATTTTTTTTTTTTTTTTTTTTTTTTTTTTTTACAATTATTTTATGTTTATTATTTTTATTTAATTTCTAATCAAATTTACATTTTTGGAATACTACAATGATTATTGACAATTAATTATAATAATTAATAAAAAAGAAAACAGACTGTGGTGGATGTAACTTATAGTTTATACTATAGTACATTACAGTATATTCTATGCAGATCTTTTTAGTGATAATTGATTATGATAAATACTAAAAAATAAATGAAAAAAACCCCCCAAACAAATCAGACCGTGGTGGATGTAACTTATAGTTTTTACAATATACTTCAGTATATTACCGTATATTCCATGCAGAGACTACACATACTGTATGTCCTCAAGGTTTTAATATGCTGTAGAGTATGCACTGAATACATACTACATAAATAGTAAGCTTAGAATGCTAGCATGCTATTCCAAACAGCCCTTGCGTGTGTGCACAAAAAAAAAAGCAAGTTAGTAGCGTACATGTGTGAGCGCTTTGAGACACAGAGCAGTATACAACCTTAAAGTGTTAACCTCTTTAGTGAGATTCAATTCTGTGTTGTCTCACTCATTCGCTGCAGACCATTTTGGTGCAGTGAAGGAAACAAGGTTATTTTGAACCCATCGGCACCATAAGTGTTACACCGCGAGGGGCATCGCATTTCAAAAACCCCGACCACTCATTCCTTTTCCTTCTTCCACGATCAACAAGCTGTTGTGGGAGTATTACAGAGACAATCAATTCTAGGTAAAAGCTAAGTGTAATAGCCAGCAATGAGACAAGCTCTTATGATATTAGATTAATCTGGTGGGGAAGATCCAGGAGGAACAGAAAGTTCACAATTGGGCAATGTCCTGTCAGACACCTTACAACGGCTCTGAACAGTTAGATAACATCCTCCTAAATCTAGTCCTGGTTGCCTGGAGACAGGAGTATGATTTGGATGGTGTTGATATGGGAGACAAAGTGCCACTCTCTGCCTGCACGGAGAAACTCTAATATCATCTGAGGGTGCTCGAAAATGCCCTTTAAACTAATGAAATAATAAAATTGACTAATGGCATGGGAAAATCACACTGCTATTTCTTCCCCTTGTAAATATCAAGCATACATCTATTTTGGCTCTGATCGTAAGGAGATGGCAAACAACTCAAGCCCAGGTTAACTGACAGCAGTGCTTTAAAAGAGACAAACTACACTGCGTTATTCTGGTGCCTAACCATGTAACATTTAGTTTCAGACAATGATAAAGAGTCAAATAAAAATAAAATCATCTTTACAACACTCTACACCGATCAGCCCACACAGCCATCTGCAGACATTTGATGGTTTCACAAGACTCACCCAGAGCATTTTAGCACCAAATGCAATTAACATCATCCAAAGCCAGTTGGAAGTAATGTCAGGAAGAGTTTTGCACTGGGGAAAAGCAGTTCATATTTTTTCATACATCACTCTGCAGGGTGCTTGCTAATGACTTTCTTGTGACCATCACTCTGCATCTGATCAATCGTGCTGATTTCCATTTCTAAAAAGCTGTTGATGAGATTGAGTACTATATGCATCAATCATGATAGAGAAATGAGAAATATAATTCAGTTAGACGATTGATGGGTGATGGGGATGTTCACCCCATGGCACTTTAACATGCATTGGTGTAAGAGACAAGAATGGATACCCCCTCCCCCCTTTTGTTTAGATTTTCTTTTAAAAAAAGGTTTTTTGTTCTCCTATGCATGCCATATTTTGGAGAATTGTACTGGTTGTTTTGTTCCAAGCCATTACAATGAATGACGACTGAAGCTGTCACGGGTTTAAGCGACCCTTAAAAAAGTCTTAATTCACCCTTCCACAGTTTAAGTCCTTAAAATGTCTTATAGAGGAAAGTCTTAAAATCACAGTGTCATGGAATTAAATGTTGCATGCATTGCAAAAAATGTTCTTGCTCAGTATTGTTTTCCAATACAAATATCTGAACACCTTTCAAAAAAGATACATTTATTACACATCTTTAAACAAACAAAAAAAACTATAGTGAGTTTTGCTTAAAACAATATCTAATGTCTTAGTGGTATGAAAACTTGTTTTCCATTTGAAATTGATTATCTGAGCCCGGTGGCAGATATTTGTTTTAATTATTTAAAATCAGTTTTGACCATAATTATGTCATTTTAGTGTATCTTGTTAAGAATCTTTGACAACAATCTTTGGAAAACAAGAGTGAGTGAATAATGATTATTTTTGTACAGTGGACTATTTCCCTTGACCTATGACCTTTGTCATCTCTGTCATTAGAGGTCACTGATTTGCACTTTTCTAACTGTTCACTTATCTCCCCTCGTCTGTCCTCTATGGTTTAACCATATGGTTGTGTGTTAAAATGACTATTACAATCTCTGACGTTCAGAACAGTGCATGGTAAATTGATTTTCTTCTTTTCCTTTTCTTGGTAAGGAATGCTCTTCGGAAATGAGAATGACATAAGCCCCATATATGACATGTGCCACCCACTGGAAGGTGTTGTGTGGACACACTGGGTGAATGTGGTGTCTATTTTAATCCAAAAAGTGGGCGATCTTCATGTTATCAACTGCTATAGTGGCTTCCATCTGGTCATATGTTCTAAGCATGGAACACATCGACGTGGTTAACACGCGCTTAACGGCTACTGACAGATGGGTACTCAGCAATCTGCGAGTCACATACTAGACATGCTTTCTTTAAAATTAAAGTTAATTAAAAATGGCTAATATTATGACTAGTTATAGCTCACTCTTTTGGACGAAAAACAACCAAGAATGATTGATGCACAGCTAATGGAAATGCTTTTTTGGAATTTTATTTAATTGAATTCATGAATTTATTTAGTATTGATTCAGTAATATTATTATTATTTAAGATTTATTTGTATTTTTATTATGATAGGACAGTGTTCAGACAGGAAGTAAAGTGAGAAAGTGAGCCGCAAGCCGAGATTCAAACTTTGACACCCATTTTTTTATGTTCTTTTTAAAACATTGATCATTTTTATTAGTAGTTTAAATTAGGCTTTTTTGTGTAAGTTTTAGTAATTGTATGTGCTGTCATATTTTTTAACAATTAATTTAATTTTTGACATTCATGAAAGATCAAAGCAATAAAAAAAGTTATTTATCACAATTCTTTTAATGCTCCAAAAGCAACTTCTAGTGGCAAAGAATGAATTTGCATTTTCTTGCAGAACCAACAGAAGTGGGCGGGCCAATATGCTAATGTTTGTGGAGGATTTTCATAGGTCTTATTAACTGAAATATAAAGGAATGATTGAAATATAAAGGAATGATATCCAAAA
>JAUMHP010000048.1:12784295-12797152 GCA_032361065.1 Enteromius trimaculatus | reverse complement strand
ATGTTTAGATCTTTGTATTGGAGAACAAGACAACAATACAGAGTTAGAATATATATATGTAGATTGTCTATACTGACCTTTATCTAAATATTTGTCTACTGAGTATATGTTTGTTTTCTTTTTCTGTCAGTTCAGATTTTGATCACTTGTGGAGGTGGGACCTCAAACTGACTGACTGCAGGCCCGTTCCCACAAGCACATGCTACAGATTACCAGACACTTTTTACACAGCTCTGCTGTTCAGACAATCCCACTCTCCTGAGACACTCTGAAAAAAGACTGTTCCCTCTCGGCTTGCTTTTCAGTAACATTCAGTGTGTTTACTTAACTGCTGTTCCTACTGTCTAATGTCCTTAAGATGAAATTTGAAGGTGTGTTAACTTTTGAAGAGCAGAACATGTAATTTGTTTTTAAAATTCAAATTAAAATATGTAAAACTGAACATAACATTTATTAAGCAGGTATGAGCATGTTTTTTTTATTTTATTTAGGATATAAACTATAGAAATATAAGAGTAAAAACTCTAGCTTTATTAGTTTTACTTTATACATAACCATTCAAAACTTTGGGGTTGGTAAGAATTTTTAATGATTTTGATAGTACTCTTACCAGTACTGCACTTATTTGATTAAAAATATACAATATTTAGCATTATTAATATTGTAAAAAATTATAACAATTTAAAATGTTATTCCTGTGTCTTCATTATCCAAAGTCTTCTGTGTCACATGATCCATTAGAAATTATTCTAATATGCTCAAGATGCCCAAGAGACATTTCAGCTCAGCAACAGCTGTGTTGCTTAAAATGTTTTGTGGAACCGGTCATCATTTGGTGATCATCTGAGATTTTGACAGAAAGTTTGAGGCTTATTAGTATGGAGGACTGGTTTTAAACTAAGAAAAGGATTTTGTTATTGTTTAATAGCAGCCCTGGAGTACAATATCAAAAATTGCAATCTGCAACTGCCCGGGCATCAATGGTAATTCAATAACAAATGCTTTTGAAACAAAGATAAACCCATGCCATTGTGTTGATTTTGTCTGAATTCTTTGAAAACAAGGCAGTGCTGTCGTACTGCTTTACTGACTACAGCCTGCAACTCTAAACGCTGGCCTGATGAGCGTGACGGTATCAGATAATAGTATCCACTAAGAATGGATTACACGGCATAAAAGGTTTCCTTAACCGTATAAAGGGAGCATGCAATGCAATTTTATTGTAATGGAGCTTTCAGTTCCCTGGTATGTCTGAATGCTTTGGTTTGCATGCTACAAAATCAACACTCTGCACAAGTGGCTTCTAACAAAAGATGTATTATTCTTGCTTTGGGTGCTTCAATGCATGAACCACAGTGGAAATCCAAGGAGATCTAAAAAAGTCGCGGACTCTTAACTACATACAGTGTTCACAGAACAATGTAACCATTTTCAGATGTCAGGTTGTGCATGTTTTTTGCATGCTGCGCTGGCTCTTCAGAGCATTCATTTACTTGATAAGCTTGGCTTTGTATGATATTTGCCAGAGAAATAAAAAAAAAACACTAATTTAAAGCAATAGTTCACCCAAAAATGAAAATTCACATCATGCATTATTCAAATAGGCTATGTATGATTTTCTATCTTCTGTTGAGCACAAAAGAACATATTTTGAAGTATGCTGGCAACCAAACAGTTGACGCTAACCACTGACTTGAAATATATACAGTGGAAGTCCATGGCTACCGTCTGCATGACAGAATTGATTTTTTTTTAGGTGAAGTTTACTTATTTTAAATCATTTATTTGACTGTAGAGCACCAGGAAAACAAGCAAATTAGGTAACCCAAATCAATCAGTGCAATCAGCAAGATTTTCATGGAATTTAAAAGACAACCCTGACATAATGAGATTGACTAATTATCTGAGCTTGGTATTAATATAGACCAATCAATTAAAACAGATCAAAAAGCTCTTCAGGGAGAAAGCTTTAAAATGACCTAAATAAAATCACTGAAATGACTAGGAAAGAGTGCTGCAGAAATGAATATACATATATGATGCAAAAGTAATCAGCTGAACTGCTTTTCCAACTGCTGCTGATTGATTATTGATTGGGATCAAACAGAGAGGTTGCAGTGAGATGTTATTCTACCTACTGAGGCATGTTTGCTGTGATGAATTGTGGGTAAATATTTAGGATCATCACTACTTTGTCGCACCTCCCTACTCTGCTTCTTTCTACTCTTTTTACACTTTTTCTCTGTCTTTACTCTAATACACTGAATGATAAATGGTCACTTCCATGCTCCCACCTGAAATTCAGTCATGCCATTATTGATCTAATAAAAATCCAGTCAAATGGTTCATTGATAAGCTGGCTGGCCTTTAAATAAAGCTTCTCTAAAACTTTACTAGAACTTAATCAGTGTTGGGGAAAGCATTTTTTACGTAAATATTTAACACTGTTACTTATAAAATGGATCTAACTGTGTCCTATGGCCACAAATTATATATGATAAATGTCATTCTTAGACTTACAACTAGTATAAAAAAGGTCCATCTTTAATGTTTACTTTTTTTTTTTTTTTGCTGTCACAACATAGGACACATAATACTTATTACATGCTAAGTCAGCTAACTGATATATTCTCACTCCAAAGTGGAAGAACTTTTTTCAGACTGGAAGAGCTACATTGATATATTTAAGTTTTGCTTTGAACAAGTGTGTATTCTCCTGATCAAATCTACCACAGCTGAGGTAACACACAAATTCAGTTATTTTGTCAATTACAAAAACAAGTACACAGGATTCCACTGAAACCTCAGATTTATTTAAGTGCTGCGTTTTATAAAACCTGTGCTGAAAGGAAACATATCACACCTCCTTTGACTTGATAGTCCTCCTTTAGATATTCTATAAGTAACTTAGTAACTATATGCCAATTACATGTCAAATAATTTTCATTAATAAGCAACTACATGTCTACCAACTCTCAGAGTAGACTGTTAGGGTAGGTTTCTCACAATCAGTATGTTGAATGTTATGGATACATCAAAATAAAGTGTTAGAAGTTATTAAGCAGACAGTGTACTAATAATCAAATGACTGCTAGTTGACATGTAGTTGCAAAGTTACTTACTGTTAGAAGAATGTCTAAATTAAACTGTCAAATAAAGTGTAAGCCAGTATTTTTACCCCTATACAACTGAATTTAAGTAACTTGTTACTTACTTTGAATAATTTTTGGAGGGCTTTTTGCTAATATTATGAGTTTTAAGTGGCTCAAAGGCATATACTGAAAGCACACTTACACAAATAACCTACATATGAAAAACCAAGCAGGAAAGTATTGATTTCTCACCATAATGCCAAAGCAGCAACATGAGACTAGAAGGATTGATTCAAGGAATCCCCCCCGTATTCACAGCATATACCCTTCAAAGAAGTGATCGATCATCGATCTGGACATACTGTACCAGTGCTACCTCACCTAAGGTTTGACCATCGTGCTTTTCACAAACGCCAGGTTCTCTCTATCAGGACTTTAATAGGGGTTCCCTCATGACCCTGTTCCACATCCAGAAGAATGTTCAAAGGAATATGTCTCTTCCTGACACACTTTTGAGGATTAGGATTGTGTTTAATATAAATGTTTATATATATATATATATATGGGAAAGAAAGGTGATTTAAGCAATTTTGAGCGTGGCATGGTTGATGGTGCTGTCTGAGTATTTCACAATCTGCTCAGTTACTGGGATTTTCAAACACAACCATTTCTAGGGTTTACAAAGAATGGTGTGAAAAGGGAAAAACATCCAGTATGCGGCAGTCCTGTGGGCGAAAATGCCTTGTTGATGCTAGAGGTCAGAGGAGAATGGGCCGACTGATTCCAGCTGATAGAAGAGCAACTTTGACTGAAATAACCACTCGTTACAAACGAGGTTTTGCAGCAAAGCATTTGTGAAGCCACAACAACCACAACCTCGAGGCGGATGGTCTACAACAGCAAAAGACCCCACCGGGTACCCCTCACCTCCACCACAAATAGAAAAAATAGGCACAATTTGCACAAGCTCACCAAAAATGGACAGTTGAAGACTGGAAAAATGTTGCCTGGTCTGATAAGTCTTCTGTTGAGCCATTAAAATGGTAGAATCAGAATTCGGCGTAAACAGAATGAGAACATGGATCCATCATGCCTTGTTACCACTCTGCAGGTTGGTGGTGTAATGGTGTGGGGGATGTTTTATTGGCACACTTTAAGCCCCTTAGTGCCAATTGGGCATCGTGTAAATGCCACGGGCTACCTGAGCATTGTTTCTGACCATGTCCATCCCTTTATGACCACCATGTACCTATCCTCTAATGACTACTTCAAGCGGGATACTGCACCATGTCACAAAGCTTGAATCATTTCAAATTGGTTTCTTGAACATGACAATGGGTTCACTGTACTAAAATGACCCCCACAGTCAACAGATCTCAACCCAATAGAGCATCTTTGGGATGTGGTGGAACGGGAGCTTCGTGCCTTGGATGTGCATCCCACAAATCTCCATCAACTGCAAGATGCTATCCTATCAATATGGGCCAACATTTCTAAAGAATGCCTTCAGCACCTTGTTGAATCAATGCCACGTAGAATTAAAGCAGTTCTGAAGGCGAAAGGGGATCAAACACCATTAGTATGGTGTTCCTAATAATCCTTATATATATATATACTTTTTGTAATTTATTTTATCATTATTTTATTATTAATTCAAATCTAAGCAGTGTGTGCATTTTGTCATTAACCCTGCACTTTTACACACGTTTGTGTGTGTTTACGCACTTTTGCACTTTTTTGTTTCATATTTTGTCAGTTACTTGTTTTTTTTTTATTTTTATTTTGGTACGGTCCATTATTCTATCAACCTTTTTTTGTTTGTTTCCGAGTCCAAAGTAGTCTAATCCTGGATGAAATGAAGCAGTTAGAAGTAATTTACTTTGAAAAATCTGTTACGGTCCAGAATATAACCTGGGTAGAATTCAGCCCAAAAATACTTCAGAAACAGGATGCTGAGGTCTGAGGTAGGATATTAGTCTATTCTAGTCTCAAAAACATTCAGTCCATCACGCAACATCATGCGGAGGCTGATTGAAGGCAAGATTGGGCCTGAAACCAAACGCAGTGTTGTTTTCCCTTCATTTCTTTGAAAAGAGAAGCTGCATCAAAAGCACATTGGAGTAAAAAATCTATTCCCTGTGTCACAAAGAGAGACTTTAATGAGCTGGCCGACTGCTCTCTCTCGCTCGCTCTCTCTCACTCACACAGTCACTCTTGAACTGAGATAAACTGTGTCAATCTGGCACGAGAAATCACAGGGAATTTATTCTGTGCCGATTTTTGAAGTTGTGCATCTCTATTTCATATGCATGCCATGGAATCCATTCTGAACACCAGCGGAAGCTCTCTTAATACTCAGAACAAACCTGCTCAAAACCTACTGACCATTCCGTCACAGAACCTCACAAGTGACCAATTTTTGTGTGCTCTATATAGGCAGCATCACCTGCAGTGCTCTGCATTGGGAAACATGAGTTACAATGAACTCAAATACTATTTGATGTTAGCATTATATCATAACAGTAATACTGTGAAATATTATTACAATTTTAAATAACTGCATCCTATTTTAATATATGTTAAAATGTAATAAATTCTATGGATATTTCAGTCTTCAATATCGCATGATCCTTCAGAGATCACTCTAATATACTGATTTGTTGCTGAAGAAACACTTCTTTTTGTTATCAATCTTATAAACAGCTATTAATTGATGGAATAGAACATGATTAATATCTTAACTGTCACTTTTTATCAATTTAATGCATCCTTGCTAAATGAAAATATATGTAGAATTGTCTACACCAAAGAAAAACAGGAATGTAGCATTGTTTTATGGTACACAATTGGCTGCTTATTGGCTGTGCCCAGTTATAATGAGGATGGATGGCTGTGCTGAGAGAAGCATTTTGTTCTTACTCAGTGTCTGTAACTAATGATTAAAAAATACCTTTGCTGATCTTAGGTCAGTAGATGGATGCTACAGGGTGACAAAGGCAATAAATCAGAGTCTGTCATGTATTTATCAGATTAATGGTCCATTTGATTCCTCCATCTGTAAAAAGAGAGGGCTTGTTCGACTTGTAACCCTGTAACACTCTTTTCACCCTACATAAATACACTGGTGGCCAAAAGTTTGGAATAATATTGATTTTTAAATGTTTTGGAAGAAGTCTCTAATCGTTACCGATACTTTATGCTGAATTTAGGCTACTATCAGACACTTTAGAAAATGCTGACTGTACTAATTCGCTCATTGTTGTGTTTTTCATGGGTGAGCAGCCTATGAAGCACAGCTGAATGGACAGGGATGTGCACAACAGACAAGACTTTCTGCCTTCAGGCTCTGGGACCAAAAATCCTGTGATACATGAGTAGACCGCTTGCAATCAGAAAATGTATTGCTTCTGTGTAATATGCAGTAGTCCAATAACTTAGGTGTAAAGAGGAGGTTTGTGTTTGTGTGTGAATGAGCGGATGACATCGGCAAATGTTTTACCTCTGTTGACATTCCCAGCCGGTGAGGGGAAAAAAAGGTTGCGTTTCAGCCTTGGGGGATGCAGCTTTATTCAGGGAGTCCTTCATCTGAAGAGTGTGAGTCACAGAGGCATGAACCACCATAAGTACACACTCTAACACACACATAGTGATGGAGAGTTATATAGGGACCAAAATATGAGCTTACATCATACACTTTCTGAATAAGATTGATGTGGTAGTTACAGTCCTGGAATGTTTTCACTAGGTCTGGGCTTTCTATATCTGGCTCTGTACATCCACAGACAGACACAAACGGTACCAGAACATCCGGTCACACTTAAGGTTGATTTCTCATTAAAACCATTAACTATGACTTTTGTCTCATTAAATTCATAATATGCTGCTTATTAATAGTTAGCAAGGTTGGGATAGTAAGGCAGGAATGTAGAATATGGTCTTGCAGAATTTGTGCATTATAAATGCTAAAAGAAACGCCAATATCTTAATAGGCGTGCTAATAAGCAGCCAGTTAGTATCAAAAATTGGTCTCTATACTAAAGTGTTACAGATTTAAATGATTAAAAAAAACAAAAAAAACTTTACATTTGGTTACACTTTATTTTTATAATCCACTTTAGACATTTTACTAATTATAAGTAACTTTGTAACTAAATACATGTCAACTAATTCTCGAAATAAACATGTCCCCGCCATGAATAAATAGATTAAATTAAATTACATGACTAAATCACGAACTGCCGTGAGACTGGGTTGTAACAGACTTGGTCTGTGTAACAGTAACTGCCTGTTACATCTACATAATTACATGTAATTAGAGACTGTTCTATAACTTATTTACAATGTAAGTACAGTTTGTTTCATGTAAGTACAATGGCTACGACTAAGTACTTAATTAGGTAATTACTCTGTATTATGACACCCTTACGGTTATGTCTAATGTGGACTATCAAAATAAAGTGTTACCTAACTTTTATCCAAGGCTTTTTCCTCATAAAAAGCAATGTGTTTAAGTGGAGCGCAATCAAGAAAAACTCATACTTAGTAAGTTCTCAAAAATCTGATTTTAACATGTGTAGACATAAATGAGATAACCGTTAAGCCTCCCAAGCCAACTTATGAGGAATAACAATCTCCATTGTACGTTGATAACTTTTTTTTGTTAGTGGTTACAACAGATTTTTGCATCTGCACAGAGAAACTGTCAGAACCCTGTCAGCAGCAAAAACATGTAGCTCAGAAGCTGTTATTCTAATACCTCTCCAACAAATCTCCTCCCGCTCTGCCTGGGAATGCTCGCTGACATTCGTGCTAAAATGTACAGAACACCGTTGAAGGCGCACCATACAAAGCATTTGCCTCTCTCCGGTTTGAAAGTACTTTGAGTTGGCATGTGTTACGGTATAATGCTCTTGTCGTTGTTTAGTGTGATTTGAATTGGAGGCTCAAGGTCTGTGTATTGTGTGGCGATGCACAGAAACACAATGACTGGTCTTGTATAAACGTTCCCTTTTATAATGAGGGGCTTCTGGGAATCACGCCAGGCTTTCCAGGACAATAATACTATGACAAAACACAACATTTAGAGATATTGGAGTCCACCCATCGTTACAAGAGAGGTCAGATGAATGTGGTTGTAATGGAGCTGGAAGTTTCAACATCATTTTGCCCTTTATTCCTCGCTTGCAGCTGTAAATATGTGTATTGCTTCAGTGTATATATGTGTTTGTATTTACTCAACCTTCATGTCTTTCCAAACTTGTATTAAATTTTGACAATGAAGAGTATGTTTTTTCATAAATGCAGACCATCAGAGGTACAGCAGCTGTGAATGAAGATCAAACTTAATAAATCATGTAAATAATGGTATTATATTGTTAAATATTTGTTCAGTATTGTTTGTATGAAATATGCTCATCTTCTAATGTTGACCGACAGTTCAATTTGTTTGTCAATACATGTTTGATTGTTTGTTACTGAATCTGCTTGTGTCTGTTGTTATCCTGCAGAACTTTCCCCAGGCCGCAGAGAAGAAAACAGACTGTAATCAAGGTGACTGACACTCTGAATGATGGTGCAGGCCTTGCTGTAATAGCAGTCGTAGTAGATGCTCCCTCTATCCTTTGCTCTGAAAACCTTGTGATACATTGATAAAAGTTCATACATTTACTTTTGAATTTAGTCATGCAGCACTCAGGCAACATTGCATTGGAAACTGCAGTGTTCTGCATTCCACATGTCCATAATACAGTTGCCTTGAGGTAGATATTTTGAAATAGTTTGTAACCACACACTTAGAAATAAAGGTACAAAAGCTGTCTCTGGGGCAGTACATTTTCAAAATGTACCAATTAGGTTCTAATTTGTACTCTATGGGGCAGTTTCCCGAACAGGGTTTAAGACTAGTCCTAGCTGTCTAAACTGAAAAAGGCTTGCACTGAGATATCCAACACAGTCTTACGAGCAATTCGTATGTATTTGTACGAGGTGCCAAATTTGTGCCAATTCGTACTAATTCGTACAACCTCACTTGTACAATTTCGTACGATTTGTCTAAAATCACATGATGGGTAGGTTTAGGGGTTATGTTTAGGTAATTCTTACAAATTCATACGAATTGCCATCTCGTAAAATACGTACGATTTACAATAAATCGTACAAATTCGTATGAGTGAGGTCGTACGAATTCATACAAATTAGCCACCTCGTAAAATACGTACGAATTGCCGTGAGACCAGGAGACATCGTTGCCATTGTTTGGTCTTAAAATGCTCACAGATATTGCATTTTTTAAGACATGTTTCTTAAATGTTCTGAATTAGCAAAGGTCTAGTCCTGGCTTAATCTAATTCCTATCCGGGAAACCGGCCCTATAAGTACTAATATGTACCTTTAAGGTACCAAAATATACCCTTTAGGTACAAACATGTACCTTTTTAAAAAAAAAAGGTACTGCCCCAGTGACAGCTTTTGTACCTTTTTTTCTGAGAGTGAGGCTGTTCCTGACAACTACTTGAGGGTGAGTAAGAATTGTTACTTTTTTAAAAAATTTTGGGCGATAGCTAAAGAAAATAGCTAAAATTAGATCTTAATAAAAACTATGTAGACATATTTTTAAAAGTATACAAATAAGACAAAATAAATCATTTCCTGTGATAATCAACAAAATGCTATACCTTAGATTCTTTTTAAAAAGTGATTAAGTTGTAATATTCCTTTCTGAAACTTGTCTCATCCTCGTGTGGAAGAACACTGGTGGCAGAGAAGTGAACTGCCTTATTAGAGGGTTAGCTCTGTGGCACATCTGTTAATAAAAGCTTGTTAGGAGCGTTTTATTGGTGCATATCAGTGATGTGGTCATTGACGAGCCCTACGACTGACAGAACTGATTTCCTGCCTTGCTTGGCTTTGATTAATTGTACTGTCTTTTGTACGTGGGTGTGGAGGTCAGTCGTGGGAGATGGCAAATGAGAATTTACTCCACACACTCTTATTTGTTATTGGAGAAGACTAATCACATGCACTTCACCTCCTGCTACCACTTCTGAATACAGCCCACACACACAGAGACAATAAAGAGATCTGAGCACTCCTGCTTCTGCACATTCGCTTTTCTCTCTGTGTATCTTTCTTTTTAATACATAATAATGAACACTCTAGTGGGCGTATGGAATTGGTGATGCCTTTAGAATTGTAAAAGTTTAAAAAAAATGTTCACAATTGTTAAAAATTAGATTTTTTTTTTTTTTTAGATAAATTTGACTTGTAACTTTAGCTTTGGATTTGATCAGAACAACATAAACAAATAGTTCACCCAAAAATTAAAATGTATTAAAAATGTACTAACCCTGAGGCTATCCTAGACGTAGATGGAGAAATTTAGCAGCACATCACCTGCTCATCAGAGGATTCTCTGCAGTGAATGGGTGCTGTCAAAATGAGAGTCCAAACAGCTAAAAAAAACATCACAATAATCCACAAGACTCAATTAGTTTTTAATAAATGAATCCATCATTAAAATATTAGCAAAAATATGAGACCTGTATCCTGCTTTATCCAGTGCTTGATTTAGATATAAATTTGAACTGCCATTTTGACAGCACCTATTCACTGCAGGGTTCCTCAAATCTTACCCTGGAGGTACGATGGACTGCAGATTTCAGCTCCAACCCTGATAAAACTCACCTACCTGTGTTTTCTAATGATCCTTAAGACACTGATTAGCATGCTCAGGTGTGTTTGATTAGGGTTAGATTTAAACTCTGCAGTGCATCCTGCTGGAACCCTGCTGTAGAGAACCCTGCTGTCCATTGGAGAGTAAAAGATGTAATGCTACATTTTGCCAAATCTGCTGAAGAAACAACCTCATCTACTGTCTTCAATGACTTAAGTGAGTAAAGCATTTTTGTAAAGTGTATAAACGAAAATTATGTAAATGTGAACACTGTGTGCATGCAATTCAGAAATGCACAAAACGTCTGTGCATTACTGTTTGAGGGTGTGCAGGAGGATAATGGATACAGAGGAATTCCTCCGACTGTTACTTCCAAATATAGCACATGAATGCGTAATGATGTCCCTAAAGGAAAGCTAGAGGAGGAAAAACACCCACCAGTCAGATTGTGAAAGAAAAAAAAAAGATATAGCCTAGCTGTTTTTATATATAAACTTTTTTTGTTGGTGGTGCCATACAGGGATATATATTGGCAAATACCAGCAAGCTTTAAGAATACCCTACAGGACCAGCCTGATTCTGTATAGTGCAGTTTAGCTTGTGTAGGTTGTACATTCAAAACCTGACTCATCATGACTGGGCGTTTTACAATCAGGCAACAGATGCAATCAAAGCTTCTGCGACACAGAAGGCTTTGGCATTGAAGGGAAGCAGTGACATATACATGAACACCTACAGGAAGAGATTAGCCAAAAATGAACTATTGTTGCCTTTCTCTACAGTCATATCTGACAAAGACCTACAGTAAGTAATGAGACCACTGCAGGTGCAATGCTCACTTCCCCGTTTCATCATAAACGCTTCTATATGCACGATCAGCAAGTTCAAAGATGCTTGTCATTGGTTAGTGCAAAGGCAAGTTTTTTTTTTTTTTTTTTTTTTTGAAGTGCACTTAGGTGCTTACAATGCCTTTTCTCAGACGAGAGTTGAGGGAGACTTTAAAAATTACACACAAACCAACATTTCTTGGCTCTTTAAGTGCTTACCAGCACAAGAGTTTACGAGAAATATCCAGACCCATGCACGATCTTCAGTCACTCCACTTCTCATTTTTCTATCTTGCTTCATTTCTGTCAGGAGTAATAAGCATGTTGCACTTCTCCCTCTCTTTCAGTGTGTCTACAAATACAGAAACAAAGCAACCTAAGCAAACTACTTCTTTAACAGTATTTTTGTTTACTTTTGTAAATAATGCATTTTTCTTTTGAGGGGCTTATGGTAGCCTATAAGAACATTTCACAGGCTAAATTAATCAAAAAAGAAAAAAGCATGTCTGTGACCTCAGTGTAAGTAAAAATCTGCACATTTGCTACTTCCTGAAATGAGTATGAAACATTTATGACTAAAAGGCAGGAGGTGCGAGTAAGTGTGTAAGAGAAAAGACGAGGAGGGTAAGCGGGAAAATCTAGTTAATTATTTGTGAGCACTTTGTCTTCCACACATAAGGGTCATGTGTGGATTTATAAACCTATATAAAAAAGTAATATAGAAAAGGGTGTATGATTTATTCATACTAAATATTTTGTGCTGTATGCAATGGTCTTTTACTACACTAGTACTGCCTCTCATAACTGGTGTACAGTAAATTGTTACAGAACTGAACATGATATAATTTTAAGAACGATTTATAATGTCCCATAATGTTAGCAAATTATAATTTTTTTGGAACTGAGTATTGCACAAATTAATATGCTTGTTGTAACTTTACGTCTATTAAAGGTTATATCCGACTTTCAGAAGTCATCTGATGTTTAAACTTTATTAATTATGAATGTAATATTATTATTATTATTATTATTATTAGAATAATGGCAGAAATACTAACAGAATTAGAAAAAGGAAATAGTCATTACGCAGAAAGGGAATAACATTTTATAATATTGTGATATTTGATTTTTATATACAGTAGTTAACATTTGAAGTGGATCTTTCATCAAAGTTGTCCTAAGACAAGAATAGGTATTGTTTTTTGATTTTAGGGCAACCTTGATGAAAGGTTTTGAGCCACTTCGAACGTTGACTACTGTATATAT
>JAUMHP010000048.1:12757188-12784195 GCA_032361065.1 Enteromius trimaculatus | reverse complement strand
TATTTCTGATTTCTATCATTGATTTTATCAAATTTGATGGAATGTTTTTTTAATTCACACACCAACTAATATCACAAAACATCACAGAATTCATCCATGTTTGTTGTTTGACCTCCAACAATGATGTCACTTCTACGATGATGTCATTGAAAACCTAGTTTTTCTTAGTTAAACAGATATTTCAAAGACTTAAGAGACAGAAAGTGAAATTGGACACACACACATATACACAAACATATAAACTGATTATCAATATATGATATATGGTAGAGACACGAAAATGTACTGCATAACAGGAATGACCCAAGAAAGGTTGGGCAGACAGTCATCCAATAAAAAGTCTATGAAGAACTACTGGGATACATGCCAAATAATCATCTTTCCAGAAAACTCAAGGGTACTGATGACAGAGAAGGTCATGGGCAGGGGGGTGCATCCTGTTGTCCTTATAGGATTGGCAGTCCCAGTCCACCATGGCAGAAAATCATTGTTTGATCTAGTGTGCATTTATGGATTTTCAAATTCTTAAGGATTGCATGGTAGGAATGGAGATCAGAGAGTGAGGAAATGGATGCAATTTCTCAGAGTAAATGCTTGTTCCAGAATGTTCTGCCTGATGGATTAAAAGTAAGGCTGTCTGACCGTTTAGCCCCCAACCTCTTGCGGAGCTGATTGGTCAAGAAGGTCTCCTTTATTCCTCATAAGTCACTGATTCATTGCGGTTTGGTAAAGGTTGTGCTGTAGTCTGCCACCACCATGGCTTCATATCTAAGGGGTGGCTCTTCTTGACAGATAACTATTTATCATTCTGGCAGTCGGACTGATCAATTGGGCAGTGATTCAGTCCTTTTGGTCAGGGGATGAATGGAGGTGGTGATTGAATGCTTGACTCCAGGCCGTTTTCAAAACCCAGGATTCCTGGTGGACCTCACCCACCATCTAAGATGCTGTATAAACATTTTTGATGGAAAAAAATACAATTAGAATATTGAGACTTTAGCCTAACCAGATGATAATGTTTGAATCAACTGTAAATCTTTTGTGAGTGTGGGATTTGAGGATTGTATTTTAGCTTTGTTAGTAGCTGTTAATGCAGTGTCTACCATTGAAATCAGTTATTTATTAGTTGCGGCTTTGGTTGGATTTATGTTCATGTTCATTTATATTTGTTACAATTCCAGCACCGATTATACATTAATGAAAACATATTTTAGTGCAGTCCCATGTTTTGACAAAAATACTTTTACCATTTTGCATGATTTGTAAACTCATACAATGTGATTTGCACCACATAACCAACTCCACATGTATGGCTTTTCTGATAACGCAAACTTGCTCGGTAGCTCACCTGGTACAGCACTGCAAACTGCTTTAAAAAGGGCATGCTTCAGTGAATGCATTTCATCCCACAGTTGAAATTATTCAATTGTTTAGTCAAAATTAGTCTCTAGGAGGTACTATGACTCATAACTCTGCAACCATTTGATTTTTTTATTAATACTAACATATATAAAAAATTGGTCAGAATTATCAAAATTTGCCCATGTTTTTAAAATTAAGATTAAATAAATTCAGAAGATACCTCTTTTTAAAAGAACTCATTTTGAATTCTACATGGCTTACCAGGCAACCAAAAAGTATTGGGTGAAATAGGACATATATGCAGAACTGTGCTCTGAAAATGTAAAACAAATCTAGCAAGGTTCTGATATTTGAGAGCAATCATCCTTCTTCCAGTTATCCCATCTGCTCGGACCCTGCTAATTGCCACTTGCTGCTAAATTTATTATAACTTTTTGCATATTGAGTGCTAATGATTGCAAATTTTCACTGAAGAGTGTGAATCCATTTGTATCAGAATATCAGTCATTTGTGCATGTGTGTATGTTATACTGTAAATAAAACCCAGGCCTGTCCATCTTGCAGCATAAGATTTGTTGTTCTTGCTGAAAAAAAGTCATCAATTTGTCAAAACTCACAGTGGTCCAAAGTGAAAGGTGTCTGAATTGTTTTCATATATTTAGTTTGACTTTTCACAGAGCTGCCACCAGCACTGATGACAGACAGCAGCTAGTTCTCTTGTCATTTTTCACTGATAATCTTCACCACCGCTGTGGCTCGCAAATCAAATACGATGCCTATGGCATGTTTGATGTCATGGCGCTTAGTTATGAGACACTTGAGAACCAATGATGTTTGATGTTATTGATGTCCAACCTGCAGCATGGGTGCCGTATTCGATCTGAGAGCCACAGTGAAGGTTAATATTATCAGTGAATACTCACATTTCTGTCTTACGAACCACTTTTCAAGTTCTTTAAAAAAAACTCTTGCTTACTCATGCGCGTTGTGTTCTGTACTATCAATGTGTATTTTACAGCTAATGCTGAGAAAAGGCTTGAGCAGTGATGGGTAAAGCTAATTGTGCACATAATACTAAAATTTACATTTTCATGAATTAAACATATGAGTGACCTAGCTGTCAGACTCCTCAAATAATTCCAGTGGCAGACCGCCTGCCACGTTTTGCATAAACAGTCATAATTTGACTCTCATTACAATTTTGTTTTTTTGTATCTTGATTTATGAAGGAATTCGAGAGGTTTTTTTTGGCTTAAAAATAGGTTTCATTGGTAAGGCAATACTCCCTCCATTCATGCTGTTTTTCTAGAACTGGACCCTGTTTCGGTATTCATTTTCTGGAATTAACTCTGCCACTAATAGTAGTTCTTCAACCGTTTTTCTTTATTATCATGGTAAGCTCAGTTGTCCCCTACAGCAGCTCGTTCATCACACCATGCCCGGGTAGTCTCTGATGGAGAAGTGTTTCTGTTCAGGCCGTATTGAGCTCCGCTGTGGGTTGGAGACAACATGGTCCTTATCACCCTTAAACAGCCTTCTGTCCTGCCTGGTTCTATCGTCTGAGTGGCCCAGTGGTCAACACCATACTTGGCTTAGCTTCCTTATGACTGTTTTTATTGAAGGGAAACTGTAACCTATGTGATCCTGAGAGATAAAACACCCCTTACTCTCTGAAGCAGCGGTCAACCATATAAACAATCCTGTTTCTGTTAAAGGAATATTTCACTTAAAAATAAAAATGTGGTCCTCATTTACTATGGTTGTGCAATATTCAGAATTAGAAAATGATCTCCTTTTCAACTCTGAATTGGAGTTGTTTTTAAGCATTCCACATTTATTCGAAAATTAAAATGGCAGAAACAGGAACTAATTTAAATGTATACTAGAACCAATATTTCTAGTACTTTATCCAATATTTGGAAGAGACACCGCCTCCCTCGCCTCCTCGTAGGAAACTCCCCTGAAATAGATGAAATCTTATATCTTTACCAAGAGTTTCTTTTCATAAGACATTATAATAACAGCTGCCATCATTACAACCGGGCGGCACCATTGAAATCAACGTTTACAGCATTCTTTGAGAGAACAAGAGGGCACAGCTTTCTGCTTGACCCCTGTTTGAGATTAATGACCTTCTTTAATGAACTGCCTCTGTTGCCATGCGTCCATTTCCCCTCAGGCCTCATTGTAAATTCTCCACCACCAGTTCTTCCATTTCCTCTCTCTAACATCACTAATTTAGATTAATTACACATCCCTTGGTGCAAATATTCATGCAGCACATGTTATTAAGTCCAAAATCTACATTACTGGCATCCCTACAGCTCTCCTCTCATTGGCCTCCTACCTACAGGCACAGCGCAAGTCAATCAGATATAAAATGGCCTTCTTTTGCTCCTCTTCTCTATTACCTGGAGGTGTGATCCTATAGTGTGTGAAAGAAAACAGAAACATATATTTTCATATGGTTAAATAATCATCTACGAGAGTCAGGCTCTAGCGGGGTTGGCTCTGTCATCAGAACATTATCTAGTTGATGAGAAAGGCAAATAACAGTGTTTAACATGCAGATATTTTTAAATAAAGTGTCATAGTGCTGTGATCTCTGTTCGTGTGGGCACTCCGTTACCACAGGGTTCTGTTTTTTTCTAGGAGGAAACTGCCTCGCACGGCACGAATCCCCGCAAAGAGCATTTCCCCTCACCGACGAAGATCAGATTCTTCTTTTATATGCCAATTACTGAACAAATTAATACAGCAGCGTGAAAAATAATTCAGGCGAAGACGTCAGCGACTCCTGTTTGCTCAATCATATCTGTTTTACTCCAAATAAACTAATTATAGATTGCGACCTTTTAGAGTATTCTTTGCGGCTGAAGGGCTAACGATTGATAATGCTTTTTAATTAATCACGCATGCTAATTATGCTTCCCATGACATTTGCCACAACATCCACTGCAGCTGAGAGAGACATATGGAGCATATGTTTTCAGAAGGGGTTCTACTGTGCTTATCGGTGCATTATGAAATTTAAAAATATACACCATGCAGATTGTTGTAAAGGGTATACTGGTATTTTGAATCACTCTTCCTGAGCCTGTATTGGTGGTAGTATATAAATATAAATGAAATTAAATATAAATCTTTAGTTTTGACCTGGCCAATTTGTTTTGGCATTATAGAACATGCTGAAAAATCGTTGCATTTAAAAATAATATATAAAAGGATATGCAATATGCTGAATATAATCACGAATCATTTGTAGAACTTAAAATTTGATTTGATTTGTGATTTTTTTTTTTTAATTTTTATTTATTTTAAGACAAAATGGTGTAAATCATTCTTTCATTTGTGAAAATTGTAATAGTGGTACTTAATTAATAAACAATAACATAATATTATTTAATGGGGGATTTGCAGTTTGCAAAGCAACTAGGCAAGCAGATTTTGTTAATCAATGTAATTAAAATATGCATTTTAGCATAGCTTAAACACTATATTAACCAGAACTCAAATGGACTCCTTGCTGAAACTGTTTGTGATACTTTTATAGCTTCTAGATCTTTGATTTAACCCGAAAACCCAAAACAGCTTAGTCAGAAATATATCAAGTAAACAGGAAAAAAGTGTGCAGGGAGGGAACCGAAACTCTGAGTATCAGACTATAATAAGATTCCTGTTCAAGCATGAAACCTATTAAGCGCTTGGAAGGATTTGCTCCTATTCACAAAACCTAAGATTTAATTTTTATGTTGCACTCCATTTCCTGACTGAACGACATGAAATGTCCCCTTTGACAGATTAGACAGAGTCAGCTTGCTTTAAAGGCAATATCCTGTAACAGAGAACACAGAACTGGTGTATACACAGTTATACTGTATGCTGCAATACTGTGCAATTCTGAATATGCAGCTGTATTGCATTAAAAAGGCAACTGAGCTACATATAAGCTTTCACAGTAATGATCTAATTACGATTATTTGTATGCTGAACATTTCTTAAACTTTTGTATTGAAATCTAACTTGGGTCATTTTTGTCCACAAGAAATGACTATATTATATTTTTATAATATCTCAATTGTTTTTCTCCAGACAGCAATGCGATTAAACACAGGACAATGGAAACTTTCGCTTATGATGCCTGCTTCTCAGATTTTTCTTCACTTGTAATCTCCACAAGATTATATCACAACTTGCTTAGATTTCCAAAGTCTTGCTAAGATTTAGTTTTGAGCTCCAAAATGTTTTATCAAACAATGATCACATTTTGTGAGCTCTGCTATCCACATTCATTTGATAGTTCTGTGCTATTGCTCTGTCAAAATCTGATTCCATTTTCTATTTTGGGGGACGCATGTGAGAGAAAACTGGAGCTTGAACTATGACCATAAAGCCTACAATGTCTTCTGGGCGGTGAAAGAACAATAAAAATGGTCTCCTGTGACAAATTCACAAGCACAGACACACAAAGATCCCATGAATTTTCTCACCTATTTTTCTGTAGTTCATGACCTTTAATTAGAATTAAAACAGCCCAAATTTATTTATTCATTTTTTTAAATCATTTTTTAACATGGTATGCTTGAGCAGAGTAAATGCCATAAAGCTTGTTTTAAAATGTCACATGACATCAAAGCCATTTATAATCTTACGAAATATTTTGAATTCTTTTGAAGTGTTCATCATTTGAATTTAAGAATCCTAAAAAAAAAAAAATCATTGTTTCCACAAAACAATTAAGCATCAGAAACAGTTATTTTTAAATTATTTTACACACAGCCTTGGCAAGAGTGTTAAAACATTAAAGATAAGGGACAGGATGAAATATAATTATTATCTGTGTCAGGTAGAGCTTCCTATTTCTGGGTCACACCTACATGGAGACCTGCAGCCTAACAATTAGACATCAGCCTACTGTGACAGATAAAACATGAGACAGATTGAGCAGTTCACAGCTGGATTTTATAGCTTCAGGTTCAGGGGGTTTCATTTTAATAATGATCATACCTCTTCTCATGTCTCACATCTCAAAGCTTAAATGCATTGCAGTTTTTTTTTGCCATTTATCACAAGAACGATTTTAAAAAGATGATCATTACAGGGGGGCAAAAATGAATCAGTGCTGCCCAATGCTGATCCATGTTATTTTTGATAAAGATAAAATGATACGCCTTAAAGATCCTGTTTTATATCCCCATTAGTTAGGTGGCAGGGGAAAGATCAGATTAAAAATCTATTAGGAACCAACTCATGGGATTCATTAGAGGAGAACTTGTTCTGCTTACAAGTGCATTTTCTTCTTTAATTAGTAATACCCGTTAAAATGAAGTTATCCTCCCTTTTGAAATAAGTTGAGGGTAATAAATCACATGCATACATGTCAGCCTGCCCTTTTATGTCCACACAATGTTGTAGTGTCTGTATGTGTGTTGTGCGTGTGGGTTCAGTATAGCTAGTGATTTTTTGTTTTGTTTACGTTGGTTTGTATAATTTACATTATTACAAATTTGCTGTAATTTGCGAAATGAATGATGGGGACTGACCTGTCTTTGTTATGCAGCGAGTATTTCATCAAAATCTGTCCTCACAGCATTTCACAGCAGAAGCTGGGAGGCTGGATATTTATTGCGGTGATGAATGATCATTCTAAAAAACAAGCAAATGAAAGTGGACAAACCCACAATATTACAGAAATGAACAACAGAACAAGACAGTTTAACCTCAGTTGATGTAACAAATGAAACTGAATATATAAAGTATTATGGAATCAAACCGGGAATTTCGCAAGGATGTCATAAAAGCTATTTTGGGCTTTCTAACAAACCGTTAGATCGTTAGATTCGTTAGATCTTAAAAAAAAAAAAAAAAACAGGTTAAAACCTAAACTAACAAACTGACAAAAATAACAATATATTTTAGAAAGGTTTTCAGCACAGAATTTTTTTCTCCAGATGAATAAAAGTCACTATTTTATTAAAGTACAGCTTCTGTCTCTTCAAATGGCGAAACATTAAATTCTCCAAAGCAGTGTGCTGTTTCTGAAGGCTATATTTTCAATGCCAAGCATTTCTGCAGACTCTGTTGCAATGACTCTGCCTCTTCCTTTTCAGAGAAGATCATTAATATCAGAAAAGTGATTAGCACATCCTTATGCAGAGGTCACACAGATTCGATCACAATTTCAAAAAGAAGCCACTTTGTTTGTTTTTGAAGCAAGATTATTGAAAAGGTAGTTTTCAATCAGTTGAACAACTACTTAAACTCAAATTTAAAATTTTCAAAATTCAAATTTTCAATCTGGTTTCCGACCGCATCACAGTACAGAGACGGTGCTCATTAAGATAATAAATGATATTAGCCTAATTTCTGATTCTGGCAAAATATCAGTGCTGGTACTACTAGATCTTATTGCTGCGTTTGACACTGTCGACCATAACATTCTCCTACAGAGACTGGAAAACTGGGTAGGGCTTCTGGGATGGCTCTCAGCTGGTTCACGTCAAGGGAGAGGTTATTATGTGAGTACAGTAAAGCAGTGGAGGTCCATGACATGGAGTCCCTCAAGGCTCAATTTATGCGCCACTCTTGTTTAGCCTGTATATGCTCTTACTAAGTCAAATAATGAGAAAGAACCATATTGCCTATCACAGCTACGCTGATGATACCCAGATTTACCTAGCCCTACCGCCAAATGACTACAGCCCCATTGATTCCCTCTGACAATGCATTGATAAAATTAACAGTTAGATGCGCCAGAACTTCCTTCAGTTAAACAAGTCATTGCGTTCAGAAGCAAAGAGTAAGTTCTTTAGGTGAATGCATACCTTGACTCTAGGGGTCAAACAACTAAAACGTTCTGATTATGGAGTCAGACCTTAGTTTCAGTGGTCATGTCAAAACAGTAACTAAATCGGCATACTATCATCTCAAAAACATTGCAAGAAGTAGATTTTTTGTTTCCAGTCAAGACTTGGAGAAACTGAAATTGTAATGGTCTCCTCACTGGCCTTCCCATTAAAACCATTAGATAGCTGCAGCTCGTCCAGAACGCAGCTGTGAGGATTCTAACTAGAACCAGAAAATCTGAGCATCTCACACCAGTCTTCAGGTCCCTACACCGGTTTCCAGTTATATGCATAATTGATTTTAAAGTACTTTTACTTGTTTGTAAATCACTCAATGGCCTAGGACCAAAATACATTGCAGATGCTCACTGAATATAAACCTAACAGACCACTAAGATCATTAGGATCGAATCGGTTAGAAATACCAAGGGTTCACACAAAACAAGGGGAATTATCTCTTATGCTGCCGCAGTTGGAACCAGCTTTGAGAAGAAATAAAATGTTTTTAAACATTAGCTACATTTAAATCTGGACTCAAAACTCATCTGTTTAGCTGTGCATTTACTAAATGAGCACTGTGCCTTGAACTTATTTTAAATCAATTTTTAAATCATTTTTAAATCATTATATCAATACGTTTTTACATTTTACATTTTTGTTTTATTGTTGTGATCATTGTTTTTGTGATTGTTTCTTCTTCCTTTTTTTGTGATTATTTTGTAATTATTGTTTTTACGATTATCCTACTTCCTTTCATGAAAAGCACTTTGCATTACCTCTGTGTATGAAATGTGCTATATAAATAAACTTGCCTTGCCTTGTTCCAATGTACACTGCTTGCTTTAAAAGTTTAAAAATGAAATAAAATAAATTTACAAAAAGTATTAAAAAAGTATTCAAATATAATCAGTTACAATAATAAAGTAACTAAAATTGTAACACTACTTATTATATTTTAATAGGGTGACTTTTCGAATCTGTTACTTATTAGATTTCCAAAGTAACCTTTCTAACACTGGTAAGTAATATGAGTGCATGTTATTTGTTTCTAAAGTCTTTCATGAAAAATGACACAGCCAATCATAATCCATCTTGGTTTTGAAGAGCTCCAGCATTTAAAGTGGCAAGCTCATCAACATAACATATTTCTGAGTGTTGTGTGTATGCTAATATAGTTATTTATCTTGATTTGAATGAGTTCTTAGTGTGAAGCACATTTTAGCTGGTTAAAATTTATGCTGTAAGTTTTTGAGTCTCCTAAAGCCAAAAAAATACCTTAATATGTTTGTAGATATTTAGGAAACATGTTAGGTTTATATAGTTGTTTTTCTGAAAAATAATGCTATAGCCAGTAATTGTACTCTGAAATGTGAGTTCTAAGCCTTTGTTTTTGCAGTACCCATTTCAACCACTTGTTGTCAATCTTACTTTCTTATGGAAGCACAGATTAAAGAACGTTTATTTTTCAGTATAGACTAAATGCTACAGGTGAAGGGTATTCATTAAATAAACTAAAGTACTAAGAAAGTCTAACTTTGAACTCAGTTGCATTTGAGGCTTTTGCACACAGATGAGTCATATTATGCTGATTGCCAATTAGCAGAGTGTGTGTTATATAAAACAAGGCTGACAATTAGCATTTTGATATGTGACGTGAGAATTTACAGCTACATGTAGCAATTAAAAGAGTCTGAAAAGATTGAATAGGTACAGTATCTCCTCTGAAAAATTAAAACAGTAAAACAGTCTTTAAACATTAGTATCAGTCTACTGCTTTCTTCATCACATACGCAGCATCCTTCAGATGACTGATGGCGAACCGATAAATCATGTTAAGATCTTGTTCAGTAGGGTGACCATACATGCCATTTTTCCCGGACGCGTCCTGGCCAGGATTTCTATAAGGATATAGTTTTTGGCTTGGCTTGCGTGTGCAGACCGATTGGTATGACATCACTTCCTTATGTTTCCAAAACCCTCTTGATGTACAAATCAAAACAACATAGAAATCCTGGCAAGAATGCGTCCGGGGAAAATGGCACGTATGGTCACCCTATTGTTCAGCTACATTGGCAAGATATGATCCAAGCAGCACTGCATGTTTCAACATGGCCACTGATTAATACAGCTATTAAATGATAGCAGTCACATGTGCCAGTAATTTAAGTCATGTTTATAATGTCTGACCTTTTCTGTTCAACTCAGTTTGCTTTATACAGAAGCACTGCAGATTGGAGAGGGCTGGCTGTTTTCTTTATAAAAGCAGGTTGGACCTTGATGGTTTTATTGGCATTATGTGTTCTCAAAAATGGCCTTCTTTCAAAAATTTTTCATTTCCCCCATTTGCTATTATTATAGTGACAGATACTGTATTTATTCCCAACACTGCTCAAACCCAATAGGATGGAGTTTGTATTCAGAGTTATTATTCCCCTTATACTGCCTTTGAATTACTATTAAATTGGATGCATGATGGAGTGTTGTGCTCAGGATTTGCAAACCTGATGCAAGCTTGTCCAATCTGCCCTCTCTAACAGTTAATACAACTTTTTAAATAAATAAAAAAGTAATTTACTTACTTTCATCAGCATGACAGAAAATGTACAGTATGAAATGAAAAATAAACACTGAACACTCCCTGTCTTCGATTGGTCGGGAAAACAGATAGCAACGCCCTAAACTGACGCTACTGGTTGAGAAAATGTTGAGTGAATGAATATAAAAGGGAAAAAAAAGCAGACTATATGCAGAAATGACTTTGGCTTATATATGACGTGTTTGGTATACGCGTTTTCACATGCATATGATACCAAATTTGTTGTTATGCTTATTATGATCCTACCCACTGCATAGCAAAGTCCATATTTGCTTATCAATACCACAAGTTTTCATTTTATTTAAATTTTTTTGACGTACTCCACACTCACATGAGATTGTGTATGTTAATTCGGACAGGGGGAAGTAACCTATCTTAAAGGTACTGTATGTAGGATTGACACCAGTCCAAATTCAAAATACTGGAGAGGGGTTTTTCACTCGGCCCCTCCTTCTCAGACATGACGCACACTCAGGTTGCCATGATTGACGACACCAACAGGAACGAACGCACATGACAATGAATTAAATGAAATACAATGTATTTTCTGCCAAGCAGGCAACCTGGATGCCGAAACACACGGACTTCGTGATTGGGAGATAGATGGAGGGTGGCGCTTCAGACCAAAAAAAAAAACATGACAACATAAACATTAGTTGAGGGCTGCAACAAGAATATCCAAGCTGTACTACTACTGTCAGCGATATGAGTAGTTTTAATTAACATGTAATGTTTTCTTAATGCCTGTTGAACATAACAGAGACATTTTATGATTATTACAATAATTTTTCTTACATATGGTACCTTTAAAGGGTTAGTTCACCCAAAAATAAACATTCTGTCATGTAAGTTGAAATAAGTAATGTAAGATCTTAAAACTCTTTATGTAAAAACAATGGTCACACTAAATAATTTCAAACAAATACGCAATGTACCAAAAAAATACTACAACATTCTATATTTCGGAAAAAAAAGTTTTTCACTGGTTTATCTAAATTAGCAGTAGTGAATTCTATTGTTTTCATATACACAGTACTGTACAACTGATTTATTTCCAGACCACTGTCAAACGACGTGCTTCTTCACTCTTCGGAGGGGCGTGTAAATCATAGCGTGGCTCACATCCACAATCAGCTCTTGTGTGTGGATTATGCTCAAAACATATTTCTTGCAGGTATTTTTTTACGCTTAAACCAGCTGTTTTGACACCCCCTAACTACACAAGGTACGCCAGTATTTCTATGGTCCATATTAAAAGTAAACTATCCTAGAAACTCTACAAAACACAAAATGTCTAAGGTTACGTAGGTAACCCATGTTCCCTGAAGGAGGGATCAGAGACGTTACATATGGGAACTCGCATGAAAGACCAATTGTCTTGTGTAGAAGAAAAGGCCAATGAATATTGACGTGCATTTAATTGCACCTTATCACTATGTGAGTATAAGAGGCCACAGATGTAACGCACTTGCAGCTTTTCACTGAGGAGTCGTGGATTACCTACGTACCCTTAGAAATTCCCCTCAATTCGAGTCACTCCGACGTTACATATGGGAACACAGGAGACACAGGACACAGGAGGACACACCCTGACCTCATCTAGGCTGGAGGGACAGGCTCGATTGCGTCCTTCACCAGTAGATGTGACTGATCGCCTCAGTCTGTTCCTTCACTGCCAAGAACTTCTGGGCAAAGTCCTTGACAGTGTAACCGAAGAGGCTGACCAGGGAGGTGGGGGCGTCCAGAAAGCGGACTTTGTCAACACTGGCCCTATGTGCCAGGTTCAACCAGATGTGGCGATCCTGAGCCACTACCATGGAGCGAAGTCGGTCGGTTGCAGCACAGAGTTCCTGCTTGACCCCTTGATCTGATCCACTCTCGTGCAGATGTTTCAACGCATTGGCCTGGTACACTTGGAGTGTAGCCTTCGCGTGCAGGAGGTGACAGCCTGTCCAGTGGTGTAGTAAGCCCGTGGACAGGAGCCGTGGCAGTCCACGCTAGGTGGCGGCACACATAGCCCTTGGCTGCCTCTCTGTCGAGGGTGGAGAGGGGAGAGGAGCTGGTGGCCAGGTGTGACGAGTACAGGGCTCGCCACGTCCTGGTCAGCTCCTCATGCACCTCCAGGAAGAAAGGCACTGGGGGGGACCGCGACAGGGTCATGGGCCGAGAACCCAGATACCAGTCGTCCAGCCTCGAAGGATCAGACGAGGTCACACGCGATGCCTCCAATCTGATCCCCTCGGCGACTCGGAGGAGAATAGCCGAGAGCTCAGCCTCCGCCTGGGATGGATGGCTGTTGTCCTGCACCGGTGTCGGCTTCGCTTCATCTCAGCCTCTTCGGGTGCACCAAAGGAGATGCTGGCTTTTGGGGGAGCGTTCTGCTTTGGAAGCACCATGGCGGGACTACGAGGTGAGGAAACTCCCGCACTCAGAAGCGCACGATCGGATCGACATCCCAAAGAACGCTTCTCCAACCGTAAGAAAATTGCTCTTTTGTGCAACCCGGTTTGCCCAGGGAGAACGTCTCGCGGCACGCCATGCACTCAATGGTCGAGGTCTCGCTGGTAAGCAAAGACTGGCTTTGCTTAGCCTTTAAAAAGGCTACCAGCCCACAGGTCTCGTTATCCGCTAGCCAGTCCTTGTAGACAGCGATGGTGAGAGCGTGAACTTGCAGGTACTCTTTCTCTTTTTTTCCAGATTTCTCCGCCTGTCTTTTGTCCTTTCAGCAGACTCAACAGCAGATTCAACATCCGTGCCCTCTTATACTCACATAGTGATAAGGTGCACCTGGCTGTAATTAAATGCACGCCAGTATTCATTGGTCTTTTCTTAATTGGTCACTTGGCGATTGGTCACTCATGCGAGTTCCCATATGTAACGTCGGAGTGACTCAACTGAAGGGGAACAATGGAATCTCAATACAACCACTACTAGCGAAGTGCTTTACCGGAAATCTAACTCATTTTAGTTTTATGTGAAAAATAAGGTGGATATGCAGAAATGACTTTGGCATATATGACATGTTCGGCATACGTGTTTTCGCATGTATACAAAATTTGTTGTTATGCTTATGATACGAAGTAAACCCCACAACCCTTATACTGCGTAGCACGTGGCAAAGTACCACGAGTTTTCATTTTATTTACTTTTTTTCTTTTGGCGCATTGCACACTTTCATGAGATTGTGTAGATTAATTCGGATAGGAGGAAGTAGCCTATTTTGAAGGAATAGTACAGCCACATTCTGTCATTAATTACTCACCATCCAACACTGTTCCAACCCAGCAAGACTTTCGTTCATCTTCGGACAGCAATCTCGTGGACAGCAATACAATGGCAATTACTGAAAACAATGCTGATTACATGGATTACCTTCTGTGTTAAGTTTCTTGTCCTGGGAACATAGCAGCTGCATTGCTGTCCACGGAGTATCAAAGAGCTTTCAGATTTGATAAAAAAAAAGATTATTAAATTTAACTTAATTTGTGTTCTGAAAATGAAAGAAGGTCTTTCGGGTTTGGAACCACATTTTTGGTGAACTATCCCTTTAACATTTGAACTGCATGTTGAAAAACTTAAATAACAAGCAAAATAAAACAATGATTATAATTAGATTAATTACTGGTTTTGATGTTATTATCATTAGCCTCATATTATTAATATGAATCAACGAAACAAAAAAAATAAATGTGGAGTGGAAAATCACTGTCTTCACGGAAAGACATAAATTAACATTAAAATTTGTACAAAGGTACAGCACAGTTTAATGAAATCCATAAGCTATTTCCCAACCCCCCAAAAGCGTCAATAAAATTATTGTTTATACTTTTCATAAGATGTTTACCTCAGGAAATAAATTTTAATGTCCATAGCTCGTCAGTTTGATATTTTAATTTATTTTTTAAATAAATAAATACTTCACAGTACTTGGACTAAATACATGTCCTACTTAAAATGATAGGGAGGAGGTATACATATTATAATTGTAAGCATAATGATGTTGGTAATTTAATATTAAAAAACACCTCATCGGAAATTGAAATAAGGCAAAAACCAAGTACTTGAAAGAGTAAAATTTATTTCATTTTCTCATATTGTCCTCAGGACATTCAGCCCTCATTTATCTAATCGTTTAAACATATTTCATAAATAGAGATCTGGTCATTTGTGGGGTTGACTGTACAGAATAAGTGAATATTAGAAAAAAAGAAAGAAAAAAAAGGAAATGGGTCACATGTGTGGATTGTAGGTTATATATTTACAACATACAATAAAAGAGGGAAGAAAAGTAATTAAATGAGTATCTACTGACACAACGCAACTGCAAAGCAACCCGTTAAAA
Source organism: Enteromius trimaculatus (assembly GCA_032361065.1). NCBI lineage: Eukaryota > Metazoa > Chordata > Actinopteri > Cypriniformes > Cyprinidae > Enteromius > Enteromius trimaculatus. Next base: position 12,769,050 of record JAUMHP010000048.1, on the reverse strand, counting down.
TGACATGTTAACAGCACACACGGGATATTTTAAAGAGATTTATAAATATATTTAGATGATTTTCAAGCATGAGTATACAACATTACTCTCAACCAGACAGCAGCCCCTGAAACAGAGTAAGTGCATGTGACCGGTGCAAAAGAAATCTCCCAGAACAAAATCAGTGTAGAATCTCTAAATGCAAACAATATCATGCTGTCTAAATCTATGTAATCATTGTTGCTTTACACAAGGATATAATACAAATTAATCACAACAAATATGATGTGAATACTGACAATCAGAAAAATTTGGATCATTTTCATGTTGGACGAGAACCTGAGAAAGTTGTGTATTGACGCCAACGTATAATTCCCACAAATACATTACGAGCTTTCCCATTTACCTTCAGTGAAAATAACCCTCACTGGAAGGGAAGAAAATGAAGTGATGTGTTGTAAATGGGCCATGAAATGTTTACATAAAGCCCACAATGATATCTAAAATGACTTGGGCATTCTTAGATAAAATGGAGGGGAATAAAGCACCCAAACCTCTCACTTGAAAATCATACAGTTATGCTAAACATCTACTAACAAAAAGCAAAACACAATGTCAGGATTGTTCGTCAGCTTACGCTTGATGTTCATGATGGCATTGTGGAAATCCTTTGCAGGCCCTGATTTAAGTACTCCACATTTGCAGTGTTTTTTTTGTTCTTTTTCTTCATTTTGATATCCTTGGAATGAGATAAGTGTACAATTATTATCTTATCTTACACGTACTGAAGCACTTTACATGATTGCAAAAAGTGGCGTATAATCATATCAACCCAAGGCAGATGGAAATCATGTTCCAAAAGCATATCATAACATGATTATATACAAACTTTGTCTAAATAAGATCATAACAGCAACATTTAGTGAAGCTGATGTTTATGTAGCAAGCTTTGAAACTGAAAACATGACTTGACCTACAACCCTTGTTATATTGCATTTTCACAACTATATAATCTTCGTTCAATATTAATCCCCTGCGCTCCAACCATAAAGATTTATTGGCATAAAACATTTGCAATTAGTATCTTTCAATCAGAATAACACAGCAACATGTACAAATTAAAAACAGTTTTGAGTGCATCATGCGGAAGTCCAGTGGCTTCAAAAATTGCAACACTTATGTACAGAGAGTCTTTAGAAAACTGATTTTGTGCATGTGTGAATGGGAATGTTTGAGTACATATGTACTGTAAATGAGGATGGGTTTTGGTGCAGGTAGCATTCCTTCCGAACCCTTCACAACATCGCAAAGTTTCAATTGTAGAAAAATTGTACTTCCCTTAAAAGTACGCCAGAGCAAAAAAAAAAAAAGTCTCTATTTTCCACTTGGCAACATGAAAAAATAGTAAGGGGCAAAAGAACCCCATTGACGTCTCAGGCCTAATTCACATAATACAGCCAGTAGATCAAGTTGAAAAGAGAGAAAACTGAGGGAAATATTATCCGTGACCATCGATCGATGGCGTTCACGTCCGTGAGGTCAGGGATTTTGATTTTGAGCTGGGAGGAGCGTCTGCGTAGCCGCGGTTTCTTGGGCTGTGCGTTCCTGTCCATGCTGTGTCGGCCCTCGGGCCGTGCTGCGCTCTGTTTACGATACTGGATTCCTGAGTTATCAAACACCATTGAAGTGGAGTTTCGAGCCTCGCTGACGCTGGTGGTGATCTCGTTCCCGGCCACCTCATTGTGGATCTCCAGAGTGGTCAGAAGGATATTTCCCTGGGAATCCACCTGCAAGCATAAACAACAATGGTTACCACGTTTATCTTTAACTCCATAAATCCTAATGTATTATATTTGTTATACAAATTTCTAAGCAGATGATCAACATTTATCAGACTTCGGCAAAGTCTTGTCATTTGAATAAGATTCTTCAGTTACATTACATAACCACTATATGGAATGCTCACAAGAGCAAATAATAATGGTATGTAAAGCACTGCCATAGTCACATGCCCCAGACATTAATTACTGCTGAAGTGCTGGGCTCTCCAGAGTAGCATGCAGAATTGAACAGCACTCATTTTTACAATCAAACACGCTAATGCATCACTGTAGCAACAATATGATTACGAGACGTTCTAAACAAGCCACCATTTCAAAAAGTAATATTCAGTATAATTAGGTTGTACTACTGTAATTTTAAATCATATTTAGTTTATAAATGGCTGTTTTGTTAATGAGCTGAATCCGAACTACTGTGAAAAAAAGTTGCATAACTTGGTATAAGATCGTATTAAAAAGTTTTTATCTATGTAAATTTAATAATTTAACCTAGACAAAGCAATACATTTGTTATAATCTTATTTAATCAATAAAACAAAGTTTGTTTACTGTATAGTGCACACACAGATCTAATGTGGATTAATTAAAATAACAGTATGAAACAAGGGGTAAAATGCTAAACAATAGAAGTAATTGCTGTTTTACTAAAAAACAAGTTTAGGTTATTTCATAAGAGGAGGTCCCTCTGTGAGATTAATTGCTTTTTTACTATTACCTCAGAATCTCTGCAGTAATAAATAATTCAGAAATACATTTTTTGAAAAAATATCATTACAGCTGATGTTGTAATCAAACCTAATCTGACTAAACCATTGAATACTCAAATCTTGGATTTTAAGAAATTGGTAAGCATTTTAAAACATATACATACATATACATATATATATATATATATATATATATTATATAATATTGCCTTGTCGCGAGAACAAACAGAACACAACAGCTGAGAAACACTATTATGGAGTAAAACTAGAAGGATTTTAGAAGTCAGCAGTACACACACTCACCCCTCGTGAGTGACGGTGGCCTTGTACCTGATTGGACTGTTTAACAGATGATGGCTTGCAGTTGCCTCCCTCCTGAACAGACTGGTTAGAAAAACACAAATAAGTGTTTGTTCTCCATCTCCTTTAACCTCAAAAATCTCAACTTGCCTTGACATTTGTCTTGTGATTCAAAGAAAAAAATAATTACACATTTCAGGATGTTGTTGTTGCATTAGCTATTCACATGCAAAAGAAAGTGGCCATATTTCTCACACAACATTCCTGGAATAAACACTCAGGAGGAATATTGACTTTAATCAACACTAGATTTCTTAAACTTAATGAAGTGAAATAAGTGCAGCATTTTCCAAGTCTCCAAACTGTACAGCTAGAAGAAGAGCAGCATGGAAACTGCTTAGCAAAAATGCTGCTTAATTTTATCATATTCACAGACGTTATGTGATAAGATTCCAGCAATAAGCAATTTGTCGAATCGAAAGCACACAGCTCTTGCAACAAGAATGGATAAGTATATAATTTAATTCATAAATATTAAAATATTTTAACATTATTAAATATACATACTAAATGACTGATACAATCTTCACACAAAATAACAAACAAACTTATTTTAGACACTTCTAAAATTAAATAAAGCACTTGAGGTTATCATTGTTTGTATGTTGTTATTCCAGCCTTGGCGTTAAAAAAAAAAAAAAAAAAAAGACAAACAGTTTCTAAAATAAAATCCTGTCTAGCGTCACATAATGTCTGATTAGGACATGTTTTTGTTCATGGTTTATTTTTAATTTCATCAGTATAAAGTGAAGGCTACAAATATTTAGAAATAATTTATGCTGTAGGCTAATGATGTTCCATTGTTACTTTATTCTGTAGAACAGTTCAAGAATTTCATTTTTTTTTAATTGCAACTTTTTCATAAACATGTACTTGTTACTTAAAGACTTCACATTTGCGTTTTTTTTCCTCTTCTTCACTCGTGCTACTGCATCGTATCCCCTAGAGCTATCATAACACAAACTTTTACCAATAAAAAAAAGATACTCACACAATACAGTCATTCTCCAAACTGGCATTGCAATAGATAATAATGACTTTTACCTTGTTGCCGTCGTACTTGTTGCGATCGTTATTGGCTTTCTCAGCTTTCTCAGCCAACTTTTTCTGCATCTGAGGCCCTCGTCCAAAGAAAATGTAGTTGACAAAAGCATATTCCAGCAGCGCCAAGAACACAAAGACGAAGCAGCCCATCAAATACATGTCTATGGCTTTGACATAAGGGATCTTGGGAAGTGTTTCTCTCAGGTGGGTGTTGATGGTGGTCATGGTCAGCACAGTGGTAATACCTGTACGGGAAAAAAAAAAGATTTATTAATAATATCTAAATAAATGCAATAGATTTTTTTTAATAATGTTGCTGAAAATACAAATTAGAAACACCACCAAGATTTGGAAATAATTTGGACATAATTTTCATTTTCGAGTGAGCTAACCGTTGCAACCTGTGAACCTTGTGAAGTACATACAAACTTTAAGGTTTACACATTCAAGTCTCGGTACAAACAAGTGTAACTAATTTGAAAGTACAAGCTTATGGAAGGCAGAACACATAGACACTGAAATTTGAGGGAAGGACTCAGCCAGGGATGAAAGCGCTCTCATTTGACACCTCTGCTCCAACGCCCACCATGAATCTGGACTCTGAGAATGGGTGCTACAGATTGAGTGCTGTCACAATGTTTAAAATGCCAGATCCGGGCCCTGCTTAGTAAACGGAATTACACAACCACAACACTGTCAAATCTAGCTATGAATAATCCACTTATGATGGCAGAAGCCTGGTTAACTTCATAATTGATTGCAATATCAAATAAAATGCGGTTTTATTTCTTAACTGACAGTGCCCCAACCTCTAATTGCAACTACAAAGCCACAACACTGCACCCTTTTGTATATTATGCATTATGTGAGCACTGACCTAATTAGTTGATTATATTGGATTCATTTGTACAGAGGCCAAATCTGAGAAATTGAGAATAGCATACAGGGTATAAAACAGCATGCCTTATCAGCTTGGCCACAGCTGAAGAGAAGAGCCCAGCAATGTAGTGTTGGGTTTTTTTTCTCGAGTGTCTTTCCGCAAAGTTTTCCCAAATGCTATTTCTATTTAATAGAATGTCTTATATTATAGATTATATTCTAGAAATAGAAAAGTCAATAGCATTTTTCTATTTTCTATGCATTTTATTGATTCTATGCTGTGATACTCTATTCTGTTTATCGTGTGAGTCAATCCTGAGTCAGTATCGCTGTGAGTTCAAAGAGTAGCAATACTCCAACTGCTCAAACACCCACTCGGACATGTACAAACACACACACAGAGAAAGAAGCGAACACAAATATACAGTTTAAACTAAAAAAAAAAAATCTACATTATTTTCCAAAACTTTTCCCAAACAACAGCCACAATCTGCCCATTTTTCAGAGTCATTCATTTATTATTCAAGTGGTTTTTGGGAAATGATGGTAATAGAGAGGAATAGATAAGAGGAAAATACCCTCTAACTGACATATAAAGCAACCTGCCACAACTCATACAGTTTTAAGCACTTAAAAAGTGAGTCTATACCACAATAATAAACCAGTGGCATGACAAAGGATGGCGTTCCATATTACTTGTTGACAAAATGTTGACATTGTACTAAATGCCACAATGTCTATATTTTTCTAAGATTTGATGCCACTAACTTGACAAACTTTATAAAATCCAGAAATTCTGTTATTTTCAAAAGTGCTTTTATCAGCTGAGTAACTTGTAAATACGACTTTCATAAGGCATAATGATTAAAAAAAAATCCCTCCATGCCTTCACTCCCACGCCTTGTGTGAAGTCAGCCAATCAGAATGGAGCTTGCCAGATTGAGAAAGCGCTCTCCAGCTTTGTGAGCAATATGCATCAGTCAGATGGTCAGCGAACAGACTGTGGGCGGTCTGAGGACGTGCCGTCTGAGAGTGAGACTAGTTGTGACATATCTTAATGTAACTTAGCACTGCTTTCAAGGAAATTTCCATTATGTCAACACAAAAATCACTGTCTAGGTGCAAACAAAGTCAAACACATATCTGAGGGTAAAAGAAAAGTCTTTTAGTCCATGCAATTAAAGTTAGATCAGATATTTTCTGAACCACGATGATCTTCATCAAAATATATTCGTTGTGTTCTGTAGAAAGTAACTTTGAGGGCTGATGACAGCACTTTCGTTTTTAGGCAAACTATCCCTTTACACGAACCTATGTGTCAAGTCTGCTCTGCATATTTAGTAATTCTACCTTTCTGCAAATCTCATTTTCAGATTAGACATAAATCTGCTTTACGAACGTCAGCTCTGGGTTAACGCTGCCACTCAAATCACCGTGTTTGTTGCTGACTCTGCTGTAGCTGTGGTGGGACATAAGTGTGAATATGCCTGACTGAAGCAAGAAATGAAACTGTCAATATTTCTGTTGCCCTGCAAAGAACCGACCTCTTTTCCAACAAACACAGCAAGGCTCCATCATAGCTGAGCTAATTTCTCAAACAAACTGCCAGCTTCCTCTCCAAACCACATTGCAAAACTACAATTAATTGAGGAACGTGCATCCCGTCTATGACAAGCTTAGATCTTGTGCGCTAAAGTTACAGACCCTTACTTTGGGTTTTTCCTCTAATTAAAGTGTAATTAGTGCAGGGCAGTGTGCTTTACAGGGGACCTCGTCTCCGTCACATTCACACTCCCTAAGGAATGCTGTTACCTAGTTAACGAGAAAAGGGCCCTCGTTGACTGACTGCAAAGCAGCCATGTCCTAGTTTCGACTCTGAGCAGCATCACATTAACATTTAAAGTTACATTAAGCACAATTCCAGGAATTACAATCCAGGCACTTTTCAACCGAGACTCTGACTGCCCAGAACATCTCAAACAGTGGATTTTAAAAGAATGTACATGCTTTTCTTATTTTCTCTTGTCTCCTGACTATTTAAATGGCTTTAATAATTTAGCGTTAACCCTAATGCTGCAGAGAACAGGTTTCCCACTGAATAAAGTGAATTTGAACAGAATTTTGAGGTGAACATCTTTTACGTTCACATACATTATTCATATTCTTTAACAGTGGGGTTTTTTCATTTAAATGTTTAATTGCACTGTGCATGAATTAGCACTAAGAATCAAGTGAGAACTTTTGTTAACTGACGTTATATAGTCTACATGCATTTAAATTTTTTTTTAAAGTAAGGTTGTACTTTTTTAAAAATACATTGTGTATATATATATTTATTTAAAAAATAAAAAAAATATTGTTTTCTACTTTAATATAAAATGGCAAAGCTGAATTTTTAGTAGCCTACAGTCTTCAGTGTAATTTTTTTGTGTAAAAAAATACAAAGTTCAGCATTTACTTAAAATATAAATTCATTTAACAACATAAACTTCCTAACTTTCGGTCAATTGAACACATGAAAAATAAACTACTGACCCATAATAACTTTTAACGTTGCATTAATAAAGTGAAGTGTATACAATTCTATAACACATTTATCTAATTCGTAGTCATTGTTTTATATGTAATACTATAAAGCAATACTTAACCCCAGTGTTGCTGCAGACTGGTTAAGAATCACTGGTGTTTAGAATCAATGACCCATATGTCATAAATGTATGTAATCTCACAGAATTAACTTTGCATACCACCATCCAATGTTCTAGAAAAAGGTGAGCTGTCATAGAACTGCACAGCTAAAATTAGCATGTCTAGCCTCTCAGACCTTTTATTCACAAGCTTTATTACTGGAGCTGAATATTAGAATGTAGAATACAATTTAACAACCAGAGACCAAAGAAAATGGTCGGTACTTCACTCCCACAGTGCGTTCACTGTAAAGGCCTGAGTCCCCAGAGTGAGAGAGGACATGTGTGGGCAGATGGATGCCTGTCCTAGCTTACATAAACTCAAAAGCAGCATTCTGGTGTGAAGAAGAGGGCTGTACATGGAGCACACTGCATTGATTCGTGCATGACCAGGTCACAGCAAGGGAGGATCAAACTCAGCTCTGCACAGAGTTCAGCGCAGAGGAGTTACCTAACCAGAACAAACATCTACCTTCACACAGACCTGTCTGCTGCGGATAGTGTGGGATGTCGTTCTTTTGAGTTAGACTTTTGAAAGTGAAATGCACAACATCGGTAAGCACTCAAGATCTATTTCGGACTGTTTTCAGGTACTGTACTTTGACCAGATGCATTTAAAGTTTCTTTAAAGAAGTAGTTCACCCAAAAATAAAAACCTTGTCTTTATATGACCTTACCATCATGTAATTCCAAACATGTACAGTACAGTGTCTAATGTAAAAAAGGTGAATTTTTGAAGGCTAATCATTTCAATACAATGAAAGGTTTCCAAAACGACAACAAAAAAGTAAAAGTGGTCAAAATGATTTGTGTGCTGTATTTCAGATCTTCTAAAGCCACATGTTGCTGCAAATAAGAACTGAAGTGACTTGCCTGGTTATATAAAGGTTAATGATAGCTTTGTGTGAGGAGGAACAGATCAAAATAATACTATATTCACTGAAAATCTTCACACCTGTCCTGTCATCTATTTAATATATCTGTATATAGAAACTTTCTGAATTATTTGTTTTTAGAACTGCCATCATCACACAAAGCTGTAATGATTTAAGACAACTGGTATTATTTAGTGATTTTTTATTCTTAAAAGGTTCTTCAGTTTCTATTAATCGATTCTATTCATTGACAGTAATTCCACTGAAAAAGATAAACCAGTAAATAAAATGTGTGTTCTAAGAATAAAGAGGTTTCATACAGGTTTGGAATGACATTTGTGTCACGTTAGGTGCTGGCAGATGAAGGAAAGCGCAGGAGACGTAGAGTCCAGAGGCGAAGGATGGTCGACTTCTTACCAAGGCGGAGGGACGAGGAAGCCCGGTGGAGCTGGTGGGATGATGGGCCACGGTGGAGACGAGGCAGCTATGAGGCCGAGGTGGAGTCCGAAGCTCAACGACTGGAGGCAGAGACAGGGGATCTTCGCGCTGAAGTAGAGCTGGAGACTGGCTGTCCTGAGGCGAAGCAACATGTACGCATGGTGCTGTTTGAAAGTGAGCCTTCTTTCAATGCTGGCTTGAGGCGCTCGGGAAGTGTGTGCTCGGCGTAGCGATCGGGAAGCATGGGTTCGACTATGTGCTTGGGAAGCGCGGATTGGGAGAGATGCTCGGTAGGTGGCGATTCACCAAACTGGACCCGGGCATTGCCATCGCGGACAGCTGAATGCATTCCCATTGTGTGGGAAGAGGGGGCAGTCCCATCAGGAGGCATGATCATCCACCTCAAACTGTTTAGGTCGGTCATTCTTTCACGTCTGGTGCTGGCAGATGAAGGAAAGCGCAGGAGACGTGATATTCCAAAATAAGTCCTTTTAATGATAAAGGCAACCGTAGAGAGGTTTCAAACAACTCGTAACATCAACATATGCAACGGTAATGACTGACATACACTGAGACACAGGGAGCAACTCAGGTAGGGAAGACAATCAACATAAATGAACTAGACACACCTGAACAGAATCACTAATTAACAGAACTAGGTCGTGGGGAGAAAACAAAGAGCACATAGGGAAAATGACAACAAAAAACATAGTGAACGTAACCTTTTGGGTGACTAACTGATGACAGAACTTTCATGATTTTGTCAACTATTTCTTTGTATAGCCAGTGAATTCAGCTGCCATCTTATAATTGAATCATGAATCATGGGCTGAATCATAAAAAGTGTGATTAAAGTGCCTCTATTATGGATTTTTGAAAATTACCTTTCATTCATTGTGTAACACAGCTCTAAGAGAATGAAAACATCTTGTAAAGTTTTAAATTTGAAAGTGCACTGTGTGTGAAGTTATAAAGTCGAAAGAAAGAGATTAGCACAGATTAGCATCATGCAAAGCAGGGGTTTGTAAAAATGAATCGCTTAGTGAATTATTTGGGAGTCAAGTGAGTCAGGTAAAAATAAATGCATATTATAAGACAATGAAAATGTTTTTAATAAGACTAAAAAGCTGTTCTCCAAATAAAATATGCTCTGGTTTAGTCAGCAGCCAGTTCTTACTGTATAATAATCTCCACTGAAAATCTACACGCCTGACCACATAAGCAAAACAATCGGAAAGGCATCAATGAAACATCATCTACATCATTCGATATGTTTGCTTCTTGCATCATTTGATAACTTCCTTTCTGAAATGAATCAAGTCTTTAAGTGTGCTGCAGTAATGCAGTGTGAGATACAGAGCTGGGGCCGGGCCGGATGTGGCTGCAGAGAATAGATGGAGTCAGTGAGTAGTGGGAGGCGGCGAGACAGAGGCATTTAAGGCAGAGATTCATCTGTGCTGCAGCATGCCTTGGGATTGAAATGGAAGTTAAATGTAATTGTTTTCTAGCTGCATTGATCCCTTTGTTTTCATTTGGCTGCCTGGCTGTGGGAGGACAGCAGAAAAAGACAAAGAAAAAGAGGAATAGAAAAAGAGAGAGAGAGTAAGAAAATAGATAGACGGAGGTGGGGGCCTTGTAATGATGCGTAGGGGCAGGTGAGATGGGTGGTATATGTGTGGGGGACCCAGGAGACTCCTTCCTCCCAGTGTAAAGTGTTCTCGTTTCTCTGCTTAACATGGTTAATGAGAACAATTTCCCTAAAGAAGGCCCATATCCAACATATCACATCCATCTCAAAGAGCCGCACCTGGGTGCCTGAACTAACACACTCTTGCACACATTAAACATGTGATTAAAAAAATATTGTACTGCACTCTGTGATCTATCTCTGTGATTTAAAAATGCCCAGATGATAATATTGTACATGCACTGAAGTCTCTTCAGCAGAAGCTGGTGTAAATCTGAGCTCAAACACTTGTTTGGTGTCCACACGGGCAGTGAGTAGGCTGGAGGCATTGAGGCTGAAATTTAGTTTAAAAGCCGCTTGCAGTAGCTCTGTTTCACAACCAAGAAAGCTGCCTTGCTGTCAACTGTCTACATAGGGAGAATCCTCCTAGGCGGCATCCTGACTGAAATGGAAGCTCCTCACAATTTAAACTGGTTTAAATTTACATTACATAGCAGCTTTGCCTATAAACATAGTTACTACAGACGAATAATAAAAAACTACATTAAAGTTGTTTTTAATAGTGGAGCAAGCTATTACTGTGGGTATGGAAAGTATTCAGACCCCCTTCAATTTTTCACTCTTTGTTATATTGCAGCCAGTTGTTAAAATCATTTAAGTTCATTTTTTTTTCTCATTAAAGTACACACAGCACCCCATATTGACAGAAAAACAAAGAATTGTTGAAATCTTTGCAGATTTATTAAAAAAGAAAAAGTAGAAGCACCCTTTTGATCTAATACAACCATGAGTCTTTTTGTAAAAGATGCAAGTTTTTCACAAGTTTGTCAGGTTGGATGGTAAACATTGGTGGACAGTCCAGAGATGCTCAATTGGGTTTAAGTCAGGGCTCTGGCTGGGCCATTCAAGAACAGTCACAGAGTTGTTGTGAAGCCACTCCTTTGTTATTTTAGCTGTGTGCTTACGGTCATTATCTTGTTGGAAGGTAAACCTTCAGCCCAGTCTGAGGTCCTGAGCACTCTGGAAAAGGTTTTCGTCCAGGATATCCCTGTACTTTGCCACATTCATCTTTCCCTTGATGATGCTGACACCACCATGCTTCACTGTTCACAGAAGCAGCCTGCAGGGTAGAGCTGACGGTGAGGGAGTCAACGGAGACTCGTCCGGCCGGACGAGTGCTCTCCTGAGCCGATCAACAGTTCCAGTGCAGTCCAGGGCGGAGCGGATGATTGGAGAACCCTCAGGCTGGTATTGCGCCCTTCGAGACCACATATAGAGAGTTGGCGCACAACGTGACCGAACATGTGAGGGGGGTAACCGGTGAGGCCAGACATGGGGAGTGCGTGCCCTCTGTAATCGGACAAA
>JAUMHP010000048.1:12740716-12757088 GCA_032361065.1 Enteromius trimaculatus | reverse complement strand
ACCTCACCCAGCCCCTCGCGCTGGATGAAGTGGGAGTCGTGCTCGGAGGGGAGCCATTTTTTGGAGGACACAGCTAAAAGCTCTTCCAGCTGCAGCTCTATCTCTGGCTGGCCATCGCCCAGCCCCTCTGAGTGAGGGCCTGACAAGGTTCGGCGGATGGCATGATGCTAGGAGGGCTAGCTGGCAGCTCTCCTGGCTGTAGCGCAATGACAGATGGGCCATCACTCAGCCCCTCTTGCTGAGCGGTGGAAACAGCGCCCTCTATGATTGTTGAATTGGACCTCGGTACTGCTGGTCCAACACAGCTGAGACCAACAAGCGTCTCATATGCTGTGTGATCGGGCCGTTAAGTGCTCCATGCAGCCCCTGTCGCTGCAGAACGGAGTAAAAATCCACGCATGGTGGTGCAAACATGACCGGAGTGGGAACGCCCTCTACTGGTGGGAAAACCGGAACCGACTGGGGCATCAGCTGTGTTCGGTGCGGCGTATCGGACACGAGCGGGGAAACACCGACCACCATTTTAGATCCGACAGCATCAGCCATTTCGCGGGCGAGCTCGAAAATCGCTTGCACTGTGCTGCTCGGAATCCTCCGCCTCCTCTTCACCCACAGTCATGGCAGATCCGCACACTGCGAGCACAGCATCCAAAAACTCCATGCCGGATCTTCGTACATGCTCGCCACCACGTAATCCAGCACTTCCGGGTCGAGTCCCACCAGGAAGCAGTCTTTTAACTGGGACTCCTCGCCGGGCACTAAATGGCAGTATTCAAGGAATTCCTCGACGTACTCCTCGATGCTTCGTCCGAGCTGAAAGATCGCGCTCAGCCTTCTCCATGGCGATCGTGTGAACGCGCCGATCTCAGAAGTACACTCGCTGGGTCCTGGGCGGCTCATCATTTCTGTAACGCGGGGAGCGAAGCAGACAGTCGGATCCATGAGCAGAGTGTGTTTATTGAAGGCAGAGTCGTACAGGCGAGGATCAAACAACGGCAATCGGCACAGCAGAGGTAAGACAGAATCGTAAACAGTAAACAGGCGTGAGATCGGGGTATCCAGCAAACAAACAGAGAACAGAGTCCGGGTAAAAGGTCGGGGTCTCAGGCAAAGATTCAAACGATAAGGCGATGCAAGGTCGGTAACGGGAAACCAGAAAACACGAGAAACAAGACAGGGAAAAACGCTTACAAGGGTCGGACGAACCAGACACAATGATGAGTGGGGAACAAAGGGAAATGGGGAGGTATAAATGCACAGGTTAATCACATGAGGGGGAGGAGAACATATCAGTTGCCGGGGGAACACATAAAGAGGGTGGAGACACTGATAACATGTGACAAGACATACAAGGAGATCGTGACAGGTAAAAGCAAGCAACAAATAAAGATTTTATAATTATTTATATATATTTATAATTATTGTTTTTACATACTATATAAATGCAAAGAGTAAATTTTGATTAAATTGCTGATATTTTTGCCTTCTTTAGTCCTTAGGGAGCATTTGGAACCGCCCTTCGCAACAGGAGTTTGCTTTAAAAGGCTGTTTATGCTGGGTTCTGAAACAGAGCTTTTGTGTCCTGCTACTCACTGCAGTTGGAGAGGTTCTGTAGCCTTTCGGGCAAACTCAGTCACTCTTCATTCAGGAATAACAACATCAGAGCAAAAACACTGAGAACAGTCTCTCTCTCTCTCTCTCTCTCTCTCTCTCTGCGAGCAGTCGCTGTAGTGTGTCAAAAGCAATGGGTTTGTGGCTACCTGGGTCTACCCGGTTCCTTGTTAAATGATGCACGCGCCCCTACAATACCTGTCTATGTGTGTCTGTGTTTGTCTGGAGGAAAGATCCAAGAAAAAGTAAACCAAAGGGAGGGTGATGACTCTGAGGAGACCTGGTGTGTGTACAGAAAAAGTTGCAATTCAAACAGAATACCGAATGTTGGAATTCTAGTTATTGGAACAACCAACAATGCGCTGTTAAATAAAGCATGCACTTCCACAGTGGAAATGACAGATGACATACATACTGTCAGCCGTATACAGGACATCCTAATGAATAAATAGCATACCTAATGCCACTCTGGCTGCTGAGGCATCGTAGTTGATCCAGAAGGAGACCCAGGACAGGATGGTGATCAGGATTGAGGGCATATAGGTCTGCAGGATGAAGTAGCCAATGTTTCTTTTTAGCTTGAAGCTCAAAGATAGTCGAGGATAGGCACCTGTAAAGAGATGAGAAAGATGGTTAAAGAATATGCAAGAGAAGGAGAAACAAAGACTGAAAGGAAAAGAACAGGAAGACACGAGACAGGAAAAAGATGGATATTTCTTTCAAAAAGGCTTTGGAGAAATTCTTTACATTTTACATCAGTAGCACTGGCAGCATGGGTAGCTTTTGTTGCTATGGTAACTGGCAAGCGTGAACAAAAAAAAAAGTGATTTGTTGTAGCTTAGCCTTGAGCACAAACACCACAGTGTGAAAGGAGACAAGAAAAGAGAATGAAATAGTGAGTAAACATTAAATGTTAAAGCCCCCTATGAAATCAAAACTAGACTTTTATGGCTTGTAGTCCATGTTTATTAGTTTCGAAGCCATTTATTCAATAGAACACTTCTAAAAGTTGAAAAACAAACAAAAAAAAAAACAAATACAAATTTAAGATGCACAGGAAATTGGACCAAAAACTTATTCAATGCGCACTATAGAGAATTTTCAATGAAATGCTACTACTGCAGATTAATCACTTTTCTAAATAAGAGTAATATTAATCCCGTGTAATTACTCCTTATTTGCATTTTTATTTTTATGAGGGCAAATTAATTCTAATTACATAACTAATGTACTGTCATATTATGTTAAAATTTGATTCATACTTCGAATTGTGAAATTATGAAATTAATCCTACATATCTACATTAACTACATATCTAATGTGCTGTCATTTTATGTCAGATACTTTTATATTTGATTTGATTTGAGACACAAATTCACTAAATTACAATTAAAACTAAATTACAATCAACAACAACAGATAACTCCTTATTCATATTTTGAGTACTTTTGTTGTATTAGGTGACATTTTTGGTCCAGGACTCAAGACAGACCTGGAAATTGCGCTTGTCAACAGATTTATTTAAAGGGACACTTCACCCAAAAATTCTATTATTAATTAGTCACTCTCATATTGTTCCAAATCTAAAGATCAATCATTCATCTTCAGAACACAAATCATGAAATTGAAATCCAAGAGCTTTCTGACCCTCCATAGACAGCAATGCAACTGATACATTTACGGCCCAGAAAGGCAGTAAGGACATCATTAAAATAGTCCATCTGACATCAGTGGTTCAACTGCAATGTTATGAAGCTATGAGAATACATTTTGTTTGCGAAGGAAACAAAAATAATGATTTTATTCAACAATTTCTTCTCTTCCGTGTCAGTCTTTGAGGCACGTTCACAACACTACCTCGACACATATGAACATTCTGGGTCTTGAATGTCTTGTGTTTCTGTCTATGCAGGGTAAGAAAGCTCTGGTTTAATAAAAAATATCTAACGGTCTTACGGGTTTGAAACAACATGAGAGTGAGTAATTATTGAGAGAATTTTCATTTAAGGTTTGCCCACATTTACCACTGTTTGATGAATTTTTGTAGAAAAATGCAGTAATTTCATTTGGAACCCAGGTGAAAAAATGTATCAATGTTAAAGTTGATCATGCAAAAGCTCCCAGAAAGCTGCTTGATTTGAAAGTGAATGTGAACTGTGGTTAAAAATGCTGCTATACTATTGACACTATTAACAAAAGCTTTCACTGATGAAGGGGTTAGGGATTTGATGGGATAAAGGTAAATTGTTCATCCCTGATCGACTCATTAATCCAAAGAACAGAAGTTAATATGAACACATAATGCCTAATAATACCAATAGGATGCAAAAACAAGTGATCTCTGTTTAATTATTTATGGAGGTGAAAAAAACAGCTAACAAGCAATAAGCCTAGACACATATACACACCCAAACATGCACACTACCTATGAACAAAATCACACATCCTACACACATAACACAACCTACAGATGCACATTATGCAACCTGCACACACATCACAGTCTATTAAAAAATGCTACATAACCTACGTGATGAACTTAAGCTACCTACACATACTTCAGACTAATTATTTATACCTCACACAAACCCACACAAATCATGTAAAATACAAACAGACACACAGGAAACTATGCAACTCTCTTCTCATCTTATACTGGCCAAAAAAATAAATAGTCCCGCCCCTAAACTCACAGCATTGGTTGAGTTAATGTTGCTGTGTTGGGCTGGTCAAGGGGTCAAGGTTTGGCTGGCTAGTCTGGGTCAGTTAGCATCTGCTGGTAGGTGTTGTAGTTTCTACACACAATTTGGACCCAAAGATGGCTGACATGAATTCTGACATTTTTTCCTACTGATCATGGCATCAGCAGTACAGTCACATCCTCCTCAATCAAAACCTCACAATTCCCATAATCCTTTTCACTATGTGCAGAAGCTAGCCAGTCTCTTTCTGTGTGTCATTAATTCAGGAGGGGGGATAATCATTAAAGCACTGCCTCTATGAATGCCTTAGTTTTAGAAGAGAATAATTTATGCAGTGGGCCTTCTACCTCATGAATATGTGATGGTTTGTATCAAGTGGCTGTTTTTTCCCCTCTCTGACTCCATCTCTCACTCTCTCCCCCCTTCCATCTCTGCTCTTCTCTTTAGAAGCTTGAGGAAATAGAGTGGTAATTGCTCCTCCATTATTACTGGTCTGTTCTACCATGAGGAAGAGAGATATCTGATGCACAGGCCCCAATTAGGCAGCTTTTTAAATAAGTGGTACATGGGAATACCATTCTCATGAGGGTGAGGCCAGAAAACAGGACAATCAGAAAAGAAATCGTCTCTAGAAATCAGCACTTTTCTGCATTGTAAATAAAGTTAGTTTACATTTTCAGCTTGGTCAGAGCTTAAAAGTGCTACAAAAATCATTTTAATAGCACATTTTGTGCAGACACATTTCACACCAGGGTAGTAAACTTCTTGCAACCTTGCGCTTTGACCCATGTCTCTGAGCTAAGCTACACACTCGATCACAGGCGTAATTACATGACTAGCAAATTACACTCTTAAGACAACACATTTTACTATTTTAGTATTTAATCAATTTTATTGTTATTGCCTCTGTAACAAGAAC
Source organism: Enteromius trimaculatus (assembly GCA_032361065.1). Taxonomy (NCBI): domain Eukaryota; kingdom Metazoa; phylum Chordata; class Actinopteri; order Cypriniformes; family Cyprinidae; genus Enteromius; species Enteromius trimaculatus. Next base: position 12,751,856 of record JAUMHP010000048.1, on the reverse strand, counting down.
TGTAACAAATTATGTGGGCACCCCTTTCATTGACTTATGCAAACTATTGTGTTAAATCCTGCCTTGCACAAATAATAATAATCATAGAAAAATTTCTTCTAAACAGTTTTAAGGCTAGTTGTAGACTTTAGTTCTAGGACTGAAATACACTGAGTTAGCGTTTCGGATCCAGGTTACGCCCTATGCTGTATATTTTACAGAATGTTTTAAGCACAAGAAAATCAACTTACTGAATTAAATATAAAAGCGCAGCTCTGTAATGCTAAAAAATCCTATGCATCTTAAGGGGTCATGACCTCAAGATTGCAAATATGAATAATTTGTCACTATATGTTTTATTAATATTGTTTTATTTTATTTTATTTTATTTATTTATTTTCTTACTTTTTGATTATTTTATCTTGTCTTGCTATTTTACCTGTGGAAAAGACAACATTTCTGGATACAAGTTTGTAGTCCACAATAGAGAACTGTGGGAGCTCGATACGCGACACACCAGTCACTGCATTGTCTCCTCCTTTCCAGTAAAACTCGATGTCATCTGTTGTGTATCCATCTATAGGACAAACAGAAATCCGATTAATCAAAGAGTAAACAATGCGTTACTGGGTAAATATCAGTTCACAAATCAAGTTTTAGAGGGACACCTACTGAGCTCAGACAGTGCTTCATGCATTAAAATGTATATGTTTATGTAACCTTTTCCTCCTTTACATTTAGAAAAAAATGTGGTTCCTTTAAATAGCATTTCTTTCCCATAATTAGTGTGTGTAACATATGCTGAAAAGTAAAAAAAAGTCAGCACAAGTGCATTGTTAGCATAATCATGCATATGAGCATCTGTTTTGCACTGTTTTGTGTGGGGAGCTGATAGGGGTCAGATTTCCCACTGTGACACAGACAGCTCCATTTCATACCGGCATCGCATCGTTTGTAAACCATAATGAGCTAGGTGCTTTTATTAGTGTGCATATAAAGCACTGTGTACAATTAAACTTGGGTTATTTAGGGGAGTGATTTGCATATTCTGTAAGTGAATTACCCACTAAAAATCAGGAAGTGACAACCGTATTGTCATTTAAATTTGTATAACATGTACACTACTAAACTAAACAACTAGTTGTTAAAGCAGTAATGTAATTAAAAGTGACAGTCCACCGAGAGTTGAATGTTTAAACACAGTTAATAAGCATAAACACAACATGCTGCTTCTGTCAACAGAGTTTTGCTACAGGTGTCATGCAAGATTCAATACCCTGCAGTCTCTTGGAGTTAAGTTTGTTTTTTTATGCATTCAGCTAAGCTAAAATTAAATTATGCATTTAGTTTTTTATTATTATTATGCACTTAGTTCAAAACAATCACCCTGCCAAGATGACATATCCAACAAAAGGTAACTCATAATCACTTCATAAAAAGGTTTGATTTGAGTAACATTGCCATTCAAACTTTTAGTGTCCCCTGCTGAAAAAAACAGCATATGCTGGTTAGGTACTGTATGTTTTGGTGCTGGAATGCTGGTTTATGCTGGTTTAAGCTGCTCCTTTGCTGGTTTATGCTGCTCTATTTGCTGGTTTATGATGGTCACATGCTGGAAAAGGACCAGCATAAACCAGCAAAGGACCAGCATAAACCAACAAAACGACCAGCCTTAAACCAGCACAAACCATTTTTTTTTTTTCAGCAGGGCTCAGTAAGTTTTTATGCTTGGAAAGAAATGTAGTTTATTTAGCAAGAATTCATTAAATTGATCAAATTTAAGTTTATCACAGAATCCTGAAAAAAATGGTTTGCTTAAAAATATAACAAAGCACAACTGTATTCAACATTAATAATAATAATCAATGTATTTTGAAAAACACAAAAGAATATGAGAATGATTTCTGAAGTATCATGTAAAATGTGAATACTGGAATAATGACTGTTGAAAATTCAGCTTTATCATCACTAGAATAAATTATATTTCAAAATATATTAAAATACAAAACATATTTTAAATTGTAAAAATATTTCTTAGTATTACTGTTAAACAACACGTTATTTTTCCCGCTTTGCCAGAGAGAAAAGCACCAGACTAGCACTGACCAGTATAAACCAGCTTGAAACAGCATGGAAATGTATGCTGGTCTTTGCAGCAGCGTGTGAGAGAGAACACTTACAACTCTCTATCTCCAGAGTGCAGTTCTGCTCATCTAATGGATACCTTCTCAGATCCATCATGCAAGCGGCAGTGGTGGTGATTCTAGAAACACAGAAACACACACACACAGGTCACAGAAAAATCAAAGCTCTAATTCTATACATACAGCAGGTACTGCCCTTGCTAGACAACACTGCCAAACTTTTGTGTCTCATTGTAAACAAGATGAACAAGATGGAGCATATTAAAATACGGCTCCCCCTGCCCTTCAAAAGGCTTTTGAACCAAATATAGCACAAAGCATGCATATGGATGAGTGGACACGAACAAATAGTACAGATTTGAATATATGAAAATGCAGTTTTTGCCCCAAAAAAGCAGCTATTGAGCAGTGGTATCGCAAGCGATCAAACAAGCTCAAGGAAAGCCCACATTTCACTTCATCCCATTCATCATGTCACTTTGCTGCAAGTGTGAGCTTAGACTAAAATTTGATGACAAATGTTCTCCATGAGTCAGTATCAATGATCATTTAAAGTTAGGTTTGGTTTCTCATCCAGGTAATGATACCATCCAGGTATCGATTTCTCTTCCTGGTAACAGCTGAAGTAAGCCTATCGTAAGTGGAAGATCATGTTCAATCCTTCTAATCTTATCTGGATGAATGCAGGGCTGTGGTGAGGGGTACAACCAAGTGGGGCTCACTAAAGTCCACTATGCAGTACTTCACCCCAAAATGAAAATTTTGTCATAATTTACTCACCCTCATGTTGTTCCAAACCAGAAAGACTGTTGTTCATCTTCAGAACACAAATTAAGATATTTTTGATTGAGTCTGAGAGCTCTCTGCCCCTTCCATAGACAGCAATGGACTGAATTTAACATGATCAACATCCATATAATGCAGCATTTGACATAACAAAGGAAGATATTTTGAAAAAAAGTTTGTAATCAGACTATTTGGACACCATTTAAAAAAAAAAATACTATGGAAGTCAAGTTAAACCAAAACACCCTGGTTGCAAACTTTCTTTAAAATATCTACCTCTATTTTTGTCAGAACAAATAAATTAATACAGGTTTGGAACTACTTAAGAGTAAAAAAAAATGATGACAGAATAAAGGCTTTTGAGTGAAGTATTTCCTTTTTTTACTTAAATGTGGCCACTTTTAGCGTTATGAATCTTTGCAGACAAACTCCAGCCATTTCAATAAGAATCCATACAATTAGGAATTTTGCATGGAGGTGACAGATTAAGATAGATTGCATAACTGGTTTTGCAAGTTGCTCAATATTCGTTGTGTCGACCAGTCAAGTCATTTTTATTTATATTGCGTGTTTTACAATGTCAAAGCTGTTTATTAATAATGCAAAAGGACGATTACAAACGATTACTGTTTTCTTCCAAAAGTGTGCAATCAAGCTGACAATATTGCCAAAAAATTTGCGTCCCTAAACAATCTAAAGGTGACACTGATACAATTGGAAGAAAAAACCTTGGGTGAAATTAGCCTCAGTCAATGTCACTGGACCTGGTTTTCTTTAGAGAAAACATTGACAGAAGAAAATGGACCTGTTTTTTCTGCTAAACTTTTGCCAAGGTGACCATACATTAAACTATGTATGTAAAACTACTGATAATGGACAATGTACCTTTTTACCATGTGACACTATACCTTTACACATGAAAAACTGGACTGATCATTTAGGAGTTTAAATATTTCCATGCACCCTATTGTTCAGTCTTAGTTAATATTGTTAACTAATGTTAACCAATGAACCTTACTGTAAAGCATTACCATTTTATCTTTGTATATCACACTCAAACCATATAACATTTGTTTGAAGTGGGTCGTTATGTTTCTGTTCCTGCCTCCCAAGAGTGGGTAAATTAAAGATTAAACTCAGTGTCTTCATTCCTTCTTCAGAGCCATTTTAATGAGCGCGCACTCAGATGCCTTTCCATAAATATGTAGGCTCTTCTTTCTTTAATGGTGTCCAGCTCAGGCAAACAAATAAAAGCCCTCCATCCTCACTATCGCTTCGTCAAACAATATGTGTGTTATATGACCAGGGAACTCCCTAGGTGATCTGTAAAATGATGTTCAATAGACTGCTGATGTTCCATTCGAGTGAAAGGAGATAAATCATAAAAAGACAGAAATGGTTTAATAAACTTTATAAGCAAGACCCATACATTAGCATATGGTAGCACTAGTCCACAGGATCTCATTTGGAACAAAATAAAAGGCTAAATTAGGCTACGGTAACTGGCTCATAGAGCACTCCAGCTGGTACAGAGGATGAAGGCATACCCATGCTCTTCCGCGTGGGAACGAGCAAAGCAGCTCATTTAGGATCAGAGTCTGATAACACTATAGGGGTTTAACAAGATAAAGGCACACATTAACACTTATGCAATTTAGTAGGCGAGTTCACAGACCAAAATAGGGCATGCTCTCACGATGTGCGTCCACTGACGCTGCGTACTATCAGACACTTCCCACGGTTGAAACGTCAAATATAAACAAATTATGTGAAAGCTAGATTTTGAGGGGAAAAAAACTACATTGTAAGGAAAATATATGCTAATTTACCATTTATTAAACTGTTATTACATAACAATAAACCATTAAATTTATCACATTAAAAAAGGCATATTTCTAAGAGTGATTTTTTTTTTTACATTTTGTTTATAAGATGTTTTAATGTTTATTTGACATATTACTGTATATCTATAAGTGATCAAAAGCTGATCAATAATCAAAAAACAGGTTAAATTGAAATGAAAAAGTAAAAAAAGAAAATGCAAGACAAGCAATACTGGTTGATGGCTCTAGATATGGGATCAGTTCTTACCTTAATCCGTAAAGAACTGTGCCATCAGGGTGCAAGCGGATCATGCGGTTCTTCACTGTGACACCATGAACAAAAGACTTCTTGTCATTTAGGAAATACGTGTCAGGAACCCAAAGCTGGTCAGCTACCCGGTTGTCAAGGGTGAGATTTAGAGGGATCCCAGAATATGCGAGCCGCTTGTCCCTCCAGTACTGCTGGAAATACATGGTCAGTGTGTAGTCCTGTAGAAAAGTAAAAAAAAATCATTAGGCTAGTAATTAATTTTATTAAGCAAGCCATCGACAGTTTTAAGCCATACTTTTTTAAATTATACTTTGTACTATAAAAAATGTCATTTAATAAATTAAAAAATAGTCCAGTGTAATACATTTTTTACCAAGTATTTGTGCTTTTTGTATTATAAGTATTAATATATATTTTTTATTTATCCACTCAAGTATTTTTACTAAAATGTATTTGAAATAAAATTTATTTAATGCTAAATATACTACATGAAAATATATTTCAATTTCTATATACTTAATAAAAATACCCTGCAATAGGCAATGTCAAATACTGCCTATTTGCGTTTTCATGTTTATTTAGATTTGTGCACTCTTTCTTCTTGCATGTGGCACTGGGTAAAGAACCATGTCAAAGGATCAAAGGACAAAGGATCCACTTAGGACCATGTGATCATAAATGACAAAATAACTTCCTCAAAGTGACCATCACATGTGCCCTTAGCTAACGGACTTATAAAAGGGCCTTTTGTGAAATTACTCAGCTGCTCACTTTTATTCTGGAACAACCCTTCAGGTCATGTCCCCTTCCCTGAGCATTCTTGAAGGACTCCAAAATGCCATTCAGACTTATCCTAGACTTCGTATCAGAGCTCACACGCTCTGTTTTTCCTGAAGGGTCAAAAGTGTCAAGGTCAGAAACAGAAATCCAAAGACTGTGGCCTTCAGCAAATAGATTTTCTGTTGTCTGAGTGATATTTATAGAAGCGTCAACGTTGGATTGCAAACAAGCTGTCCTCGGCCTACATTTTTCAAGCCTGTCTGCCACGAAGACGCTGCCTGGCCATCTCCGCGAGGCAGTCTGGTCTGACTATAGATTTCCATTACACTGCCAGAGTCTCAGCAGTCCACTCGACATCAGCTCGTAGAGCTATACTATATGACCTCAGTGATTCACAATATAGAAATTCAATCAAACTAAAGCACAGGCATGATAGGCCTTGCATTTGGGCCGTCTCTGAGACTCAGTGAATTTTAAAAGGGCTGAAATCAGGAAATTTATGGACTTTATTTGTCCCCTGGGTCAGAGCTGAACCTGGTTGAAACCCAGTAGGAAGCACAGATGTGTCTGCTGGACTGCTATATTAGGTACTCATGGGTAAAATGAAGACCTGACATTCTGTCCCCTACAATGTGCACAACCTGTTGATGTAATAAGTAATTCACTTACAAACATATGTTAGAGCGGGCTTAGGCCCCTGAGGCTGACTTCAGAGCGTGCCAGGAGATCTGTGAAAGCAGAGGCTGTGCAAGAGAGCATGTAAGTGGAGTTCATTAGCTAACGAGATGAGGGGGGACGACATGACAGGGACACCTTCTTTATGATTACTAATGTCTGTCCCCTCTCTCTCAGTCTTCCATTCTTTGCAACACTGTCCTTCCTCCTGCTTCTTATTGTACTCTTTTCTCCCTCCATTCCTTTCTGTAAGGCTTTTGTTTTAATTAACTGCCTAAATGACACTGATGGATGCAACCCTTCCTCACAATACATTATACCCTACACATAAAAAGTGTAGATGCTAATTAGAATTAAAAATGCTTGATAGTCCAGTCAGTGCTGGGTAGAGTTTACACAATCTGTAGGTAACTTTTAAAGGGATAGTTCACCCAAAAATGAATATTCTATTATCATTTACTCACTCTCATGATGTTCCAAACCTTTTGACTTTTTCTTCTCAAAACACATTTGTCTTTTTCTTTATAAGATATTAATCAATAAAAATATTTACAAAAATAGTAGAACAGTGTGAATAAAGTATTTTGTAAAAATCATTTTGGGGTTGAAAAGTAATGTAAGTGACAAAAAGAACACTTTTCAGAAAGGGTGCGTTAAAAATCGATCCTTTCTATTCGTCAAAGAATTCTCACAAAATATTTCCATAAAAATATTAAGAATTTTAACGGTTTTCAACCATGATAATGTTAAAGGTTTCTTGAGCACCAAATCAGCATATTATATTCATTTCTGAAATATCATATATATATAATATATTGACACTGAATACGGGAGCCCTTTCATCACATGAATAAATTATATTTGAAAAATTATTAAAACACAGAACTGTTTTTAATAATATTAGTTTTTACTGTGTGTGTGTCACTATGGTGAATAAACACTTTTTCACACACTTCAATAAATTAAAGGTTCATAAAACTATACAAATGATGAAGTTAATAAACAAGAATATCTTTGCTAATTATTTTAAGTAGCTATTAGCTTTTTCACAATGGCATACAAACATATATGCTAAATTATGCTATTAATCTCCAAATCTCAGATACCTGTGGATGGGCCCATTTGTGTTGGGTAGAATTTTCATGAGGACATAAATCATAAATTGTGCAACTATTTTACATAAAATATCATCATCAACATATCTGCACAGAGACATTTCCTCCCAGCCACAATGCTTAGTTATGAATTATTATACAAAACTGTGTACTGTATCATCACAGTCCATTAATCAAACATTAGCTACATCACACAATCATCAGTTCACTATTTACTGCACTAAAAGACAGATTTTACGAAAATAGAGCAAATAATAAACAGTTGACCTTTACTGTGTTCATATCTGCTTTTTAAGCACAGTTTTAAGACTGGGCAAAAAGCCTCCTCTGAATGCCTGTCTGATCCTCAGGCTACAAGCTAGTGGCTTCCCTCTGAAGTATGTGGTGACCTAAAACACCAGGATCCATCACGTATATGTTGACAACTATTGTTCTGCACAAAAAGGCTAATTCTAACCGGTCACATTGGACGAGGCTACCGTATCAGCATTCAGAAATGTTTTAGATGAGTCAATGTCAAAGTGCATTAGTCATGTATCTCTCCATCTATGACTTTCTGTCTCTTTGCCTCCCATTTTTTAGCATGTTTTGCAGCTAAGTGTCTTGAGGCTCTTGTTATGGCGAGTTCTCTGGGTCTTCATTGTGTGAGTGATTCAGTGATTCAGTACTATTACCCAACCTGATCCAGACAAACCAGCGAAGCCAGAAGTGCTCTGAAAACTGTGAAAATCAGTGTCACTTTCATGTCTGTTTAATAATGGAGTAAACAGATGCTGTCGTGCCAGCTGAGCGATCTGATACTTTTGATATCTGGGGAACCGTGCTGCAGTGGTCACACAAAATATAAGCAAAGGCATCTATTATTCATTACTAGCCAAAATATTACAGTAGTACACTCATGCTGCAAGAAGAAAACAGCTAAAAATAGAATCAAAAATCTTAAGATGCGGCTTGCTGCATCTGAGGGTATGACTCCTCAGTAAATCATTGTTGTTGTTCTCCACTGAGAGGTTCAAGAGAGGGATTCCCTACCACAAAATGACACCACATTCTGACATATACACCACTTTCCCTGTCCCACAGATAAAAATAACAGATGAAAGGCAAGAGAAACAAACAGAGAGACATTATTTCATCTGAAAGTGACAATCTATTAATGTAGGGGACTGATATCAAACACATGGGAGCTTACAACCTGCTACTTACAGATTAGTTACAGTTTACACAAGATTTGTGGGAACCAGGCTTGGAAAAAGTAATTTAATTAAAAGGAAAATAAAAAATCTGTCAGTAAATGAGTCTTTCTGGAAGGGTGAGGTGATGGTGTCATCAGCTGGGTGAGGAGTGTGTGCTCTCATACAAAGACAAACTTTCAGCATGCCAGTCAGACAGCATTTACATCAACTTACCACCGCCATGTCTACTGGGAATACCAGAATAACAGCAGTAAGAGAGATTCCTCTGTGCAGTGTGCATACAGTAAGTCAGCGTGAAAATTTCACTGATCCATATTAAAATGCACTGAACTTGTGAGATATACACACAAGACCAGACAAAAGTTTTTGAACAGTGATTATTTTTAGTGATGTTGCTAAACTAATTTCAGGAGGAGCGCGTTCAATAACCAGTCGCAACTGGCTTCACTTTCCAATCATCTCGCTTGCCAATCCAGACCAAACATACCCACACTAAATACGCCTGTCTCCTCCCCTTCTTTCCCCTTCGTTTTGCGCATGATCTCGCTCTGCCAGACAACCCGTCTAAACGCTGATTACTCGCCTGAGCTCGATCAAGAGGACCCAGCTCTACTTCCAGCCCCAGCCAGCCTTCAGCCAGTCCTTCTGAACTGCCATGGGAACCCGCGGCTTCCATTTGAGGCCACAAGCTAGCGCGCTCTCCGATCTCTTTCCACTCTTCATCCACCAAAGCATAATAACTCTTATCTGAAACTCTGCCCCTCAGCCGCCTGCAGACCACAACAGACGCAGAGTGGTGCGTGTGCGCTGGGAGACAGGAGCTCGCGCTCATGATAATGATAATAATGATAATAAGACAATATTTAGCACCAAATCAAAATATTACAATCCACTGTGGGACTGGAGTAATCATACTAAAAATTTAAAATCAATTATTTAAATGGAAAATGGTTGTTTTAAATAGTAAACATATATATTTTAAAGTTTTGGTGTACTTTGGATCTGTTTCGTAAACAGAAGAGACTTTAAAAAAACATTCCAAATCTTACTGTACAAAAACACTTACGCTTATATATATATATACAGTATATACATTTATACTACAGGGCCATTGAATGCTTGAATATGATTTGCTGATGAACATTCTAAGGTATGCAATTATTTTCAGGGAAATGCACAGCGAATGTAGTTCCAGGCAGCTCTTGACCACATCACAGTTTCATATCACTTCACCAAATGATTTATTTTATTACATAAGTAAAGTAACCAAAACCCACAACGACACCGACCAAAGAAATAAATAAAGTAATCAATATGATAAAAACAAAATGATGTTTTATTACGTATGGAAAGCAAATTCTCTATTTCTCATGCTGTCTCTCTCTCAGAGACGCACACAGTTTGCACACACATTACTCACTAATGTTATCAGCGTTATTCTGATGACTTTATCCGTAACATATAACTTAAAAAAACAACTTCTACTTCTAAAAAACAACTTCTAACAAGTGAGGTAACAACGGTGCTGCTCAATAAGAAAATGAACTTAAAGTTTATTAGTAACGTTAGAGACATTAGTCGAACACTATTGAGAGACGCATAGATTCACAGAGGTAATTCTCAAGCTCTCTCTCTCTCTCTTTCATTCACACACACACACACACACACACACACACACTCATAACTTAGTTATTAACTGCATTAATCTGCTATCAATGTCTCTCTCTCTCTCTCTCTCTCTCTATATATATATACACATATATATTTTAATCAAATATATATATATATATATATATACATATACATATATACACAGAATATAATATCAATGACTTAAACTGTACTAGTGCACTCAAGACACAAGTCATTTTTCATGTTGTGCTAGTTATTTTGGTCATTCAAATAGAGAAAAAATGACTCCAATAGACTAGCTCTTGTTAGTGAATCAAAAGCATGCAGTGTAAATAGTGCAGCCTGATTCGTGAGTGACAATAATAAGTTAGTTCCTTTTAATGCATACAGCTTTTTAACAGGAGACCTAAATCAGTTACTCACTGTTCATTTACCAACATGAAGTTAAAGATATGGATTATGTATTTTGTCAATAGTACTTTATAAATATTAATGAAAACTATGCCATTGACTTATTTCTTAAAGGGATAGTTTAATCTAAAGCAAAAATGCTTTTATTTACTCATCTTCGAGTCATTACCAACCTCTTTGACTTTCTTTCTTCAAATTTCTTTCTTCTTTCTTTAAATCGGTCCAAATAACATTGATTCTCATTGTGTGACTGTTGTGAGGCGGTCCTCCGTGGCGCCGTCCGACCGCCATCAGCGGGAACCCTCGCCCGAGTTTTAGTTCCCGCCCG
>JAUMHP010000048.1:12715876-12737540 GCA_032361065.1 Enteromius trimaculatus | reverse complement strand
GCCTCGACCTGTGCCTGGACTCACGCTTCCGAATCACGCCTGTTGCCCCGACCCCAGCCTGTTACACGGTACTGATTCTCCATTTACGCTCTGTCTGTATCTGTTTGTTCCGCTACGGATCTGTATATTAAACAGCTGCAAATGGATCTGCCGACTTCTGAGTCTGAAATGCCACAGTGACAAATATACATATATTTTTTAAAATGACAAATTATTAATGGAACTATCAGGGATACCAAATGGTTAAAAAGGCACTGGAATTGTAAAAGAAAAAAAAAAACATTTTTGCATCCATTGCTCAGAAATTACATCTGGCAGCTCAAGGTTCAGGTCAGTCATAAAGCCAGTTTTCTTTCATATGACATTGATTTTCCTCCTGACATCAACGTGCTTCCTCCCATGCAAAAAACAGCACTGAGGAAAGACAACGCACGGGGAAAAAACTTCCTAGTAACAGCGGATGAATTCCTAAGAGCGGCACTCATCCCCAATGCAACTCAACAGGCTGTAGTTAACATGGTGTTCAAAGAGGCTGATGTCACAGTGTGATCTTGCTGCTTGCCCTCTCCATTGCCTGCTAGTGCTCTGCAGGGATAAGCCCAGGGGCATTGCAAGTTCATTCCGCGCGTGTGAATGTCCTGTGTCTGTTGCTCTTAATAAGACTTTCAACAGTAGCCTGAAAGTATCCAACGGGACATTTGGGGTAATTTAAACAGTAGGATGTCCTCTTAACACACACTTCCATTTATAATTGAAGCCGAGAACCCCTGAATGTCACCTCCCGGTTCACATAAACATGCTCCATACTCCATTCGCCTTCAGGTCATATGACACATACCGGTCGCTGGAAGGAATCGCTTCCCAAAGCTCACCTATTTATCCTAAAGGTGGAGATAATAGGCACTTAGCGAAGTTCAGAGTTAACACTTCTATACACTGATATTACGCCTGATTGAACAATTACAGGCCACAAAGCTGACTATCAGGCTAAAAATAAAGGGGGCGAGACAAACAAAAGACTAAATATATTAATAATTCCGGTCTCCTTGACGACGCTCTCTCTCCGCAGAACGCCCACACAGGCGTGCTGAGCTCTAGCCCGATACCTTGTGCGTTTCTGAGGCTTTCGTTGCTTTCTGTGCATTTTCCTTCACTCGCTTTCACCTTAAAAGCTCTTTGACCAAACTCAACTCGGCTGCATTAAATGAAAGGAAATCACCAGAATTCATTATAACTGGATCATCATGTTTTTGAAAGCTTCTTTGTATCTTGGACTGATTTATTTGACAGGTTTTTTTTGGATGCTTGACCAGAAATCAGCAGGTATGTTGGGAGCTTTTTTTTGTAGGTATAATTACACTTCCAGAGTCACATGGGTTAAAAAAATAATAACAAATAAATAAAAAAAATGCAACTTTACAAAGCCACCCCCACCTCCCTCTTCACCTGGGTGAGTACCACAAACATCTTCAAATCCTGACTAAAGATGATATTGGTTACCAGGGCAACCACTTATACTTGCCACACACATTGTGCCAGAGCGATCATCTGCTGTGTATCCATGCAGTACTATCACGCTGAATATGTTTCATTCGTGTTCGTGCACGGAGGAGAATTTCAGTCTTGTGCGTCAGTAGCACTTAGAAAATGTTCCCTGACTTCAGATGTTGTCAGGAAAGCATCTAAAGACCCAGACTGCCCATTGAAACATATGGAGAAAGACAAAGACAGGCATGATATAATTGGATATATAATAGTGATCTGGGGACTCTTTCCCATGTGAATCGCATGAAAGCATGTCAAAGTCACATTTCGCCTCAGAAAACAAAGAAAAATAATTAAATTATAAATGAATGAAGGCTTTACACCGTTATTTATGTGGCATTACATTAAACATTACATTTTACATTGCAGTTGTTTTTAATGTAAAGCCATGTGAATAAAGGCTTTCAAATTTTTCACTATCATTTCGAGTACCTTGAAGTCCTTAAGATGTTTTGCATTTGGACTTTGTTGTTATTTTTACTATATTAATTTAGTGATTATAGGCATATTGTTTCTTTTTATTTAGTTTCACTACATTTCCCAGTGTTAAACCTCAGGCCATCCAAAATGCTGATAAACCTCAGGTCATCCAAAATGTAGATACAATTCTTTCAACAGAAATTCATTATTTAACAGTTGCAAATCCATCATTAACCAATCCATAATAACGCTTGCTCCAGTGAAAAAGCCCACCCCCTTTTGCCCTCTCATCAAAATCCAGAGAAATATTTGTATAGGACTGTGTTTGTTTGTAAATGGTGCTTCATCTGTGCATATTGTTCACAACTTTTTCCACTGGAAAAAGCAATATCAGGGATTTATAATGGACTTGTCACAAAAGCCTGACAATACATTAATTAATGGACTGGAGTCATGTGGATTACTTGCAGATTGTTGGTGTTTTTATCAGCTGTTTATACATTTCTTAAAATCTGTTCCGATAAAGAAACAAACTTATCTGCATCTTGAGAGTGAGTAAATTTAAAGCAAATTTGCATTTTGGTCAATCTTGGGATATGAATATTAGGACTGGGAGCTGCTCTTGACAGGTTTGGTGAGATTCACCCTCCTGACTGAACACAGAACAGCAGCTGTATATTGATTATGTCTGAATGCTTTTGATTTCTGAGAAATATTCTGCTTGCTAACAGCACATTTTGACAGGGTAATTTAATACCGCCTGTGCCGGGGCCTCCTCAAGAGAGGCTGTGTAAGCAGCACGGTCCGTTAAATGCAAATTGTATTTAATTCATTTTTATGGAATAGTGTTATATTTTCAACTCTTTTTCTGCCTTTTCCAAGTAATCTTGCTGACAGACATCTTGGAATGGGATACTTCATGCCATGATTCTTGCACTACAGCTCAACTCTGTGAGTGAAAATACGCCTCTGTGAGTGTAATGACATTCCCATTCCCTGATTTTAAAAGCGATGAGAGAGGCGTTGGTACAGTAAAATGTAATGTACATAAGGCAAATCCTTTTTACTCAAGGCACTGGGTATACCCCACTGACAACATGAGAGCTTTTAGTCTTTAACAGCCCTGTCACGTCCGGTCTGAAGACAGAGTACAGCTGCATGCACTGACATCAAGAGCACAACATTAAAAAGCAGACCTTATTAGAAAGTGCATGGATCACATTTAAAGCTGAAGCTATTTGCTTTATAATGTAATACATTTCCATTTACAGAATCCTACAACATTGTTTTTTTACTCAGGGCGCGTAAGTCTACCAAAATAGCAACTATGAGGAAAAGAATCATAAACCTGCTTTAAAGGAATACTTGGGGTTCAATACAAGTTCAGCTATAAAACAATTTCAACTTGTCCCTTTATTGGTAAAACAAGCAAGCAAAGATTGCACTCACAGTAATGCATTTCCACTGAAAGAGGGACAAGGTAATGCACCAAAACTGTTTAATCCAGCTAAAACAATAAGCACACAGCTAAAATTATGATTTAGGAAACGTTTCAACTCAAACATCATATATTTTGATAGAAAAGAATAATAAGAACTCATTACCAAGTAAAGCTTCGATTAGTTTACACCCATTGTAATATAAAGCTGGTTTCTAAGCCTGAGCATCCCTTGCATAGATAATTTTATGTTATGATATGGCTATATATAGTCCAACAAAACTGAATTACTGACTTCTCTGTAACTTTTCTTCTGGAGATATGTATACACGACTTATGTTCTGTTTGTTGAAATGGTCTTCAATGCAATTATTGGCATTGTTGTTGTAGTTAACAACAACAAAAGAAATGTTTAGTTTGGCTAATTAAAAATATAAAAATAGGCAATATTTTATTAAAATGAACAAAAAGAAACAAAAAGTATAAATGTGACCCTGGACCACAAAACCAGTCTTTAGTCGCTGGGGTATATTGGTAGCAATAGCCAAAAATACATTGTATGGGTCAAAATTTTTGATTTTTCGCCAAAAATCCTTAGGATAGTAAGTAAAGATCATGTTTCATGAAAGTATATATATATTTTTTTACCGAAATTATATTAAAACTTAACTTGATTAGTAATATACATTTATAAGACCTTTATTTGGACAACTTTAAAGGTGATTTTCTCAGCATTTAGATTTTTCTGTACCCTCAGATTCCAAATTTTCTTATAGTTGTATCTCGGTCAAATATTACCCTATCCATCCAAATCATAAATCAATGGGAAGCTTATTTATTCAGCTTTCAGATCATGTATAAATCTTAATTTCGGAAAATGAACACTTACGACTGGTTTTGTTGTCCAGGGTCATGTATTAGCAGCTAATTGAAATAAGCTTAAATTGAAATACAAATAAAATAAAATAAAATAAAAGTAAATCAAAGCTATGAATATTTAAAACCCTAAAAAATGACAAAGGTGACAAAGGCCCATGACAGCATTACTAAAACGTTAAAATGTAAAAAAAAGCCAATTCAAAATATGAATCAATACTATAATAATATAACCTATACAATATATGAATAATACTAAAATATCACTGTTTTGTGGTAATCAATATGACACACAGATCATGGTCTTCTTAGAGTTTCACTTGTACTGCACCAGAAACATTGGTTTAACTTTCCAGAACAAACTTTAGGGTATGATATAATTAGACCACAACTTCCACAACTGCTACAGTAAAGAGTGATTCTTTTAGAGCTTGAGTAAAAACCAATGAAGACGTTCAGAGGAAACCCAGGGAAAACAGCAAAAACAAGCCTCTGGGGTAAAAATCTGGAAAGCATCTCAGTGTAACAGTCTTGTCTCAGACTACGCACTTGAATGCTGTGGGGAAAGCACAAATTCTCCTGTAATGTCTATCCATGTCACTACAGAACCTCTGGGACTCTTACTTTTGTCATATTAAGTGACGGCGAGACATTTGAAAAACATCCACTCCATTGATTTCCTTCTTCTTGGTTTCATTAACACACATGCAAACTAAAATCTTGATGTGTTTCATGTCCGTATCTGGCACGTCAGTCTAACTAATGAGGTACCAGAATTTAACGTTCAACACACACACACACACACATGCGCATACACTGCCTGCCCACCTGACACTCTGCAAGAGCGCGCCTCATTGCCATGGCAGCTGGCTATTTATACACTACGCCACACAATCAGGCCTTGTCACAGTCAAGAGGGGTGTAAGAAAAGCCGTGGATATGTCAGTCAATCAGGACATGTTTTCCTGTGACTCACCGGCTAATGGCAAGAGTTAACAGGTTGGACTAATCATGGCTGGATGAGGCAGTTGTGCAATTCTGTCACTATATTACCTCTATCAATCTATCACACACATCACATACAGTTACACCTGCGCTTGAACAGTCTAAATGTCAACATTTGAGCATTTACTCGTTTCTGTTTTGTGAAATAGACAGAAAAAATACTGACACCTGACACCACTGAAGGGGTCAGGATTTGGGTAACGTGGCCCCACTAGCCTATATTTGCAGAAAATACATACTGTTTTGGAAAACAATAATACTGTTTTCTCTTTTTAATCTTTTGTAACATTATTACTGTGACTTTCGATCAGTTTAATGCATCCTTTCTGAATAATAAAAAATACTACCTGATCTCATGGAATAACTGTACCTGGGTGAACTCTTTAGCGTGATACAAAATACATACCAGTAAGCACATTTCACTGCAGTTTCCAAAAGAAATTAATACCTTTTAATGACACCTTTTATTCCTTTTCACACGAGTTTATAGAGTTTTGATTAATAAAGTGAAATTTTCACACAATTACAGAATATCATGTGACTTCTGCTTTTAAATGTTAGCATCACACATACCCAGCTTCATATCTATGAGTTTTCATAGACGTTTTTTCTGGTAGCGCACAGATTACAGAGATGTACTTGAATCCTGTGTAACTATGGTTTGAGAAAACAGTTCAAACCTGTGCAAAAGGAAGTAGAATTTTTTTTAATTTTACTTATTTTATAAGTTTAGGGTTAGATTTGGTGTAGCATTAGCTTTTAGCGACAGTCCCCAGAAATCTGAACTGTGACAATACATACCTGAAGTAACACCATTAAAACACAGTAATATATACCTATATCGATGTAATAATGTGCCAGGATTCACATATTGATCCTGTGTTTTAGCGCCACTCAATGGACATTTCTCTTTGAAACTGCGGTGAAACGTGCAGTAAGGTACATTAAACGGTGTTGCACAAAAAGTGCACATATTTTTATGAAACAAGGTTGAAAAAAATAATTAAAAAAAAAAAACAAATGTGTCTTAACATTACATTTAATACAATGCTTATAATTTCAAATAAATCTTCTAAGGTGTATTCAGCTGTAACTAAAAAATATTTTAAAACTGTATACTTACTGTCTGTGTTTGGACTGAAGATTACAGAGATACAAAAAGCAAAAAAATCATTAAATAAGCATTAGTCATAAGCATAAGAAGCAATATTCTGCATGCATTCTAAGTTTAAACATCTGAAAAAACTCTGTCATGATATAAAAAAGTTATTCAACCTGCAGTGTTGAAAAACAATACATTTTAAAGTCAACCTCAGGTTGAGGAAATGCAAAATAACTGAAATTCCTAAAGCCTTCGGTGTTGTCAGCCACACTTACAGGAGAATATGCACTGAACACTCCAGGGGCCTGTTACTGAAATTAACCAAACACAATATGAAAGCTGCATCATCTGACATATTGACAGTGTAAGGTCCTGTTGAATATGTATGTGTGCCTGACTATAAATGTCAGAATAATAGAACTGAACAGAATTGAATTGTAAAATTACAGTAGCATCTGGTAAACATAGTAATACAACGTCAAATACGTATATTGTACAGTTAAGTTAAAAATAAGTAATTTTTCCTAATTTGTGCTATAATATGTACTTACGTTGGAACAATTTTTTATTTAGTTGTTAATTTAGCCTATGTCAAGACCTCAGCAAATTCCTTCTTTAATCTTAGACACAAAAATAAGCAAGACCATTTCAGCACCACGGACAGCGGCATTTGTATACACCATTTGTCAAAAGATTTAAATAGTTACCTTTTTTATGTTTACCAAAGGTGTATTTATTTGATAAATAAATTCAACAAAATATTCAATAGTTCAAAATATTAAATTATTTAATTAAAATGAATGGCATTTTAATTCATTTTTTATACATTTTACACATAAACACATAAATGTTAATAAATAAATAAATACTTTTCTTTTTAACTTTCTAGTAATAAATACATCCTGAAGAAAATGTAACACAGTTTACACAAAAAATTAAGCAGCACACATTAATAATAAGAACCATTATTAACAAAAGATCACTGATAATTGATAATGACTGAGCACTATTATTAACAACAGCATTAAATAAGCATAATAAAATGATTACTGAAGGATTGATGACACAGAAGAATAGTAATGGCCAGTAAAAAGTTACAGGAATAAATTACATTTTAAAATACATTTAAATAGAAAACGTGTAATAATCTTTCAATAACTTGTGTTTTTCCCTGTATTTCTGATTAAATAAATATTAGACTTCTTTTTAAACATAAAAATAAATAATTTAAAACTTTTGACCAGTAGTGTATAATCCATGTCCCTTCTCACATTCAACTTTGATGCATACATGAATGCATACGAAGATATTTTTTTTAATTCTCGCCATAGTGCGCAAACACGCACTCAGTCATATCACTTCAAAGATAATCTCAAGAGAGATGAACTATTCCATACAGCCCGCATAAGCAGTCATGTATGCACAGGCAGAGTGTGTGCGTCGACGTGCTGGGATATGCCTCTGCCGGTAATGTTTCATATTGCTCTCTATTCCTGTCACTCCCTGGATGCTTAACTGTCTCGCAGAATAATAATCACACTGACTGCTGTAATCCCTACTGTGCACAGAGGTTTCCCTGATATCCCCACTGTGCTGGGCTGCGTTGAGCTTTGCTGAGCTGAAGCAACCCCCGCCACACACATACAGTACACACACACACACACACACATAATCGTCATCCTGCCCAGATTACTGCTATTAACAATACGGACCAAGTAATCCTAATTTGTCCCTCTAAAGAAAGCTAATCCATTGTACAGAAATAACTAATCTGTAAAGAGCAAACACCATTCTTAGGCGGGAAAATCCTGTTAGCGTCGGCTTGATTACCTTACCATTAGACTTGCCGTGCAAAAGCGCTCTAAGTTCAGTCACATGGCTAACCTCATCAACCGGGCTAATGTCTGCAGCCCTGTTGATTTCAGCTACAAATTGAGTTAATATTTCATGCTGACAGGGTCAGTTTTACTCCACGGGAGAACTAACGCTAAATGTGGCTATAGTGAATAATTCACATACCTGATAATACTGATCGTGGCTGCGTTTAATTATTAATGATCTTAATATTGCAAAATGCACTGATCAATGCATCTCTACAGTGAGTGGGAGAAGTGAGTGAAAGGAAAGATGTGGGCAGAACAGTTGGGCTGGGTGGCACTGCATTAAAGACAGCTCCAATCAGAGCAGCACACATCTCACAAAAACTGACAACAAGTACTTGATGATGCAACAACACGTTTGGAGATTTATTTTTTATACAATTGAACTAAATCAAAAGTAATACAAGCTAAAAGCTCATTAACCTGGAAAATCAGCTAGATTTCAGTAATAACTAGTAGGGAAGTTTGTTTCCGCCATGGGATTGAAAAAAAAAAGATAATTGCTACTTTATCTCTCACAATTCAGACTTTTTCTCTCACAGTTCTGAGACATAAAGTCAGGATTGAGAAATATAAACTATGAATTTATGAATATATACTTGCAATTTAGAGAGATTCTTTTTTTAACTCACAGTTACAAGTCACAGTTTTAAAAAGTCAGAATTGACTAAACTTAGTATTGTTAGGAAATCAGAAATATATCTGAATTTATGTCTTGCAATTCTGATTTTTCTCTGATTACTTAGAAAAACTCTGAACTGTGAGATCAAAAGTAGGTGTTATTATTATTGTTTTTTAAATATGTGGCAGAAATGGTCTTCCATGATATATGAAGTAATTATTCAAGATGTAAGATATGATTTCCTGTGACTGCATGGATTATGTGACTTTCACTGATCTGAGATCCAATGGACGTGTTTGAGGGTAATCTAGGATTAGAGCACCTTGTTTAAACTCTCACCTTTAAGTAAGACCACAACTGAACAGGCATGAAGCCTCTAGTGCGCATATCCTCTAATTTGACATAATGGCAGAGCGCATCAAAGCCAGTGTATCAGATTAGGCCTTCATAAACAATACAATATAAAAAACAACCATGTCAAAAACTGAAAATAAAGTGCAAATGTGTCAGTTTTGACACACGTTATCATGCTATGCAAATGACAACAGATGCTGAACAATTTCATTATGACAGCTTTACTTCTAAAGTCACTGTATAAACACAGGTCCAGGTGACTGATGATCACTTTTTGTGTCACAGTCTTTAGCATATGTGACCATCCCCTTGTGGGACTCTAAGCTGACAGCATCCTCCACTTATTGCCCAGGTGAGAGTGCTAACCCATGCATATTCATGACTGTGAAATGGACACCGTCACCATGGAGACAACCTGTTCTCCTATGATGATGTGGATGTGGACCACTGAGGACTTTGCAATGTTTCTCACAGGTATAATCAAATCAGCACGAGTTCTACAGTCAAAGTAAAGTCAAATATAAAATAAAAAGTGTAACATGTTCAGCATAGACTTCATATTGTGTCAACTTATGCTCCAAATAAAACTTTTATCAATGTTGTACATGAAACAACTGTGCACACTATCTATCAATGAAGCGTAAACAATCTGCAATCTTTGACTGGCAAAAAATACACTGATATAGTTCCAACACAAGTAGGATATTTGCTGATCTGCTCTACGAAAGCATTAACATGATGAGAAATGCCACATCCTCCACAATGTAGTACTGATAGGATTTTAATATTAAAAACACTTCCCTTACTAGGCATTGGCACTAAAACAAATTGAGCAAAGCTCACAGGCAGATGAAACTAAGCTATGAGATTTCAGCACCATGGACAGCGACAATAAAAGCCCCTTCTGGTGCACAGAATGACATGACATGTCCAAAGGTCTGCTACTTATCAATGGCCCAATAAATAATTAAAGATATAAACAGACATACCATGTTGACCTCAGACACCATGTCTATGCTTGCCACATCGATGCTCATGCCAACTGCGACCGGTGCACCTTAAATGAAAAGAAAAACTTAATCCTCAAGTTCACTAAAAGCATTTATTTATTTTATATCAATGTTAAAAACAATCTTGACATACTTTTGCAACCTTAAAAGTAAAACAAAATGACGTGAACAACATCATACCTCCAAAGTCTGGTCGAAGACGAATGTCATAGCCTTTCAAAAGCTTGTCCACTGTCTCTTTGACAAAAGACATGTTTCCTGGTTCATTGGCGCTGAAAAAAAATAAAAATAAAGAAGGTTATTTCCATCATATCAGAGCCCAGGAGGTCTATGCTCTCGCGCCATGGTCTCCACCAGCTCTTCTTACCTTTGAGCACAGCACATCACTGCCACAATTACCGGTAATGAAAGAACACCAAACAGCCTTCGTTTCTGTATTCCAAACATTCCTTATACTCTTTCAGGCAAGGAATCGAGCGACAAAACGGACGTTGTAATGTTTCCTTGCGTAGGTAACAGGTTACGTTATTCCATCAGTGGGTCTTCGCTAAAGAACTCCAATTACTGTCAAACGCGCGTAAACAAATCGCTGCGAACCGGGTTTTCGCTCTCTTGAGGAGACTGCGTTATTTGGTTAGGTGCTCGGTAAATACAATGCATTTTGCCCAAGACACTACCGGGGCTTGCAGTAGGGGAGTCGGTGTTTGGGGCTCAGCCAGATCTCCATCCTTCGGTTTTGACGCCCGTGGCTGTGCTGTCCCGAATCTACACCCTCTGCTGAAGTCTCAGCCTTACGCCTCTTTTTACGCTTCAGCTACAAGCAAAGGATGGTCTTTCGAGACAGTCGACTTATTTTTCACATATACCCAACAAAAGGCTCCTGCTGTTAGATGTTCGCAGAAGAATAACGTGCGAGTTGGAAACTGAAAAACTGAAACTGAAAGTTCGTCTATTGATTCGACAACTGATGACCGAGACGACCAGAGTGTGATGAAATTGCTTTGTGAGCACGAGGACTTCACTATAAGTAAAGTAGTCACGTGACATTCCACAAGCTTCGGCGCGAACGGCGTTTTATTGGTGTGTGTTTATGGAAAGAATTATTTACATGTCAGTTCAAACGAAAACTTAACTATAGATCGTTCAACACGCGTGGTTTCGTCGGTTTCATGATTTAAAAATATATATCCTACTTGAGTAAAAGTCAAAGAGAACGTTTGGGAGGGGTTTCCCCTCTGTTTAACTCTTCGTTCTTGTAGAGCAATAAAACGGTAGACGATTTATCTATAAACAGCTCCTGTATTTTGCCATTGTTGCTGGTGGGTGTACACTTTAAATCTTTTTCGGGAGAAAGCATCCTACAAAAAATCCGCAATGATGACTGAGTCACGACGATCATATGCTGTTCAGGTAGACTTCATTGGCGGCTTCTTACCGTGACTTGAACACAGGAAGTTAGAACCACAGGTTATAGGAGGGATCATTAAAGTACTGATTCGTTTCAAATTTGTAAGAACTGGTGCAACTTTCTTATAAATGTACGCCAAAAACTAGTTTTTAGTTTAATATGCATTTAGGGTGTGTGATGGTCAACCAATCAATTAATGTTAAGTTGCTACTCATGTCTTCATTTAATTGTTATGGACACTAGTAATCTCCCCTTCTCTCTAGAAGACGATCATTTCAACTGCACATATCTGCTACAACAAGGTATTAAATAGCAGTGCTTTTTTTATTTTAATAGAACATTACATGTATTAGGACATCTCCTATTAGGTACCTCTGCGTGCGCGCGCATGCATACTAAGAGTGATAAACAGAACATCTTGTGACAGAGTGGAAGAGGAATAATTCTGCTTTATTGACACCTTCTGTGATACAATCAATCTGATATATTACTTGTTCTCACTACCACTCCCCATCAATGGATATTAAGGCTCCTCCATTTAGCCTCTAGACAATTGTATTATACATAATCAGATTTTCAGTGAGGCTTGACAGTCTGCTGGAGATTAAGCACAAGTGTAATGGCTTCTACCAGGCTTTAAAAACTCATTAAACTAATCCTGTTAATTTGACCTGTGTTCAAAAAACAGGTCTGCATTGTTCTGACTGAATGGAAAGGCTGTTTACGAGAGCTGTTGGTGGATTCGACACGGTCAGTGGTTGAAGTTAGTGGCCTTCTTAAATCCCTCACGCTGCATTAAGACTGTAGTGTGCGGACTGATGCCGCCCTAATGCTTTTAGAAGCAGACGCCGGATGCAGAGGGATGTGGCTGTGCTTCCTGGTACTGTTTCAGAAGCTTTATTCCAGAGAAGTAAGGGCTGAGACTTCACTAAAATGTTATTGGATGCCTGTTCTTCTTGTGTCCTCAGGTACATTTTGTTAATATAGCAATATTAGTTTCTGATTCGGTGACTGAAAAAGTGTTAGGACTACATTAGTCTATTGTGATAGATATATCCAAACCCTCCTCAATTTTTATTGATAGCAAATCTTGTTTAATCTATTTTAGGACAGTTGGTCCTGAATCCTGTGCCAGGTTTACCATTCACTGAATGCCTTATAAATTGCTTGTCAGCTTTTGAGTTTGAACTGAATTTGAGTTGAGGTACCAAATACAATGCAGAATTGCAATTTAAATTTAAAAAGGAAATAGACTTTTTTAAAGTCACACCACCATTATTTATGGGGCTTTAAACAATAGAGATAGTTTCAATTACAGTAAATTAAAATATGTTTAGAAATGAGACAAATAGAAAGTCAATATTTCATTAATATATTCAAGCTTATTTATTAAGTTGACGTTTTTATTTATTTATGTATTTTATTTTATTTATTTATTTATTTATTTATGGGACATGCAAATATACACTATGTTGAATTGTGTTGCGTTGAACCTGTGTTTTTAGTTTTTTTCTCTCATTATTCCATTTCAAATTTCTGTTTTAATTTCTTTAGGGCAAGGTCAATCGAGTTATTTATTATTTAGTTGAATTTTGTAAACATGAATCATGTCACGCGTACAAGTGTTTTTTCACCTTTTAAAGTATTTAATGTAAAAAAAAAAAAGTTTCTGGGAATTTCTTTGTAGCCTTACATATAGGAAATGATTTCTGAGCTTCTTGCAGCATAAACGTTTATGAAGTGCAGCTACTACAAGGAGAGAGATGGAAAGCGAGGGTAGCTCTGAACAGCACTTACCCACACACACCCACATCCCATCATCCAAACAAAGCACTCCACTCACACATCATCTGCAAATGCAAAGGCTCCTCAGTGTGTGGGCTGAGCAAATGGCACCAAGTCATGGTCACACACCAAGCCAAATGCTGTTAAAGCCTTTAAAGTAACACTAGTCAAACAAGCTGTGGGAGGACTGGAACCTTTTACTATGATCCCTGTCTTTGCCTCTAAAAGACCGGTGTCCTCTGACCCCTGTAATTGTAAGGCTGTGTCCGCAAGTTCACAAGGCACTTTGCTTGTTTTTGCCCACTGGACTATCAAAGCGGTTTTCTGATCTACTGTAGGGGTGATGCAGTATCACAGAAAGGGGGGAATGAAAACATGGTTGCACTAGCTTCCATTGAAAGGGCTTTTCCTTCCATTTGTGTCAAATTGCAGATGCAGAAGACCTCTCTCCTCCACACGCCCCCACCACCCCCTCCAGATTAAATGGACACAGATAAATAGATCCTCTGGATGGAGTGAATATTGCACTGTGCTGAATGAATAATGTATGTACGTGGCGGGGCTGATTTGTTTTAGATTGAGACAGAACTCTGCAAATTCACTCATAATACCTATTGAAGGATTCCTGTGATACTATGGAAGAGATGCATACAGTAGATGCCGTTAAAGGAATCTTTCACCTAAAAATGAAAATTAGCAGAAAATCTCTAGTCACCCACAGGCCATTTAATATGTAGATGTGTTTGTTTCTTCATCCCATCAGACATAGAAAAATGTAGCAATTATCTCACTCGCTCACCAGAGATCCTCTGTGATGAATGGATGCCGTCAGAATGAGAGTTCATACAGCTAATAAAAACATCACAATATCCACAATAACACTTCCTTTAGTCCATGCCCTCTAATTCTCTCGCATCAAAATTTACAATCAGATTTATTCTGGACAGTTCAGGACTGTTTTTTGCTTGTTAGTTGTGTTAGGTCTGTGCATACAGTATATCTCCACTGATACAGATGAGACACTTTTTTCCTCTGGAGAAATCAATAATATGGATAGAGGAATCGTATTTTAGCTGGAAACAATGTTTTGAAGTTAAAAACATGCAGCTTTTCACTTTACATGTTAATTGGAATGGATTGGAGTCATGTTGTAAGTTATTGTTTTGTTTATATCAGCTGTTTGGAATGTGATTCTTGCGGCACCCATTCACTGCAAAGATGAGGTGAGATGTAACGCTAATTTTTTCAAATTCATTCTTATGAAAAAGCTCACATCTTGGATGGCCTGATGGTGGGTAAATTCTGAGTTAATTATCATTTTTAGGTACAAAGTTCCAGATTACATCAAATAAAAAGTGTAAAATCCGAATATGAAATGTACTTTTTTTACAATTAAAAATGAGCAACCTACCTTGTGTCATAGATTGCAAACAGCTTTTTATTCCCATCCACTGCATTCCTGCAAAACAGAAGGATTCCCATCATTAAATGCCCTGTGACTCATTTTAAAATGAACACATCCTGTAAAAAATTGTGATGTTTCCAAAAGCATTTCCAAATAAATTGCTTTTAACAAATGTTGAGTTGCAATTGTGTCGTTCTGTTAATCTTTGTTATTAAAGATCTGTTTATCATGAGCTCATACAGTACACACACACGCACACACAACTAGATCAGGATGATCAGATGCTCGCAGGACACAGGTGGACTGTAGAAGTAACAGCTGTTCTTGTGTGAAAATCTCTGGAGCCCACATCAATGAAGTCAATCAGCAGTCAGACAAAAGCACTTCAAAAAAGAATCAATCCTCAAAACAAATGACTACAATATCATACTATACCTACACAACAAAACTGTCTGTACAATCTTTATGAATCTAGAAAAATCCTAACGGATACATGTTTCCCCCCCTCAATAGCACTGTGACCATTAAAGCCAACCCAAAGCAGATGTTTAATTTACTCGCTTGAAACAATGACTTGGTCAAATCTTGGTTCTCTTGCTGTAAATCAAACCCTAACGTCTTCAACATGCATTCTGGATACCCATTTCACTGGGATTCTTTAATACATATGCTTGTTTAAAGTTATTAAGGCTTTGCATAATCACTAGAACAGTCCTGTTCCACATTTATTTTTTAGTGAGATGTACGACATTTAAGACATTTCCCAGATGTCCCTTCAGCCCAAATCAGCAATAGGGTGTCTTTCATAAAAGAAACTAGTTCAATGAGTTCTTTTCACTTATGCACAACATAAAACTAGAGCAGGTAGAGCTTTTTAAGGTTTTCATTTATCGACTGAAGCAATGCAGTGATAGTCAGCATCAGAAAAAAAATGGGATTAGAGTTCCCTCTGATGGCTGTCCTCATTACTACGTGCCTTTTATAAAACAACAATCAACTCTACTCCAGCAAACCATTTTTTGAGTCTAGTCCTATCATATCAATATAACACATCTTTGACTGATACGTTGATTACTTATAGCTAGGCTTTAATTTATCCTCAGGACTACCCGTTTTAATTGAGTAGGGTAAAACTGATACTTTTAAACCATAAATATCCCCAGTGGATAAATAATAGTCCGCGTGTAGAGGAAGCCAGTCTTCATTAAACAGCCTGGCGCAGGGGGGCTGCCTAGGGGTAAACGCTCGCGCGCAAAATGCCTAGTAAGCAGAATTGTTGGGAAATCCGCTCATTTTCTACAGTCCGCGCTCGTAACGCGCGCCGGGGTAATCGCGCTTTTCTCTGAATAAGCTCAAACAAGATAAGTTTCAAACCCCAGCGGCCGCTCAAATTTCCCTCGGGGGGTAATTATGCAGCGCGCGCAGAGGTGACGTCCTATTACTTTGGTCCCAAACACGAACGAATGCCACTAGAGTGACAGTCGGGCTATAGAGTGGGGAGAGCAACGGACGTCCAAACCGGCGACCCGGTAAGCGGAGAACCCTGTTAAAACTCTGTAACGCTTAAACAGTTGCGCAGATAAGCGTTGAGATGTCGTACACGAGGCTACCTCAGAGGGAAGAAGGGGGGGAAAAGTAATGGTCTGTTAAAGGGGATGTGTTGAGGGGGAGATAGAAAACAAAGACTGTTTTAAGGGCTGTTGTGCTGTCTGGTTATTGTCGTTCAATTGGATTTAGGAGTGATGAAGAGGTCTTTGGGATGCGGGGGAAAGGAAGGGATGCTCTGCAGCGGTTCTTCAGTCACTGAGTCGTAAGAGAGGACGGAACAATGAGCCTGTATGGTTAAGACTGGATATATCTGAAGAACAACGCATCACACTACTGCTGCAAGCTGAACGTTGCGGGATTTTGCTCACTGCTTCAAAAGGAATTCATTGCAGTTGTTCAACGTGGATCCACTGCACCATTCAGGTATTTAAGGTAAGATGCGAGGCTTTTACTTTACACCGTCTCTGCTCAACTCTGCTTTGTAGGACTCGCTATAAATGTTCGACAAGTTTATACGCCAGAGGCTTTTAAAACTATGAATTACAGCTGCTGCAAACTCAGAGCTCCGATAGCTTTTACAAACGATCGCGCTGAGGGAAATATTGTAAACTGGTATTCAGGGGATGTGGACAAAAACAGAAAACGGATTCATGACATGGCGTTAAAAGAAATAAATAATCACTTTGATTAGCAAACCATTAAATAACGCAATTAAAATAAAATTTTAAATTTCAAGACTGGATTGTAGTTGCATCAAAATGAATAATGATTAAAAAAGTATTTGGTTAACACTTTTGCTTAATTGCTTTTAAATTATGTTTTTATTTTTTTGTTTGTTTACTGGTCGTCATGTTTTATGCTTTTTGTATGCACCCCAAAACTTTGTCTTTCCCTCTTAATTTTGTTTTTAATTAAAGTATGCATATTTTAGTTTCCTGGAGAGTGGTCAGATTATCATAGTGCTGGACTGAACTCCCCATGCTGGACTTTTGCAGGCATGGGATATGGACCACATTGCAGCGCTAAAATGAGAAGTCTGTGGGTCGGTGTTTTGTTCATGACTTTCACCTGCCATCTGAGGTAGATTGCATGTTTAACATGTAACTTTTTTATTATTATTCTTTTAGTTTATTGAAGGCATCAGTTAATGTTAAATATCATATATCTGTAATCAATTCCTGCTGATTCCAATTTCCAGACCGCTATCATTGTGGTCAAAGGAGAATGGGAGTTAATACTTGTATTTATTAATTATCTTTGTGGTCTCGTGCATCAGCCTTTCCCAGACCACTACAGGGATTCCTAAAGAGTCAGAGCTCAATGATAACATCACAGTTTTCACACGAATCCTGGATGGATTGCTGGATGGCTACGATAACAGACTGCGACCTGGGCTTGGAGGTAAACTGCCTAGATACCATTTGCATCTCTAAAACCTGATCTGTAGCAAAATACTTTAATGAAAAGTATTTTTTCTTTGTATATTAATGGCATTTATGTCTGGCATTGACCTCCAGGAGTTATTCTGAAAAGATGTGCTCAGATAAAGGCAGATGGTTTTTGAAAAGCAGAGAAAACGCCTGCACATTCCATCGTGACAGCAGCATGAAGGACTTTCATTAAAAAAGAGAGAGATGTTGCTTCTATTCAGTCCTCTAACTGGAAGGAAAAGTACATAGAAAAGAGAAAAAAAATCTGTTTTTATACAGCAGATGTTTGCGCCGAGCAGAAGTGATCGCTGAAATTGCCCGGTCCTCTGTGAAAATCAAACGGCCACTATTTCCCGGCACTCTCAATTACAGTGTTCTTGCTAGAGACAGAGGTAGAGAGAGACAGGGTGAGAGAGGGATATGAATGTGGCTGCTGACCTTGAGAAAGCTATCGTTCTTTTCCAAAGGTGCAGGTTCATTGTTCTCAGAGGTCGAAAGCATGGCAGAGGAAGAGAATAAACACAGGCTGCACTGTTTCCACGTGAGAGAGTTCAAGGGAGCACATCTCATAACTGTAGCTGCAGCAACGTGATGTCAATTGACAAATGATGGCATTGGACTTGATTTAGTGCCTTGAGAAGAAAAATGCAATCAGGCAGACGAAATTAATTGCTTTTCATTTAAAAAATGAATGCAACTAAATAATGTGGCTGAATCAAAGCATACTTTAGTGGAAATTCTGTATATTTTTATATTATATTTATTCACAATATATATCTACTTATATATATATATACAGTAATGTAAATTCTGTACATATGCATTTCATTTTTAATTGTTTTTGTTTTTATATTTGTCTATAGATTGTATTTTATTTTATTAATGAAACAATTTTACCTTGGAAACTAGTTTAATTATATTTTATTTAAGTTTTTTAAATGGATCTAATTTTAGTTTCAGTTCTTGTTTTGTAACTTATAACTATGTATGCAATGACCAAAATTGAACTTGATATAAAACATATATATATTTGTTTTTGATTTTACAGAGAAAGTAACAGAAATCAAAACCAACATCTTTGTGACCAGCTTTGGACCGGTGTCAGATACTGAGATGGTAAGTATTTCAACCATATCCTTCTTCTTGAATAAGCATCATTCATTAACCTCTACAAATCCCCCCCTGAGATGTCTCTTCATCAAGACCCCCTTCATTAAATCCTGTAACTTCACTTCACCTCTGCAACATTTCCTTATATTCTGTATATCAAGGTAACGGTACGATCTGATGAATGAGACTATTGTTCATTTTTATATTCAGTCATGTGACACATGTGATTCTGCCTTCAGGCAAGGTCGTTGCTGTAATTGATGGCCCACTGGAGAAAAAGTTTTTAGGGAGGCCTCTGTGGACCCCGCCTCCACGTCACAGGACCTGAGGTCCCTAGCGACGGCCTATATGCACACTAATGACAGTAACGTTTGTCTTTCAACAGGAATACACCATCGATGTGTTTTTTCGTCAAAGCTGGAAGGATGAGCGTTTGTGTTTTAAGGGGCCGATGGAGATGCTACCTCTGAATAACCTACTGGCCAGTAATATCTGGACACCAGACACCTTTTTTCTTAACGGCAAAAAATCCATTGCTCACAATATGACGACGCCCAATAAGCTTCTGAGACTGAAGGATGATGGGACATTGCTGTACACCATGAGGTACCAGTTTAAGCTATAAAGCCTTGTCATTTCACAGCATGTGAACTGCTGTGTGCATGAATGGATTTGAGTAGTTATGGCTAGAACAGTTACACATTTGACCTTCATCTCATTTATGCCCTCCTCACCCCTGTTTTGCACTGTTGAACCCTCTGCCATGTGACAGAAGTGTTAAGCACACATGAACTTGGTTCCCGCTGAACTCAGCATCTCACTTTCTATACATTTTGTTTCTATACACTATCTATTCACAGCAGGTAACATCAGATCTATCTATCTATCTGCTTGCCCTGCCAACATTTTTACTGGCCCCAACACAAAATATTAAAAATATTTAAAAAATTGTATTTTGTTTAAATTAATTTGTACAATTATTTAAATGTAATTGGAAAAATGATGGAATACGTGGCAAAACAAAATTAACTATAAGTCATTATTACTGATGCTACCAAGACTATGTCATTTTGCACTTAAAAAAATAATTTAATGCACCTACATAATTTTAGCAAATTAAATTTTTTGACTTTGAGCAGAGGTTTCAGAAGGAAATTACGATTTTTTGACACTCCTCACACATTTTATTGAGAAAATGTACCTCTATCTGGTTTATTTTGGTTTCTCTTTGTGTCCTAAACCAGTCATCCAAGGGTGTTCCAACCTAAGGGTGTTCCAGAGAAAAAGCAAGAGGGTGTGCTACAAAGAAAAAGATAGAAACAAAGGAAAAATAGAAAGCAGAAGAGGGCATGTGGCTGTATGTTTATGCCCCTGTTGTTGAGTTGTTCTTCACAGACTGTCTGCTCCATTACTCGCAGTATCAGGGCAGAGGGAGAGAATGCGCACACACACACACTTACAATCACACACAAACAGTTTCTGCTCGCCATGCTATCATCAGCAACAATCTACTGCCAAGCACTGAACACTGCTGTGTTAGTGCTGTATAAAAGCTGCTATTGTTGTTCTCAAATGGCATCAATACTAAATCCTCTCTGTAGTAGAATCTGCTTGAGTAAGTGCTGAATTTTGAAGAGCACAAGCATAAAGTGTTTAGATTGTGGTGGTTATGTATTCCCCCAGGGTTACGATTATGACGATCCATTATATAATGAGTTATTAGTTTTTATTAACTCAAATTTAAATGCAAAGAGGGATTTGGCGAGCTTTCCATAGAGGTAACAATTAGATTTTGTGTAGTGGGGCTAAAGCAATATAAAATAAATGAAAAAGTCAGAGAACATGGATCATTTCATTTACATGAAACGCATTCCTTTCTCATTTGCGAAGCGTCGCTGTTTAGTTTTTTTTTTATTGTGTGTGTTGTATATTGTGAGACCAAATGCATCTTACAAAATTATTCAATTGCTAAAGCCTTAGATAGAGCTGCTTTTTTAGATCGTAGATTGAACGAGATCATCAATCAAACATTAATGACTCTGAGAGGAAATGACTCGGAGCATGTCATTTAGAAATCAATGGTGGAGCTATTGTAGCTTGCCTACTATAAACTCTGCCCAGTGTTGCATTTCCTAACAGTGCGAACCATTAAAAAGGGCCTTTTACCACTCACTAATGCACACATTGTTTCCGGAAAAGTGATCAGCAGTAAGGTTTTTTATTTTTCCTGCTGAGATGGAAAGGAGCACCTTAGCTGCCATGAAAAAGCAGGGCAAAACAGTTTCACCACCCACATTCTAAAAGTGGAATGCAGTCTACAGGCTTTTATTAGAGTTAAAAAGGAGGTTATGAGACCGAACAAAAGGGAGATGTTCTAGAAACTGTCAAATCTTCTGAAGGATCTGCCATGTTTTTAAAATAACTTCTCAGCTTGAGCTCAATGTAGAGACAAATGGTGCAGTAGGAAAACATACATTGTAAAAATATGAAGTAAAAGCATTTTTAAACGGACATGTCCACCTCAATATTCAAATTATTGGTTGAATTTTTCAATGACCAACTGTTAACATTTTACCTTTGATCCCTCTTAATATTTTATATCTGTTTAGATTTTTGTGTGTAACTACTACTTAGTGTGTGTGTGTGTATATATATATATATATATATATATATATATATATATATAGATAGATAGATAGATAGATAGATAGATAGATAGATAGATA
>JAUMHP010000048.1:12699206-12710352 GCA_032361065.1 Enteromius trimaculatus | reverse complement strand
CTAAGAGCACTCAACACGCTAGCTCAGTCTTCCTATTAATATACACAAGCTATTCAAGCCTATAGCTACATTAAGAGCATTCTCAATAAGACATTGAACACTGATTGCATTAGTTACAATTAGCTACTCACTGTTCCAGTATTGTTTGTCTTTAAGCTGATGATGATGTTTATACTAAAAACTGATCTTTAAAACATACTCAGAGTCTGGCAATGCAGGATTTGAGTCCCTGGCGGTGCAGTGTGTTACTTTGTTACTTTGGTCCCAGCTCTCTGCAGGTCATTCACTAGGTCCCCCCGTGTGGTTCTAGGATTTTTGCTCACAGTTCTTGTGATCCTTTTGACCCCCACGGGCCGGGGTGACATCTTGCATTAGGCCCCAGATTGAGGGAGATTATCAGTGGTCTTGTATGTTCTTCGTTTTCTAATAACTGCTCCCACAGTTGATTTCTTCACACCAAGCTGCTTACCTATTGCAGATTCAGTCTTCCCAGCCTGGTGCAGGTCTACAATTTTGTTTCTGGTGTCCGTTGACAGCTCTTTGGTCTTGGCCATAGTGGATTTTAGAGTGTGACTGTTTGAGGATGTGGACAGGTGTCTTTTATACTGATAACGATTTCAAACAGATGCCATTAATACAGGTAACAAGGGGAGGACAGAGGAGCCTCTTAAAGAAGTTACAGGTCTGTGAGAGCCAGAAATCCTGCTTGTTTGTAGGTGACCAAATACTTAATTTACTGAGGAATTTACCAATGAATTCATTAAAAGTCCTATAATGTGATTTTCTGGATTTTTTTTTTCATTTTGTCTCTCATAAGTAATTGAAGAACACCTATAATTAAAATTACAGGCCTCTCTCATCTTTTTAAGTGGGAGAACTTGCAGAATTGGTGGCTGACTACATTTTTTTTTGCCCCACTGTATATATGCGTGTGTGTGTATACATATATAAATGCACACACACACACACACTCATACTTGCATTTACGGGGACTCTGCATAGGTGTAATGGTGTTTATACTGTACAGACTGTATGTGGTATTGTCCTACACTGACCCTACACTTAAACCTACCCCTTACAGGAAACTGTGTACAGTTTGTAAATATCATCAAACACTGTTTAGTATGTTTTCTAAGCCTTTTGTTTTACGGGGACATAGGAAGTGTCCTCATAAACCATGTTTACGTTGTAGTAACCATGTTACTATACACATTTGTGTTCTCGTAAACCACAAATCCCAACACACGTTGTCTTAGCACAGCATGTATTCACTTATGAATCGATAGCAGAGCAGAGAATGGAATATGAGCAACATTGGGTATATTTTATAGGAAATTTCCTCTGCAGGAGATGATGGGAAATTCATCTTTCTTATATTATGCACCAAGCACCTCTTCGCCTTCATTTCTCTCTGCATTTGTTCTCAGTACATTTTCGTGTACTTTTAACCAAAATATTCAGTCATTTATGTTAACTTAGCCTACTTTAGCTTGATGGACTGGTGTTTAAGGCATATCTGAACACACACTGAGTCCAGTTTAGCCTCATTATCACATGGCATCCTGTCCAAGAGCAGGATTAAGATTATCACCTGGTGCTAGCAGAAAGAAGGGTGACTTGAGGACTGGATTAGTAGGAAGGTGTCCTGCCATCTCTCCCATGCTCACGTATGCACTACCCACACACAAAAGAAAGGCTTTTTAGTGCTCAGAAGCCAGGGATGACCTGAGATGGGCTCAGCTTTCTTTGATGTTCAGCGCATTACAGGATAGGGCTGTACACAGAAAGCCTTTGGGTTGGGATACAGCAGAAACCATAAGAGACAGCGCTTAGGAGGGGCGTCACCGGTGTTTCATGATTGTGCATATCTAAATATTTGATTGTATTTTTGTAGCTGCATAGTAAAATCCCTCCTGACCTGAAGTTCATTCAGTAGTTGCATAAAACCACGCATTTGTGCTTACGCTCTCTATGGGTATGTCAAGATTTAATAAATAAATAAATAAAAATAGGCCACCATAAGGTGATTTTTAATCTAATCTGGCCCGTGACCTAAAACGAGTCTGATGCAGTGCTTTTGGGAATCTCATAGGCTTCCCAATGTGATTGGATGGATTGTTAAATTAGAACATCAATGTAGTTAGAAGTACAGAATAAAATTTAATCACTCTAAAAGTAAAATTGTACTAGCATGCCTGGTTTGACCTGAATCCAAACTGATTACAATCCTTGTAACTAATATTAAACCAGCCACGCTGCATCAATTTAAGATACTCCGCTGTCTAAATAAAAATTTGTGCTCTAAAAAACTCTTTTCTTCTGGTTTACTGAAACTATTTTAATTACAGGGCTTAATTCCCCCCCACCGGCTCTTGGTTTGTTTGTGTCTACTTTATGAACAATTGCATAACCAACCATATTTACTTGATTTCAGGTATTTTTCATTGATCTGATCATACTGTATGTTATCTCTTTTATTATAGTAGCAAGAACTACTGAACCCAACATGGATATTTAATGAAGATTGAACATGATTTTCACAAATGAACAGTATGGTGTTAATAAACATGAACTATCCTGCACAGAAATGATTGGATTCTATTATTTAGCTATTTTGTTTAATTAGTTATTTCTCAGCATTTCTTGGGTTTTTTAATTTTACATTCGACTGAAGATTTAAAACACCCTGTGAGCTATCTCAAATGGTATTAATTATCCATTGTCAGGTGGTAATTGAAAATTTAGCCTTCATTAGGACTCCACAAACTTGTTTAACGGCATTTCTTCTACGCGAGTTACTCTACATACAGGCAGCAGAGAATTAGTGATTTAACTTGTAAATCGCACAACAAATGTGTTTACTTGAAGTATTGTGCT
This sequence comes from Enteromius trimaculatus, assembly GCA_032361065.1. Taxonomy (NCBI): domain Eukaryota; kingdom Metazoa; phylum Chordata; class Actinopteri; order Cypriniformes; family Cyprinidae; genus Enteromius; species Enteromius trimaculatus. The sequence continues at coordinate 12,707,475 of JAUMHP010000048.1, read as the reverse complement.
CTGTTATGTAAAGGGTTATATAAATTCTGTCTGCACTTAGCAGCTTTTGTTTGGCTGGTTGGATAACAGTGACAGACGCCTGGTTTTAACCGTCATCTCAACCAAAATGCCTTAGAATGGCAATGCGTTCAAAACAAAAGTTGTGAAGCTGTGTGCGTTAATGTTAATGCGGAGGCTTCTGTCTTCAAAGAGACAGACAATCATTCTCGTAGTTAATCTTAACAAACACAATGTACATCTTGGGCTAAGTACACTGAGATGCAAAAACATTAATTTCACGATTAATGTTAAGTCAGCTGGTCATTATCACAGAATAGTCCCTGATGTGAAGCTTAGGGTCTCGTTTCACCCTGTGAGGGTTTATTCTGCGGTAAAAGATAGGCTGACTGTACAGTACATTATCCCACTTATTGCATGGCTGGACATGAAATATTGATTTTGAGTTGAAATGATTTCATTATGTGAGAAGAGAGAGACTGTGGAGAGTCTAGGAGCACTGAACTCTATATATATAACTGTGTGACTGTACATTAACCTAGGTATTACATGGTTTGACAAATTAATGAATAGAGATGAAATATTAGTTATTGTCTACATTATTACATTAGATGTAGAGACTGTTGAGTGAAGAGCTCTGTAAATTCTCAAAGTTAACGGTCATTTATACAGCCATTATTCAGCAAGTCGCTATTTTCTTTCATTCTTCAGTCTGTACGTCTTTTTTCATATCTACTTTCTGCCATGTACATTAAGGTTTATGTGATGTTGTTAGTACCAGTATAGTGTATATTTAGCACTTCCTGTACTGCGGTACAGCCTTCAGGTTCTCATGCCAGCAGATTCACCTCAAAAGATTATTTAGAGCAAAGATTACTGCGGGATGATTCAACCTTGTAAAGGTCCCCAATGGTGAATCATATTTTTGTTCCGATTAATCCACTATATCTCTTCCCAGAGAGTTTTGAGAGAGAAATAAGATAAGGCATAGGTCAGCAATAGAGGATATATGGTATGAGTTAGGTCTACAAAAAAATGTGTGAGATGCAGGTATAGGCCTATTTAAAATAGATTTTAAACAAATATGCATACTCATTCAGAATATGTCTAAACATATGCACACAGAAACAGCATTTTAACGACCAAGTCCTGCAGTTTTAGGAATACTGTCTGTGCTGTGTTTGCTTCTTAACCTGATAAGCTAATGGCTAAAGATGTCACTAGCCTGGTGTGTATAGAGTATTAGGGTCACTTTAGGGCAGCCAAGCCTCATAATCTCAGTGTAAAGAAAGACAGGCTTTATAGGGACAGGTTGAAAGGTGTGGGTGCTTGTAGAAAAGTTGTTACTTATTTGCTTATTTTTTATTTATTTAGTTAAATGACTTTATAATACTTATGCTGCTATATCTCTATATTTTTATTTATTTATTTTTTTTCCAAGAAAAATAATATAATTAGCAGTTTTTATTGAATTGCCCATGATAATATCTTTGCTCCATTTTTTTTTTCTAAATATATTTAATATTTTATATTAACAACAAAAGACAATCATTATTATAACAAAATTGTAACAAATTTATTTGTGTAATTTTTGCAGATTGTCATATTTTGGGAATTAGTTGTTTAAATGCTATTTAGGCTTTAACTTCCCATTGTCGTTGCTTTGAAATGCTGAAAGGCGTTTAATATTGCATTAAAAGCAAGAGTGGATTGGAAATGAGATGCACAAACAAAATAAAAACTCTGACATTAAATGATTGATTTAGACCTGGAATAAAATGAGCTGTAAAACAATCTTAACCACGAATAAGGACAGTGAGGGCCACTTCACTCTATTTGTGAGAACATTTCCCATGTCTCTCAAGTATAGCTACACTTGGAGATGCACGCACACATTCTGTCAAGTCAAACCACACTGAACAATTTCATTTTACTGGAAAGTGTTTCAGTCGTGTGTGAGTAAGAAGGTTATTCTACAAGCTTTTCTCTCTTTGGGCTGTGGTGACCCTGTCGTAATCAAGAGCTACATTAGTTTCCCTCAAGCCTCAACCCTTGACCTATGAGAAATATTTTGTCCTTTGTTAGCTAGACCCTGTCACTTCATTTGGTTTATCAAATGCTGTATCCTTAATGTCTACACACTACAGTATGTCAAAAATAAGAAGAATAACATCTCCCACAGTGCTCTTGGTATAATATAAACACACAAGTCTATTTTTTCAGTACCTTTATAATTATACCATGATTTGTATCATCACTACAAATATACTGTATATAACTTCAGTCTCTTCCTTAATTCAATCCATAGTAGGCTTCACAAAGTACATAGTTTTCCATTTGAACTTAATTGAGTTCAGAGCTTATTTGGATCGTCTGATGTCCACTAAATTCAATCCAATTAGATCCACTTACATGCACCATATATAATTCAACAACACTGTCTTCACAGTAAAGGTTCATGCCATAAATCCACAATAATGATGATAGCAGCAGTGTGCTCTGTTCTTGAGCGTATGAAAGAGACATAACACAGAATACTAACATGATCAGCTTAATGCTTATCAATAGCACTATGGCAAAATGCTAAATAAATAAATAAATACTACTACTACAGGACAATGTCTTGCAATTTTTTTCTATAAAAAAAGGTGTGATCTGATTCATGGAAGGCACAGCATTCTTTGTGTAAATTGTATTTAATTGTAGCATTGGCGTGTGAATCTACCTATTCATTTAAACGCACAAAATGTTTAAATATTAAAGAATTCTGTGCATGTTTCATATATAAAAACCACTGTTTAGAGAACTGTAAACATACAGGTCATTTCTCCTAAAAGTGTTGCATAGCAAAGTGTAGTATAAAATGCAGTAGTTAAAATTACAGGACTGTGCTAGTTACTGTGCGTATGCTCTCTGTCCCTACAATCAGTATTAGCTTTACAGTCTTATTTGGCTGGTACCCTATAGAGTCTTAACAGGTAATATGTGGGCTTGTCCCCAAGTGGACTGTCCATTCTTAGAAGTATCTTTGAGAATGGCCTAGAAGCTGCTTGCCTATAATGACTAACACAAATACATTATATTATTACAATATTTCAACATGAAAAAGCCTTTCCTGCAACCACCCAAGGAAATCTGGCACAGATTTTTTTTGTTTTTTTTTTTGGTAAAAGCACAACATTTTCTGTAGGGCTACAAAACATGAGAGCTTTCACTGTGTTTCAGTGCTTCTTAAGTGGATTTAATGATTCATAGGAGCATCTGGTTATGAGTGTGTATTAGTTCGGATTTAGTCAGAAGATTTGTAGCAATATCAATAGCAAATTTGCAAGAAAATAGCACATTTTTCTAGTGAGGGAAGAGTGGATGGAGTGGCAGTGGTGAGACTGACAATTTGTGTAGGGCAAATTAGTTTGCCGGAATTTTGCTTGGGGTATCTAAGGGTACGTGCATCTGTGTGTGTAGATTGTTGGCAGAATAATCCCTCAGTCTAGATGGTCGAAGTCAATCTTAATTGTGATGGAGACAGCCGGCATGAGAGAGGCAGGATTAATGTTTTGCTTCAAGATTGGATGTCACAATGGTGGGAGGGGGTAAAAGGGAAAACATGGAGTGGTAAGGAACTCACTGTAAAGCTGCAGCTATTTTATGTAAAACTTGCTTAAATGCAGTTTCACGCTGTGTTGAATGCGAGTTGATTACAGTTTGTAAAGAAAGTTCAAATAAATAATTATAGAGAATTATAAAATAAAATGTAAATTAAAAAAAGGTGTATTAAAAAGGATTGGCTGTTTTTTGCAGTACTAGGTTACACATTTTTAACATTAAAAGACTTTCTATGTTTTCAGACCATGTTACCTTATTGAAGCATTCTTCTAGCTGTCTTCAACTGAGGTGCAGGTGTCTGTGAAAATCTCTTTCTTTATACTGTCATGGTCTGATCTTATTTTTCAACACAGGTGCAGATGATTAAATTTATTACCCAGCTCTACACTTGAGTCAGAAAACACGCTCCCTGTTGATAAAGGAAGGTGATATTTCCCCATGATTGACAGGTGTAGGCACTGTACCTCATAAATCTGAGGAATGAAAGTTGCCTACATGCAAATGGCAGTGAAATCAACTGACAATGACTGTACAATCAAGAGTGGGTAACACTTATGCAACCTTATTCAAATACGCAACTAAACAGATTACTTTTAATTTGAACTCATCTTCCAGGCACTCGCAGTATCTGGTTAATAACCGTTATCATTGCATAATAAGTGTAAACAACTGTGTGTTTTTTCAGATGCCTACCCTATCTCAGAAGTGGTGTACAAGTGGACTAAAGGCCCTGGTATGTCTGTGGTAGTGGCGGAGGAAGGGTCACGGCTTAACCAGTACCATCTGCTTGGCCACGATGTCGATACGGAAGATATCAACACAAGCAGAGGTAAATAACTTTCTCTGACCTAATCCCGTTCATTGACATGTCAGTCAGTCAGTCATTTGGGGTAAAATTTGTGATTCAGTTTCACAGTTAGGACCATGCTCCGAAAGGTTATGCAGTAATGCAATGCCCATTCTTGCTAATATTTCATATATTTTCTTTCACAGCTTATCTCGCCTTCTAACCTGTTACATCTAATGCATTATTTCCAGGAACAGGATGTGTTGCATCACACCATTTCAGTTTCATTTTCCTACACCGTGTGACGCCGTCTCTCTTAAATAAAGCGATAGCCCTTCTGTGATTATAGCTTTTTCAAATCAAGCTGGATGGCAAATGAGTGATGAGGATTTCAGTACACCTCCCACTCATGGCCAGCTGTCTCTAGGACCAGCGAGAGTACAGGAAGAGATGAAGATGAGCGAGGGGGGGGGACAACACTTATCCTGAGCCATTGGGTCTGGAGGGTTAATCCCTGTGTGCTTCCCCATCAGTTGTGCTTTTACCATGTGACGTTGGTCAGCCACCATTGGCTCAAGCCGGCAAGAGACACATGCGAGACAAGCGAGGGGGAGAAGGGGGCCTAGGCGGCATCTGTCTAATTTGGTTATGTAAAGATGACTGGTAATACACTCATATCAATTCTGCCACTAGATTTGTAATCATGTGTGGGGGGGTGGGGTTGGGGCTTCCCCTTGTTCCGCCTTTATGGATGTACATATATGGATAACCATGCTGAGCTGGCATGCACTCATATTCAATAAGACATTATCATGCTCTGGTCATGAGCTATGTAGATACTATCAACTACACAAACCACGTCATGTTTTAAACCTTGCTGAGCCATCTTTCTGCCATTGATTTAGACATCAAAGTTTGCCAGCTGTCATCAAGTGGCCAGAAACACTTTTAGAAACTAGCTCTAAGGCCACGGCGTTCCTTTCTGGCAGAACTTTATAACCTGTCTTCCCCCGTCTTCTGATTTTTGCCCTGGCTGACTTGCAGGACAAAGGTCAGCTGGTCATTACTGCTGCTAATCTAAGGTGCAAACCTCTTTACAAAGTTAAAAATAGATCCACCAGGACTTCATCTCATGCACGCAGGGTCATTAGCTCAAACCCAGTGGAGAAGAAAGAAAGAAAGAAAGGGAAAAAAAGACCTTCTAGAGTCTGCCAAATAGAGGGTAAAATTATCACCAGTGGAAATGTCAACATTCAATCACTTGGCCTGCACGGTAAAGAATAAAAAAATAACCTGTCACCTTTTATTAATAAGAACTCCCATCCAGAAAATAGTACCTGCCCTTCCCAACTGTTTCAAATTGATTTAGAAGCTGACCCTCCTCAGGTGCTCATGCGTTCCTGTCGATGTTCAACACTGTGTTATTTTTCTTTGAGTGTAAAAAAAAACAAACCACTCACCAGTTGACCAGCATGGCAGCGTTGTTCTCTGCTATGAATGGGAGTTCTCCATAAACACTCCAAAAGCTTAGAAGTAAAATCCACCACAGTCTCATGTTTGTAGCTCTCAGAAGAGTCCCACCCCGCGGGGCACATCCAGTGTGGAATATATGAAATGGGGCACTGCTGGTTGTGCTTTCTTCCCGGTCATTGAAATAAAGGCGCGAGCCAGACGAAGGGGATGCGACAAGCCCCTCATGATGAGGACATCTTTGCCCCCCGGGCCCTCACGACGTTCAAACTTTTGCTCGACTTCCAAGGCTCAACAGCTTGTCGTCCTCTTCATCTGATCCACTTGATCTGTCCTCTCTGATCTCGACTAGATTGTGCACTATTGCTCTGTTTTTACCACCTTTTTGTTCACTCGCTTTTTCTCTGTTAGCCGTGAAAGAGTATATCCTAAACGCGGATGGCCTGGCCTGACAGAATGGATGGAACTATTGAAAGAGCGAGAGACAGAAGAGTTTGTGTGTGTGTGTGTGTGTGTGTGAGAGAGAGAGAGAGAAGCCTGCAGGATGCAGATTGTGACAAGGGATTAGTGGGACACAAAAATCCGATTTTGCCAGGAGAAAGCAGCAGTCATCAGTGGATTTTCTATAGTTTATCAGACTGTGTGGCTCAAAAGGATTTTTTTTTAAAAGCTTCAAATTCAATCTTCGCTTGGTTAACAGGATATATAATGTTTTTTTTCACTCTGTATTCTCTTTTCTATTCCAGTTAATGATTTACCTCACCATGTTACAGTGCACAGTGTGACAGCTCTTAAACACACCATAAATGTCACTTTTGTTTAGATGATTCAATCTGTTCCATTGTAATGATTTATGCCGTTTTTATACCCTTAAAATTATGTTGTACTACAACAATATTAAGTCATCTTTGTTGTCAGACATTTCAGTAACTGTCCACTATTTGGTGCTAATGAGACCACAAACTAGGAAGTGAAAGTGTTCATTTATTCTAAAAGAATACTGACAGTACTTACATCACTTCCCATTTGTTTTGATTTGTTTTGTTTTGATCCTTGACTTGTTTCTCACAACCTCTATCTCTCTGTCTCTCTCTCTCTTTTTCTCATTTTCTCTTTAAACCTCTCAGCTGGTTTGCACTTATCCCCCCAAGAGTTTAATCACTCTCTATCCCTCCCTCTCTTAGTCCCTTTGTTTCTTCTCTTACTTATTTTTCCATCACAATTTTCTATTCTCATCCTTTTTCTCATTTCATTCTTCTTCTGTTTCATTGTTCCCCTTGCAGGTCAATACACAGTCATGATGGCCCATTTCTACCTGAAGAGGAAGATCGGTTACTTTGTGATTCAGACCTACATGCCCTGCTTCATGACTGTCATTCTGTCCCAAGTCTCATTCTGGCTCAACCGTGAATCTGTCCCTGCCAGGACAGTCTTTGGTTAGTGCTTCTTTTTTCCCCCCTGGTATTCAAGTTTGACACACACACACACACACACACACACACACACACACACAAATAGCTGTTCTAAAGAAGGTATAAATAGTATATAAAATAGTATAGAATACAACTAATTCTACATGAACGAGTTAGTCCATTATGAATACTGCCATTAATGTTTTTTTTTTCCTTTTAAATTTAACCTTATTACTTCAGTGACAATGCCTAATACATATTTTATTTAAATAACTATTATTTTTTTTGTTTTTAAATGGCAAGGTCCTGTTTCCCCCAGCTGGTTAATGTTGCAACTACCTCAGCTGGACACAGATTCTTTATTTTCTGAGAAATCCAGTATTACAGTAGATGTACTGTATGGCATGAGTGATATACTTGAAAAGTTTTTCAAGTATTTACTTGAAAATCTTTATAGATTTATTATAGAGTTAGTATATATTTCTTAAACTATATATTTTTGTAATTCAGAGTTTTATTTATATAATTTAATATGATTTATTATCACTTTGAATTATTGTTTTTATATTCTCATTGTCTTATTGACTTAATTTACGTCATTATTATTATATTATTATATAGCTGTAGTTTACTACAATTTTCAGTTAGTTGGCAAGGGAACATTTCTAATTGTCTTTGAATTTATTATTATTGTTATTATTATTAAAGCCTTATTTTTTTGGATTTTATTTTATTTCATCTTATTAAAATGACCAAATTGCTACTGGAATTGGCTAATAAAGGCTTAAATGGCAAACATCAACATCAGCCCCGTATGAAAAATGATGCTGATATGGCAAAATGTGAAGCGCATCAGTTTGAAAAGTTAAAAAAAGGCAGTGATACATTTTTTCAAAGCTGTCTGTGATCTCTCATTATAAAAATAACTTTATTTTTTATTTAGTTCTAAAATGTTTTTGCTCAAAACTAACCAAAAGGGGAAAAAGAAATATATATA
>JAUMHP010000048.1:12647821-12698778 GCA_032361065.1 Enteromius trimaculatus | reverse complement strand
AATCCAAAAGCAATTTCAATAGTTGTAGTTACACTGTTTAGGATGGCTCCATTAGCCCCTACTGGTTAATGCCAGAACTGCATCATGCTAATGGTAACGCATTGTCCAGTTATTACAGATTATGATTAAAAACCTGCTCATCAGCATCAGGTATTCACTCCTCAAGTCCTGTAAACGCAGAGGATTTTTTTCATAATTATATTCCATTTTTGCTCACCTAGCACGTATGGGATTCTTATCTGTTGATTTCTTCATTCTATCACTTAATGTTTTGCTTTGTACATCGATAATTCTCATCAAAATGGAAATCAGGATTGACTGATGCAATCAGAAGGAATGAAGAGCTAATCCACTCGAATGACTGTTTTTGAATTCACACGGCAGTTTCTATTCAATTCTGGGGCCTCGCATTGTATCTTGGCAATAATCAGCAAAGCGAGCAGACAGTCCACAAGGAATATGTGCCCACGCAAACAACATCTCTATGACTGGCCAACAAAGGATACATCAAAACATAACGCTTTCTCACACACATAAAAATACAAATATCCATGAACAGGGGCTCAAAGACACCACTCGCTGATATCGCTCATGTGACAGTGTTTTATTTGCATAGCCCGAGGCTGAGAAATCCCGGAGCCGTATGCCTGAGGGACTGTAGTACCATAGCTATTTATGTCTAAAAGTCTCTGTGACCGCTGCCTGGGGCAATCTGCAGATCTCCCTCTGACAGGGACAGCACACCTCCGCTCCTCAGACTCTTATCCAGAACTATTCTCAGATGCTTTGCATAAAGAATTAGGATGATACTGTTATTCTAAGGGCATGTTAGATATGCTCCAGTGTGACGGCTTTGAATAGTATGTGTAATCAGTCCAATGGATAGGTGAGACATCATAGGCAGATGACGTCATTGGCCAGGAAGCATAAAAGCATGTGGAGTGCAGCCAGCTTCAGCTTTTTGTCATTCAACAAGCGCTCTGTGTGTGTCAGTCTTGTTTGGTGTTGTCTGTCTATCACCACTCCTTATGAGTGAAGGCAAACTACGATATGGGTGGTGGACCAGACAACTTTCTTCCATAGTGCGCTAAGGTTGAGGCCTCCAGTATGATCCTAAGTCCCTACGTGGCATCTGGCCATGGTGTTAGAGGTCCTCTGTGGGTCACCTGTTGAGCCCATAGAGGAGATCTCACAGCCGATTGTACTGCAGGACTTCAGTCCTCCTCCCTTCAGGGAGCCCAGCCAGAAAAAGCTCTTGTGGATGCCATGAAAACTGCGTAAGAGTTCTCTTGACATCCTGCCGATGCTAGAAGTCAAGGCTCATTCAACTAGGAGTGTGGCAGCCTCCAAGACCTTGATATCCGTGGTTCGCTGCAGGATGGTCTATGTTTGTCCGTTTCTACGGATTGTACTTGCGAGCCACTCCAGGCTCTTTTTTTCTCTTTTGCCCTAGCTGTGCAGGGACACACACTACGCAGGGATTTGCTTCATGACAGCTTCAGGAACTCGAGCCACGTCTCGCAACCACACTTCCAGTATCCCTGCCTGTGTTCGCTTCATGACATTGAAGTTGAAGCTGGCTGCACTCCACATGCTTTTATGCTTCCTGGCCAATGATGTCATTCGCCTATGATGTCCCGCCCATCCATTCCATTACTGATTACACATACTATTCAGAGCTGTCATGGTGGAGGCGTTCCCCATAACGTCTTATCGACGCGACATCTCTTTCCTTTGAGGAACTAGGGTTACATATGTAACCTTGAGACGTTCTATCTAAACTCCAAGGCTGCTGTGTTTGACCCTTCATTGCTACCTTCTATGCAGTTTTTGCTTTGATAGAAAGTAGATTGTATTTCTGGGAATGAAATTATCTTAATGTCAGTATTCCCAGCTGGCATGCTTTGTTTTGGTGTTAAGATGAGTTTATGATTCATGAAGCAATATTTTATTCATGCACAGTGTTTTAAATATTAAAAGAATTATGTTGGATGAAAGACAAAATTTCTCTGCTCACTGGTAGAGCAGCATTTACAAAATGACTCTGCTGCTACTAAATTTTTTTTGATGGATTACTGTGATTGTTTTCGCCACATTAATCGTGTTATATTATAAGCGTTATATGCCTGTATATTCTGCAGAAGAAATTATGGTGTAACTCTTATATGATTTAAAGAAATGTTTATTTTTATTTTGTTAATTAAGCAAGTTGTTTGATTTATGGTGCTTTACAAAGAAACAAACTTTAAGGATTTAGACTATAATGTCTATTGTTTTTCATTTACAGTACCTGTCAAAAGTTGGTATATTAGTTGGAATAATTATATTTTAGTGTTCATTTGATCAAAAATACAGTGACAACAATACTTTTTAATATTATAATTTACAATAACTGTTTCATTTAAAATAATGTATTCCTTTTTTCAGATTTTTTTCAGCTTTCACTGTGACATGATCCTTCAGAAATCATTCTAATATGTTGATTTGGTGCTCAATTATAATTACTTTTTATTTGTGTTTTGGCTATTTAATATTTTTGCGGAAACCATTATACATTTTTCAGCATTCATTGAGGAATAGAAAGTTCAAAAGAACAGCATTTAATAAAAACAGAAAAATCTGTAACATTATAGCTAGTATTTTTAAAATATATGCTGTATATGTGTGTATTTATATATACATAATAAATATACACAACACACAAATATATTATGAAAACAAAAACTTTTGGATGTGATTAATCATTTGACATATTTACTGTCAATTTTGATATATTAAATGTGTTCTTGCAAAAATAAAAGTATCGACAGGAGTAATTACTGTTGAAAATTCTGCTGAATAGATAAAAATTGAAGTAATTTTAAACTGTAATAATATTTCTCAGTTTTACTGTATGTTTTATCAAATAAATGCAGCCTTGGTGGGCACAAGATACTTCATTATTAAAAAAACCTTTTTTGACCAGCTTTAGACAGCCCTTATTATTTTATGATATTCTAAATCTATGCGTTTGGTTCTCCTCAGGTGTGACCACAGTGTTGACTATGACCACCCTCAGCATCAGCGCCCGCAACTCTCTTCCCAAAGTAGCGTATGCCACTGCAATGGATTGGTTCATCGCTGTTTGCTATGCTTTTGTGTTCTCTGCGCTTATCGAGTTTGCAACAGTCAACTACTTCACCAAACGCAGCTGGGCTTGGGATGGAAAGAAGGCCTTGGAGGCTCAGCAGCCTAAAGTAAGTTAGTATGTTTTCACACATTTGTGCATGTGATGTTCAGCTCTCAGAAATCATCAGAATCGTCTTTGTTGAGTGCAGTTGCATAACATGACAGTTCAGTTTGACGTGAAGGTTACAATACATTACGGTTATATAATATGCCTTTTCTAATTGTTTTGAGACACCTGAACAGCTTGAGAGTGCTCAGTCACAACATTTCAAATGGTGACACTAACTCAAATGTCAACTGCTTTATTAGATGAGCTGTATTTGTGTTAGCTGCTGATGGATGTCACATTTTGAAATTCTGCAGGATGAATATTTAGCCTTTACCCAGAATGCCCTTCAGACAAGCCACTTCATTGAGATTTCTGAGAGCTGCTTGTTTGATGTGCATGTAAATGCCAGGTTTCTCCTTATGCAAGATCTATTGTCACCTAGGTGGTAATTTTTTATTCGCAGTGGACAAACAGAATTCAAAGAACGGTCAGTGCACATGTCACTTTGCTGAGTTTGTTAGTAAAGGCTCTGCAGTCAGAGCTCTGAAGGTCAGATCTGGACCTCCAGCACAGCTTTCTTAAATGTCACCCTTACTTTTTTTTAATCAAACACCAACTTATTCCTCCTTTCCTGCTGAGGAGCCTTTTTAAAATCCTGAGCCCCTAATGTGGGGCCCTTCTTTAAGAAAGAGTAGGAAGTGATGTATACAAAATACTTTTCATTTTGTAGACACACACACATAAACAGACTGCTATTCAAAGGTTTTCAAAGGAGTCTGTACTTTTTTTTTATGTTTTTGAAAAAAAAAAAAAAAATACAGAAAAACTATAATATTGTGAAAAATCAGATGTTTAGAAATTAAAACGATATCTCCTGGAATATACTTTAAAATGTCATTTATTCCTATGCATTTGAATTTTCATCAGCCATTACTCCAGCCTTCAGTGGCACACAATCTTTTAGAAATCCTAATTCTACCTAAAAATCAAATATTTCAGAACTCTTTAATGAGAAGAAAGTTAAAATGACAAACTGTATATGTGTGTGCATCTTCAAAAGTATCATAAATGTGTTCTGAATTCTTTACAGCAATTTCGTTATTCAATGAAAATGTTTGAGTTTCCAAAAAAGATCAAGTGGATCCTGAACTTGACTTAAATTTGGGTGTTCCTCACTCCTTTCTAATTTAAGGACTTTTAGGACTGTTTTAATGATGCGTTTTCATACCCCTTTAGATCCAAAAGCTCTATTCTTTTTAGCAAAGATGAATTGTGGAAAAATTGGGGTGGCTAGAAGCAACTCAGAACCTTTTGTCTGCCACCCCCACAAGCTGGCATGGTAACAGATTACCTCTGCCCACCTGAAAGTACTGGAACATAAAAGCAATACAGCAGCTAGAACTGCTGCTTATTTTCTTTTCTATCTAAAGTAATCATACTGATTGTTGAGGAATGTCCTTGAAGGTAGTATAGCTTTTATAGATGAACAAGAAGATGTGTAATTGTGATAAACTAAATGATATTTCACTTGGAAAAGTGCCTCAAAGTCACTTGCACATACCCTTGAGTGAGTCAAGTTCAATCCACTCTTGTCTAAACCGCAGTCTCGACCGCTTCTTTATTATACTGTCGCCTTATTAATTAATCTGTTCTGCTCGCCCTGTAGAGGCCATTGTTTAATGTTCAGACTCAGATCTCTGTTAACCATGACTGCATTTCACCTTTAATTAGAAGGTTATGACCTTCAAACTGGTTCATTATCTGGGCTTTCTCTGAGCAGATAGAGCAGCTTTGTTCTTACATTGACAACATTGTTTAAAATCTCCTAACTGTAACAATGTCTTTGTCAACTACAGAAAAAAGACCCACTGGCACTCTCCAAAAAGCCCAACAATGCCTGTTCATCATCTGGAGTTAACTTCACCCCCAACATCACGAAGGATGCAGCTATTTCAACCATCTCCAACAGCACCATGGTCCAGTTAAAAAGCGCTGAGACCAAGCCTGCAATGGACCCCAAAAAGACCTACAACAGCGTCAGCAAAATTGACAAGATGTCCCGGATAGTGTTCCCAGTTCTCTTTGGGACTTTCAACTTGGTCTACTGGGCCACATACCTCAACAGGGAACCGGTTATTAAAGGAGCCGTTTAGCAAATCCCAGACACCACCGTGACATTCCCTGCACAACCTCTTTTTCTTCTCCACTTCAGTATTCGACGACAAGCTGACCCCGCAAAAAACGATGCCGAGCACTTATTTACTGCACCTCTCACTTCGTTAATCTATAAGGGGTGTGCTCCTGTTGAAGATTCCTCCTAATATCATAAATTGCATGATAGATTCAAAGCTCTATGGGAATATAATTGCCATATATGCCTTGACTTCCTACTTTATATTTCCCCGGTTTCCACTGGTCATCGCATTCATCTTTCAATTAATTGAGCGCCACACAAACAACCATTTCAGTCATGACGTTTCCAAGGGACAGGAACAAAAATGAACGCATTTGGCATCAACATTTATAGCATCAACAGTATATAAAAAAAGATTTTGTGAAAAGAAGTACAGCAAGGCCAAATGCTATGCAAAAACCATTTTTTACTATGTTGCAATGGGTTATTGCTTATAATGAAACCCTTGCTTTGTATTAATGGACTTGAGGCTTCTCTTTTTTGTTTAATAGCTTTAGCATCAATGGTATGAGGCAGACTGATGCTATGCTAAGTTTTTAGCCATGCTAAAAATGTTGCCTTCGGAGGAACTACTTCATACGAGTGCTCGGGAATGTCCCACAACTACTAATTACACTTTTGTTTGTCATTTTAAAGCTTTTTTTGAAGTAGCTAAATAGAATTGTGCACCTTAGGCAGCTTTTCACACTTTAGACCAAGTTATCCCGCGAAGTGAACAAGATCGGGTTGCAGACTTTCAAATCATTTGTACATAGCTTGTGTATGCTTTGCTTTCAACGTAGATGCGGCTTAATGTCAGTGAGGAAGAGCTGAAAATGGTTCTGATGCGCTGCTCTAATGTGCAGCCAAAGCGACATGAATAATGACGAAAATGCAGATTGTATTGTGAGCTTTGTAGGCTTTGACAGAATGTGGCATTTCTTTACAGTCAGTAGTTTTTAACTTGGCTTTTCATGCTGTTTACGCGAAAGCCGTTTTCTTACTTTTCTCTGTGTTGTAAATTGGTCAGTGGGTTTTGAGGTTGGGACGAGTCAGCAAAAGCCTTAAATGTTGACACCTAGTGATATTTTCTTTGAGCAACCTTGTAGACTAATGTGAAATTATCAGGTAAAAAGGTCTGAAAACAAAATGAGAGAAACATTTACATTGAACAATTCATACTTTTTTCAGATTCTAAAAGAGAGAGAAAGAAGGTCAGGTATAGAGCAGAAAGGAGCAACCTGCTGTTGTCAAGCATGTTAAAATGGATCTTGTTGAAACTGAAATGTCACACCATATTGCCATCTCTGGCCTTCAACCGAAATGCATGGCTGCTTATTTGGGGAATGAAATGGAGGAGCGAACAATGACCTTGTTAGTGCGAAAGTGCGACACGGAAAGATTCAGGTTTTATCCTGTAATCATTTTATTCTGAACTTGTTACATGAAAGCGAGACGGCACAAAGAAATAAGTGACCCCACGGATGATGTGTAGCTCATTAAGAGGCCAACTATGAGAGCCATTAAGCTCTTCTGTTTGCCACTCAGGCCTATAGGAGAATGAATCATTAAAAGAGTTCAAGTGAGTCAGCAATGTGCCCTTTTACAACAATGGATGTTTCCAGAAATGTACAGATATTCCTCAAAGCATACATGTCTGAAGCAATAAATTCTGCCTGATATGTTTCTTGACCAACTTCTGTGGTTGCTTCTGTTTGAGTTGCTCAAAATATGTGACCCTGGACCACAAAACCAGTCTTAAGTGGCTGGGGTATATTTGTAGCAATAGCCAAAAATACATTTTATAAGTCAAAATGATTTATTTTTTTTGCTTTTGCCAAAAATCATTAGGATATTAAGTTAAGATCATGTTTCATGAAGATATTTTGTAAAATTCTATGTTAAAGCTTAATTTACTTCATTTGGACAACTTTAAAGGTGATTTTCTCCATATTTACATTTTTTTGCACCGTAAGAATCCAGATATTCAAATGGCTGTATCTCTATTCAGATTTGATTTAGCTTTCAGATGATGTACAGTATAAATCTCAATTTCGAATTCAATTGACACTTATGACTGGTTTTGTGGTCCAGGGCCACATGTTTCTTAATTGCACATCTTTACAACTAAACTGACCTGGAATGTTACAGCCAAGAATGATGATCAACAAACACTTTATTTACATCAAAATAGTATGCAGTGTGTTTGCTTTGGTTAATGCTGGACCATGTGCCACGGGATTGCAGGGGTTTTATGTTTATTGGGTTCATGGCTGCTCTTCACAGGCTCATGGCTATAAGACATGCACATGAAGCTTAGTATGATATTGTCCTAATGGAATGGCTGCAGCAGAAGCCACTGTAACTGTGGAAGAAGGATTCTTCCTGGGATTACTCCTGGGATTATACAAAACACACACGCATGCACACATCAAGACCAGAGTTCCTGGAGCAGGGAGGATATGGAATCCTTCCTCTGGTCCTGTGTGCCAGCAACATCTGGCCCACATCTGTTTGTGAAGGATTTAGCTTCACTTAAGTTGCTTTTCCAACCAGTGCTCCTATACATGGTATTGAATTAAAACTAGCACCAGTGCGATCAAATGTTTGCATTTCTGCATTATGTGTGTTATTAAATGCTAGCATATTGCTGGAGACTAACAGCTGTGTTTAGTTTGTGGCATAGAATATACAAATTAGATATTTGTGTATTCTGTGCATTATGTTACAGTTCTTAAGTATGCTTTATGAATGTTAAAGTATATTGTTATGTTGTTTTAGAGTCACACTGACATTTATTTGACATGTCATGTTCTTGTTGTGGGTTTAGAAAAAGCCTTTACCTCATTTTTATACATGTGAGGCAAGTGTAAACCACTCCAATATACTAAACTCATCTCTCACACAATAATACACAGCATGCCAATGGACCTTAAACCTTTAATCCCATGAGTGGTGGAGTGAGAGCTTGGAATCCTATTCCTGGTGCCGGACCGGAATTCCACTAGTGTAAAGTTGAGAAGCTGTCACTCAGATATGTCATTACAGGTTTATGTGTGTATCACGAAAAGATACCCAGTTGATTTAATTGTGTTATTGAGAAAAGGCCACAGATTGTTTCTAAGGATGAAAATGCATTTTGGTATCAAAAGGGGTTTTGGTTATGTCACGATTTTGATGTAATCTATTGTGCAAAGATGGCAGCTAAACATCATAAAGTGATAGCAGCATGCTTGTTGACATATGATGCCTTGATCATCCACAATTTAAGCATAGAGATGTTGAAACTGAAAATGCTTTAAAAGCATAGTATTCAAAACACTTGTTTATTTACTTGATTTTATTCATTTTATTTTTGAGGTTTGTGTGTGTGTTTGGTTCACCTAGATTTGCTTAAATTCAAATTGGTCTTTCACTGGAGGATTTGACACCACTTTGTACATCAAAAGTATATATATATTTTTTTTGGTTAAAATATTTGACAGTGCAGACAGTTTTCTTGTCACATCTTTTACCCTGTGGTTAGCCTCACTTCTTTCCCACCTTGTGTTTGGTTCAGTATACTGTGGTTTAATCTTTGCTGCACTTCCTATCTGCTATTCTATAATCAGCCACAAGAGGATGGTCTATCATGCTTTTGAACTGGCTGAGTTCATGCTCTCACTAACCCAAAAAAGGGAGACACCATACCGTCATAATAACTTGGAAACAAAGCAAACTGGGTCGACATGTAGGTTTATGTGTTATTAAAACAGAAGTGTGTCTATTCTTATATGTTACCATCCTTTATCATATATTCAAAGATAAGTAAACTAAAAATTTCTCCCCCAAAAAGTATGCACTGATGCAACGTGGGGTTAGCAAAAATTCGCTCCCGAGAAGCACGTCGAAGATTCACCCAATAGCGTGCGTTTGGGGCGAGAATATCTGTTTGTTTGACAAATGGCAGACGCGGGAGTGCACGGAGAAAATATTTGAAACATTGATGATGCCAGTGTTTCGAAAATATGCACTTTAACTCATTGTAACTAGCTATTTATTTATATATTATATATTGTTTGTTTGTTTGTTTATTTACATTTTGCCAAAATTACAAATAACTACTTTAAAATATTGAAAAGTAGCTTTGCCTTTGGCGTGTTTGGAGTACCACAGATACTGAACCTTCTAGAGAGAAGTCAGAGGAAGAAATCTTACAACACGCAGAGCAAAGCTAGAGAGAAAGGGGCTTGTGTTTTTTTTTTTTTTTCCAAAGTGCGTGGGCGACTGGGAGCTGCCTGTGGTGATAAATGTCGGCGCTGTCTCAAATATTATACTGCATATGTGTGCACCTGCTCACATACAGACACAACAATGTGAGGACAACGTATGGATAGACGTTTCTCTGGCTTTAAATGTTAAATTAGCAGCAGTAGTTATATTTATATATCCGTCTCAGATAAAACAAAGAAATAAAGAATGACGAATGCCATTTCACTGGCAATAATACGGCAAGTGGCAGAGTAACTTACAGAAAAACGCATTTGGCACTATATTTATGACTGTTATTTATGCGATGCACAGAATAATGCCCTGTAGTAATTTATTCGACTCCAAATTGGTTGATGACATTTTCTTCACCCTCAATCTTGCTCTATTATCGGGTTAATCGCGCTGCGATCAATGCACGTGCAAAGTAATTACAGCAATTACGCGCCAATTTCCATTTCGAAGACAGTCCGCGCGGCAATCATTTACTGATAGCGATACTGTAAACAGCCGCTTTTTAATGTCTCTCCTCGAAGCATTCTGACGCTGCACCCGAAGAGCACCTCAAGTTCCGCCGAAGCGTCTGGGAAGGCAGACTTTGTTTTTTATGACGTAATTTGCAGAAACTAGCGGATGCGTTAGGGGTTTGAAGGTGTCCACTTTGGAAGTTTGCGCTCTGCCTCTGCGTGAACGTCAGTATGTCTATCTGGTGGTGCAATCGAAAGCAGCGCAACTTCAAGGAGCAGGAGGGGCTGTTCTATTATTCGATCCCGCTAATTGCCAATGTAAGTGAACTTTAAGCACCGGACACTAGCCGAGGAGGTCTTACCGTTCCCGTTGGACTATAACCTCGAATACTCGCCACTGTTTTAATTGAGCCTGGAAGGAAAGGCTGCAGCTGTGTCACTTTTTTCCTCCTTAGAAGAGTCTCTGTGCAGTGTGCCACATTCAACACGGAGTCAATCTCACCTAAAACATGTCCACCAAATTGTTCTTCTACTTCTTACTTCTGTCAGTGTTTCCCGCGTGGTAAGTGACTTTGCTACTGTCTTTGTCTTGGCATTAATTCATTGTTCATAAGGGTAATTGTGTTTGTAGTTTTCTTATGCACAGTCTAGCTTGATGCCACATTATACATCCTCAGTCTGGCGATGAAGATGTGATGTATGCATGAGCACCTAACTTTAGGAATAAGTCTGTTGATTTGTGCTATTTAAGAAGTTCAAATGACTTTTGTCAAATGGCATTTGTTTTTTTATCATAGCGCAGTCGTATAAGACTTAGATCTCTATTGTCTATCTTCTATGTGGCATCTGTGTAGGTGTCATCTTGTGAGATTGGTGTTTACTGAGAACGTTACAAATCACGCTATTAAATTAATCGTAACTAATGTCGCAGCCTATGTTATTTCACGCTGGAGATAACGCTATGTGTGAGTCGTTTGCTGTCAGTTGCAAAGGTGCTGAACTAAGTGTGTCCGAAAGTTTGTCTTCCAAGCCAGAAAACAGGGTGAAAATGCTGGAAAACGTAGAAATGGAACGCTATTATGTGTCGAGGTGCTAAAACAGTTTAAAACAGTTTTAAATTCAGTTATAGAAATGTGCACTGGAAAGAATTTCATCAACTTGTAATGCATGATTTGCAAGAGATCATGCATCATTCTTTGCATTCATTCATTCATTCGTTCATTCACGCACACACCACAATATGTGGATACGTCTTGGTACAGACAAGGCTAATGGATTAGATACGAACCTGTCCATGTTGAAGGAAGAGAGAGTCATTAATAAATATTTTTATCTATTGTTCAATATTTTTATTTATTGTTCATTTGTAAAGATCAAGCAGTTGGCTGTTATTTTCATATTTAAGTGTCAGTTAACTGATGTGTAGAACTGATAATTATTTTTGTTTCTACATCTATATCTCATCTTTTGATTTATCTCTACTAACAAAATGGTTACTCAGTATAATCATTATATGCATTATCATAGGTTTTTATAGTAATAATATGAGTGATAATAATCAAGTGAATTATCTCCCTATCTCTCTCTATATATGTGTATTTATTTTGCAGGATTATTTCTTTCCTTGTTAAATGCCTGTCATAATGAAGAATACATTGTCTCTTTGTTGTAATTAGTTATGTAAGCTTGTCAAAATAGGCCTACAGAAAGTTATACATTGTAAATGTATGTGTCCCAAGTGGGATGGATATAGTGTACAATGGTTTTGCAGTACTCAAAATATATTAATATAATTTAATAAGAACTTTTGTGCTTACTAAAATGGCGGAAAAAAGGAGAAATATTCGTATTGAACTGCATGCTACTTGGATAATGATGGTTTTGGAAACATGCCATAGAGAATAAGTATAACTTATGTACTTGTGACTGAGGTTCTACTTAGTGCTTTGGGAAACCCAGCCTTTAACTGGCACTTTTATGAAAGTGCAACTGTGAAACGGTTTCTACTTCCAAATTGGTTTTATTGTCTGATTGCTCACTCCTCCTCCTTTCAAAATGGTGACTAATATGTTTCTGCTACACCACATTGCTGTAACTATTCAATTCAGAACATAAATGAATTAATTATTGTCTTGATTGAACTGATTGCTGACAAGTTGAGACATAGAAAAAGACCTCATCCGTGACCTGTGGAATACATTTTCTTTTATTTCTTCAGTTCTCAAACAGTCGCTTCTGAGGATGATGAATACGATGACGTTACTGTGAATCAAATGTTGGCCCCCAAAACCCACGAGACAGACGCAACGCAAATACTAAACAACTTACTAAAAGAGTATGACAAAAAGCTGCGGCCAGATATTGGAGGTAAGTGGTTTTCTAAATACAGTCATTGAGGACTCTGTGGAGCTGTATGGGGCTGTCCATGGTGCTGAAATCTATTCAGCTTTACAGCTTTCAGTCTTACTCATCTTGGAGCTCAATTTACAAATTTATGTCATATACATAAACTGAATTTACTTTAAGGTCCAACTGCTGTGTTTACCCCAGCAATTCATGTTTTTGTAAACTGGTGAAGTGCATTAGCTTCACACTGTGGTAGAGACTAGACCTGCAAATTACACTAAGTGACACAATTTTCCTCATACTATCAAGAATAAAAATGTCAAATGTATTCACTGTTTAAGAGACACTGAGAGTTAGCAGCAGCTAGACTGCGGGTTTATGGTTTTGCATTAAGTAATTGAATTCCTGGAGCAGTGGAATATTTTCCTATGATTTTCTACTTATTTATACAGGCATTTCATGTTTTTTCCCCCTACTTTTTTCTTTTCTCTAACCACACAGTGCTCTTAATAGTCTCATGGACTGCACTACAATCCACTTTTGCATACAATCTCACAAATTTGCTTGTTTTCATGTGTTTCAAGAGTTGAATTAGCTTAAAGAGTGCCTCTTCTGAGTGAAGGATCCATGGATCCGTCAGGAAAATTCAGGCGTGTCGTCAGAATAACATGAAATTTTCATTTCTCAACATATCTCAGGGTTGAGATTGATGCTATTTTCTAGTAGATGCAGCTAAATAGAGTGCCATGAGAGGAAATCACAATCTGCAATTCAAGCAGTGCATTCTGTACTTGATCTGAGATGTCACCGCAGAACATCACAACCGCTCTTGACACATCTGTCAGGTCTGTTATTGGTTTTGTGGCATTGTTGTGATATATTGCATATTATTGGATTCGAAGCATTTTAGAAAGCCTATCCCTGCAAAAATCTCAACGTTTCTACATGTATTTTGTTTCCTTTCAATGAGAAGAACAACCTCAGTGTTTGATGATGACAGTCTCCAAATTATATTCCTAATGCTCATGTCTGATTTTTAAGAGGAAGACTAAGTTTATGTGCTCTCTTACACACACACACCTACAACAACCCACACAAATCAAGCATATTGCCTCAGAGCCACCTTGCCGTGAAATAGCTTTTGTTTTTCACTTTTGTAGCTTAGTCTGTCTGGAGAGAACTGTACTGCTATATAATCAAGAATGCCACTGAATGGCAGTGATACTATGCATGAAGACAGCTACACGAGACAGTCTTAAGGAAGTAGAAAGATTCCAGTTAAGTCCGCAGAAACTGGGGGACGGAGACGGTGGGCACGTCTCAGATCTGTCAAATCAAGTGCAGAGTAGGTCAATAAAAGGGGTTCTTTCTACAACTGGACCTTCTGTTTCAACTGTCTCTCTCACTCACTCCCTCACACACACACACACACACATTCTCATTTGTCCTTTCTCTTCCTCTTCTTTTTTTGCTTTACCGCCACTTTAAACTGTTGTGTGTCAGAAATGCAATTTCCTTGTTTTTTGTCCATGCAGAATTAGTAGCTAGCAAAAATAAATAGCCCTTGAACTGTTTTTACATGCAAGATGTACAAGAATAGAGTACAAATGATAGAATCCTCTTTTTCCCATAATTATTTTTCTGCTAGTATTTCTGTATTATAAGGTCTTCTGTTGTGTTGTTCTGTTCAGCTTCATGATGAGGTGTGTGAATTGAATCAGCAGGTATGATTGCTTTGCTGCAAATAGCACAAATACATATGATTCATGATGGATTAAAAACAAACAACTCCTCAAGGCCGTCTGGTATCTTATGATAGAGCTAGGTGATTTGGACAAAATATTATCACAATTTTTTTTTTCCAGAAAGATACAGTATGTTTTCCATGTGTTTATTAGACCACGAAAATGAATGTAACTTAATTAAATTAATTTACAACAAAACTTTTTTTATATATACTTTTTATGCTTTTATTATACTATTTTTGTAAAATAAGACTTGACAAATTGCACATATTTTAACATGGTTGGAAAATATCTTGGTCGTATGATATTTCTGAAAATTATTGTTATTACAGATATTATTATTTTGTAAAGATCCTTGAAATTCATTGTGTATTTGATGGTAGTTTATCTCAAGGTGAAGTTTGAGACATCATATGCTGAAAACACTGTTAGCATCACAGGTGTTTGAGTTGTTGGTGGTCAAAATTACTCCAAGCATTCATGCAAAACATGCAGACTTGACACTAGCTGTTGCATTTATTTCTGCTGTGTGATACACTGTTAGATCTCTGCATGATATTGGATGTTGCCATGCCCTACCTTATAACATCAGCACTAGATGAAAATTTTTCCAGGTTCTTTTTGGACACAAATTAAGCCTGATTATTAGCATACAAATAATTTTCTTTGTAGAGTCATCCTTTTATTTGGACATAAATCACAAGTTTGTTCAATAACCTGCCTCAGTGAGATTTAAAAAATATTGATTGCGTTTTCACTATGGAAAATCCCTGCAGATGATTTTATTGCAGAAACACAGGACTTGTTTTCCCTTTTGTCCTCTTTACAGACAAATGTGTGGCAAAATAGTAATGGGAAATATATTAACAATGAAATATTCATACTGGAGTTGCAAAATGGGAAGATTGCAGAACAAAGACCCAAATCAAGAGCTCTGCTGTTACATTACAGAATCCTTTACAGTTTTTCAGCATATTTTTTGAGTCCCCTTCTACTGAAACCAGATGTATTGCATATTGTTATTGTCACAATATTGCATTTTACTGACTCAGAGGTTGTACAAAGCACTCTCAGGTTATTTTTCCATTCTATTCGTATTATGCCTGTTACGATAAGAGGAGCTTCTGCTAACCCTTGCCACTGCCAATTTCCTGAATCTCCATGATGTTGTCCTCAAACTCATCCACAAGATTTGATTTGATTATGGCACCAGTGCATTATCCTGAATGCCTGTGATTAATAGTACATTAATGTTTTAAACATGCCAGTGTTTTATGGAGCTTGTCAACGGATGGTAGTGCATCTGTGCAAGTGAATTATTGTAGCTGGAAGGATGCAAGTTGTGTGCATACAACCTGTTGCTTCGAGCTTGTTTTTATCAGCTTTGTTTTCTCATTAGAGTCCATTTTTGCCGGCGCTTTTGACCAGCGATTCACCGACTTCTAGGAATTAGCTTCAGATAGCACTCTTCCCTCTTCAGCATTCATTTGATGGTTTTGTTTCTTTTGTTGGCCAATGTTCAAGGTGCCATCTGTGCTAAGCTCAATCAGCTAGTTACAAGGTTGTCTTTTAAAAGGGTCACATGGCTAGTGCTCTCAGTCTACTGCATTTTAAAAGCATGAAAACGACTGGTGCATTAAAGCTAATATGCGGGTGCATTTAGAGAGGGGGGCAAGGAATTCAACAGTAATAGACTGTAAATCACATTGACATGTTTTGGAAAAGATGGATGCATACTAAACAGGCTAATTAGATGTTTTTTGACATGCAGTATAGCATCTCATTTAGTGCATGATAAACAGGTATACTCTTTGCGGGAGTGCTTTATAGATGATATGATACGTTTAAAGGAATAGTTAAAAAAAAAAAAAAAAATCTGCTAATAATTATTTACCCCAGTTTTTTCCCATACATTTATCTAGTTTGAAATCAAGGAGTTAGCAATGTTAAGGTCATGGGTTTGAATCCCAGTGAATTCAATGCATCAAATATACGCCTTAAAAACACTTAAAGGGTCCAATAGGGAGTTTTCACACTGATGCAATAGAAAAAACATTCGGGGATCCACAAAATACCTTTCAATAGACTTTTGGATAAAATGTATAAAAATGTTTCTGTGAAGTTTATGGGTAGCTTCATTAAGCACTATTAAAGTTGCATGCTATATTTTAGGAATGCAAGTCTTTTTTCACTTATATCTTACACACCCTGGATGAACAGTGTATAACTAATATAACTAATACCATACTTATCCAGTTGATTACATTAAGAATTACAAACAATTTTGTGTTTTCTGAAATATGAAGTTTTAATATGCAAACGAGTTGTTATCTAACTAAATATGCATACATTTGCATATACGGTGAGTACGGAAAGTATTCAGACACCCTTAAATTTTTCACTCTTTTTTATATTGCACCATTTGCTAAAATCAATTAAGTTAATTTTTTCCTCATTCATGTACACACAGCACCCCATATTGACAGAAAAATACAGAATTGTTGACATTTTTAGATTTATTAAAAAAGAAAAACTGAAGTATTCAGACCCTTTGCTGTGACACTCATACATTTAACTCAGGTGCTGTCCATTTCTTCTGATCATCCTTGAGATGGTTCTATTGAGGATCCCCAAATCCAGGTGTGAAAAACTTGTTGCATCTTTCCCAAAAAGACTCTAATGGCTGTATTCGATCAAAAGGGTGCTTCTACTAAATACTGAGCAAAGGGTCTGAACACTTATGTCTGAAATATGCTGTCAACAGCCAGAATTTTTTCAGAATTTTTTTAATTAATGTTGTGCAAAACCAGACAAATTATATATGAACAAACCCCTGTGTAAAAACCTTAAAAATATAGATGGAAATAAAATTTTAAGGTTTAGTGTATGTGTTACTGAAGTAGAGATTTTGAGAAAACTGCCTTTAAAGATTGTATTTTAACTAAAATATACAGACACAAATAGATAAAGTACTATAAAAGAAAGTGCATTTTAGTTGTTTTGTTTCCACCAGTCTGAAAAAATACTTAATGAAAATCGAAAAAAGCCCTACAGTAAATCTCAAAATTGCAATTTTATTTGCTTGTTTGTTCACAAATCTGACTGATTCATTCACAAATGCAAACTCACTAGCTCACTGAAGAGTAATAGTATTTAGTTTTGGTATTTAGGCTGCATTTTTTTCTTAAAGACATAGCTTTAGAAATCTTTAAACATAGTGTCTTATTTAAGGCTAACATACTTTTTAAATTGTTATTATTTTTTTATATTTATAAAATGTAAAAATGATCAATTTGTCTCTCTCTATAAATATATTGTATGTGTGTGTGTGTGTGTATATATATATATATATATATAATTTATTATTATTATTTTTTTCCAACTGTCTCTTTAAATGAGATGTCTGTATGGATCTCTTGGAGTGTGCATGTGCACTTTTGGTATTGACACCACAACTGTCGCAGCAGTAGCAGTGTCACAGTGGCCCAATTGTGTCAGCTCTCTTTTAGGCTGAGCTGTAGGGAAACCCTTCAAAGTGGGTCAGCCTCGCTCTTCTCTTCTTTTTCATGTGCATTGAGCCTCGCTCAACCGGGCGACATCATTACCAGGGTAAAGGAAAGACTGGATAAGAGGGTTTAGGGACATTAAACGCATGTGACACATGCGCATTGGAATTCAGGAAGCCGATCCTGGGCCATCCATGCGAGTTTCCTTCATAAGGTGGATAGCGTATGGCGAGTGGCAGACGTTCTAGAGCAATCTGCTCTGTCTGCTGCATAAATAGAGGGAAAAAGAATCACTTCGCTTTGGATAAGCCCCCTGACCAGCCCCCTGGAGGAACACTCATTATAAAGTGCTAGTTTGTGTTAGCCCAGATTCATCTATGCAGCGGAGAGATAGAGAAAGCTGGGGGTGTGGTGGGGGTGGTGTGGGAAAGTGTGTGTGTGGGGGGGTTCTGGTCATTACTATGTTGTGATTTTTATCGCAGCGGAGCGACAGTATGAGGTGAGAAAGAAGTAATGGGCCAGAAACAAAGAGACCGAATGTGGGAGGGAGGAAGAGAGAGAGGAGTATAGAGAGAGGTACTGTACACAAGCCTTCAGGCAAAAGAGTGCCAGTGTGGGAAAATTTGTGTGCGTGTGTGTATGCAGAGAGAGAGTATATGAAGCTGACTTGTTCAAAGCACAAGCCTTCACCTCTAAGCCCTTCTTGCCATCAGCAAAAGCAACTTCTGTTTTATCATCAGCCACTAAAGATAAAAAAAATACTAGAGCTTGTGTTCATGTGCCAGAATGAGGGTGCAAAAGTAGCACCAAAAAAGACTTTTCACAGGCACAAGCACTATGCACAAATGGCTTCCTCACCCTCTTTTCTCTTTCTTTTTCCCTCATATTTTTTATAGAGTGCTCGTTGAAGTCAAGGCTGGTATATATGTATATATATATATATCAGCGACAGTCCTTTATTCACACAGTCCTGGCTCAAGTACAGATATGTCATTCTGCCACTGTCACTGTTCACTGCTCGGTACATCTATGTGACATGTTTGCCAAAGAGCTGACTGAATTTGAACCTGGATATCACTAAAACTAAAAATGTATGGCATTACAGCTAAATAGCCTTTAGGTCAACATATATGGGTATTTAAACAGTAATTGTTGATATCCAAAGAATGGCCAATTTAATACTGGTAATAAGAGAATAATATTTAGTTAGACTCAAAAGATAAAAAAAAAGTATTACAATATTTAACCTCATGACGCTATCACTGTGGCAACAATTTTACATGCATATTTTTAAGTAGCTTTAAAGCTTATTTTTTAGTGGAACCTACTGTACCTGATTAAGACATTTAAAATCTCCTAAAGTATTTAATGTATAAAACAAAAGTCGAGTCATTGAAACGAGTCATTTTTAAATTGAGTCCTAAGCTGTTTCATTTTGACGTCAACATTAAATATAAGTATATTTTTCCGCCACTTGTTGCATGCACAGACCTGGGAAAACTCCAAACAAAAAAATGAAATTGAACAATTACAGGAGGGGTTTGAAAAAAATTAATCATTAAACGAATCGTTACGGAGTCGTTTACCAAATAGGGTAAAAATAAATGCATATTATAAGAAAATGAAAGTGTTCCTTTTTTTTCTCTCTTTTTTCTTACCTTGCATGCATGTCAACCTGTTGTTTTGGAAAATCATACACACTATTTTTAGTTGTCACAATTTTTGTTTACAGTGTATCAGTATCACACCAAAAATGAGAGATAGTTAGATAGATAGATCTGATTTCCATTCACTAGCATCTTCACAGGACATGGCTTAATGTGCTGCCATTAACTTTGTTCAGTCTTTTACTGTGTTCCCTGTCTCCCTGTCTCTGTGTCTTCTATGTATATGTTTATTTAATGAGCTGTGTTCCAATGAAACTCATTCATCTCCATGCAATCTGCACATCCTGTTCTGGGCTCTGTGAAAGCAACGAGAAACACTGAATGCATATAGCATGATATAACCATGATAAATTGGAATCATCAGAAGCGTTGTTTAGAAACGCACAAAATTATTTGAGGTGGAATATTCTTGTTTAAAGGAGCTTGTACATGTATTTTTAATATTGCAGGAAGAAACAAGGTCACAGGCTACCTTATCATTCAAAAATAGAGAAAAGACAAATAATTACTTTGACATTTTCCATCTCACTCGAGGGTATCTTAGTCTTTATGAGTAAAAAAAAGGAGCTTCCCTTCGGACATTTCTGAAAAAAATCCGTATTATGATGTGCTGCTGCCAGCAAGGAGAGAACGCAAACAACCTTTCAATAATTCAACGTCTCATCATCAAGATCTGATTTGCTTACTTGATGTTTTAAATGGATATAGCTGATGGAATTGAAATGACATATTAACAGTCTTTAGATATTTGGAGGAAGAGAAGGAGGCTTTCCATCAAAATAATGATTTATTCTATTTTAGACCTTGTAAAAGTCTGTTTAGCATGAGTGCACTTAATATTATGAGTTCACCCTCATATTAATCCAAACCTGTATGTATTTCTTATTCTGAAAATTATGATTTTTGCTACAATTTCTTTTCTTTTCATGTTCAGTACACTATAATTTTGCAAAGTTTACTTTAAAGTTTGCAAATAACCATGCAACTAATTTTCACTGATGACTTAAATTGTACAGTTTATATTAACTATATTCTATAACTTATATTTCCCAGCATGCTTTGCATGGGACCATTTGGCAAGACTTTAAAGAAAGACTTATATTGTGCTAAAAGGAGCTTGTGTTGTGGATTCACAGATTAGGTAAATATTGTATTATATTCTACACGTAATAAAAAAAAGTTATATTTTACATGCTAGTGTGCTACTGATCTATACAGTGACCCTAATTCTTAATTAACCAAATTATTATTTGACTGACATAGAATTAATTCAATAATCCTTTGTAAATTGAGTTTTGACCAACTCAATGACATTGACTCAAAACCACTAAAGTGCATTAATTTGACATAATCCAATTAAATTAGCTCAGCTAAACTGACTTTAACTGGATAACAAGAAATTTAATGTCTTTTCTTTCATTCAGATTAAGGAAAGGTATGTTTTTTTGTTTGCATACAATGCTGAAATCATTAAGGCTCTCACTAACTTTCTTTTTTTTTTTACTTTTCAACTCATTCAGGTTTGGAACAACATGAGGGTGAATAAATGATGACCGTTTCAGTTTTACACGTTTTACATCTCTTTTAAGCTAAAGGTCTATGTCCAGTGGACATTCATCACTTGTCAACCAACAAATACCCCTCATTAACGCCAATTCTCTTCAAGACCCTCCTGGTTAACGCATTACCAGTGGTGATTGCGCTGGAATTGGCTGCTAGTCTTTATTAATCCCTATTAATAAAGGTCAGTGAGCCCAGCTGTCAGAGTGCTTCTCCGTTTTCCTCTGGCTCTTCAGCAGACCGACAGTCTGATCCCATCCGTTTCCACAGGCCTGCTACCTCCGTGTCATGCCACCTGCCCCATATGTCTCTTTCCCTCTCAGCATCAGTGACATGTTCCAGGTCTCGACTTGGATATCTGCCCGTGCTCATTGAATATTTCAAAACCTCTTGACATTTCATCCTGTAATGAGCCTATATGCACCTCTGCGGAAGGAGGGTGGGAGTTAAGGGGAGTCAGACTCTCCTTCATTAATCCAAACCCTTTTGGCTTGAAGCAAAAAAGTATCAGCCAGACACGCTTCTGCTCATTCACCTGGACTAGACCCCATTTATTTAGTGTAGTGATGCTGAAATCCCTCATAATCCAGCGAGTGTGCTAGAAGTCTGACGCTCCTGATTAGGTAGAAAAGGTGAGCATGAAGGAACGCTTAACACCTTTCTGCCAGGATGTAAGCCTTAAAGATCACCCTCCTCCACAGGATCATGAGTACTTATCGTAGGTTAGCACAGCTTCAGACACAAAGTGACACGGAGATAAGTTGCTGTGAAATGCTGTGTGTGAATTTCTTCAGCTTTGTTATATCAGAAGAGCAATCCTATCTGTATGTTTCAGATCAGTCTTTAGATTTTCTTTTGACAACATGAATTGCTTAAAATAGATAAAATGCACATTTTCATAACCTGGGTTCCAGGCATGTTACACAATGTAGTTAAATGTTTTGGAGTTAGTAAACGTTGTTTTTAAAATACACCAATAATGTTATTCCAATATTCAGTGTTGCATAATAATCCTTCAGATATCATTCCAATATGCAGATTTTATTTGTATTTATTTAAAAAAATTTTGGCTCAATATTTTTATTGTGTTTTTTTAATAGCCTTTGATGAATGGAACAATTAGAGAAGCAGCGTTTATCTGTTTTTTTCTTACTAAACACAAACCTTTGAAATTTAATTCATAATACAATTTGATCAAAACACAGGGAAAGTACAATTTATTAAATGAAATAGATTATTGTATTCAGTTTATATTGAAAATATATAATTTCACTTGAAATCAACAGATGTGAATTATGCACTAATAATTGGCAAATGGCGGGCCAAAACAAAAGAAATGAAAAATACTTTTTCTGTCTATATATTTCTCTCTCAGTAGTAATAAATAGCACAATTTGAGTACATTTATTACAAGGACTGGTCACAGAATGTGATTATCCAGTAATCACTAATGATTGATAAGTCATGGAAAGTTGAAGCTGTAAATGTTGGGAAGCCTGTTGTCATATACTAAATACAAAGCATCATTCGCTTAATGCTCGCGTAATTCGCATGTATCCTTCATGCCAGCAATCATTCAATATTTCTGCCAAGCCTCTTAATTTCTCTCCATGGGAATAGTGCAATAATTTGCCTTGACAAGGACACTATTAATTTGATCTACACTAGTAAGGCAAAACTCTGCCTGTGGCCACAAGCTTTGTTTTGTGCGGCGTCTCTGTCAGCGTATGTCACACTAATTGACTAGGGTGTAATTCCAGGACTCCTCTCTGTCTGTCCCTGTCACATTCTGTCTTTCTCTCACTCTCTTTCCGTTACACACACACTCATACACATCCAGAATTCATGTAAAATTACTAAAAGGCTCTTGTCTGATAATAGTGAACATGTTTACCTTTAAGTTTTAATTTTATTTATTTAGTAACGAGAACTGGACATTACAGTTTTTCAATGAGCTTTAAAAAAAACTCCAACATTGTATTTTGTTTGAAAACATTATGTGATGTAAATTAAATTTTAAACATTTTTTGAATAAATCTATTTTCCCTTGCTCAGGATTTCTTTCATGTTCCTACCCTGGAAAATGTAAGTGTCCGTAGTGGATGAAATACTTAATAATTTTTGTAATTCTCTAAAATAATAAATCTAGATAGATAGAAATACATTGATATATACGTATAGATATATTAAAGGTGCTCTATGCGATGTTGCAGGATCTTAGCTCGATTTCATTTATATCTCAAACCGTATGCATAACCCGTTGATCTTCTTGCTGTCTGCCCTCTGAATACATTGGGAAAAAACCTGGTCTCGAAAGACAAGACCTCATAAACAACTTCTGCCAACCAATCTACAAGAAGATGTGTTTTTGTTGTGATGAACATCCTGTACCCATAGTGTTTGTTTCAGTGTTGCAGCCTCTGTGTTGTCTTGTTGTGTGATAATACAGACTTGTTAGCCAATGATTATGATGATTATGATATTGACTTTTTCTGATTAAGTATATCTAAATTACAGAAAGAAAGAATTAATTATGAATTAATTAGAATTAAATTATGTTTTAAAGTTTACAAACTGTGGTTGATCGGCCAGAAGGAATAAGTGTCTGCCTGACATAAATGCATGTCTGTAAATGTGAAAGAGGTGTTAAATAAATTCCATTAATTCATGGCCGAATGACATACAGTATATACAGAAATAATTCATAAATGTGGCACATTATGAAAGCTGAAGACAGGCAAAGAGGGTATGAGAAATGACAGGAGAGGGAAAAAGATATGATAAAGAGATCAGTTGCCCACTGGTCATATCAGCCTTGTTTATCATGCCCTCCCCATCGTCCCAGATGTCTCCTGTGCATCTGAGTGTTTGACATTGATATGGTTCAGCTTCACTGTGACATAAACTCCTCCTCTGACTGGTCATTACCCTGCTACAGATCAGCAGCACTCACACACCAGGGATGTTTACACACCCCCACAGGCCAGCCTTCCCGGAGGCATCATCTGCCTCGGTGAGGTTCTGATCATGACCATCACATCATCTGATTAAGATCTGTTGATTCTCGTTCTCTGCAATTTCTTCCAATGCACCAACACAGAACATTCTGTCTATGGCTGTAGCAGAGGTGGAGAGATGGTGGACAATATGTTTACAACGGATGTTTAAAAAAAAAAAACACTTCTGCAAAATGCATTTTGTTCTTCAAAATGTTAGCAAATGTATTTCTTGGAACCTGTGATTCTTTTTTTAGGATTCTTTGATGATTAAAAAGGCACAATACAGTATTTCTTTTATTGGTCAATTAATCATATCCTTGCTGAATATATATTGTTACAAAAGGTTTTGTAATTCCTGAAAACAAACAAACAATCATACTACAAGTTCCAAAAAAATGTAAAGGTATTTAAAGGTATATGAAAATAAAAAACTGTAATTGTAGAAATATTTTACAATACTGCTGGATTAACTGTATTTTGATCAAATAAATACAGCTGTGTTGAGCATAAGAGACTTATTTAAAAGTGTGAACAATTAGATCCCAAACTTTTAAACAGTAGAATATATAGAAAAATGCTATGTAAAATAATGCATTTCAAAATAATATTATTATTCATTTTAAAATTGTATTTATTCCTGTAACATCAAATTTAAATATTCAGAAGGCATTTCTTCCTTCTTTAGTCAAATTATAGTTCAGAAATCATTCTAATAATCCTGATGATTGGCTGTTAATGTTGAAAACAGTCTTGGTGCCTAATATTTTTGTAGAAAATGTGAAACATTATTTTATTTTTCAGGTTTCTTTGATGAATAAAGTCTTCAAAAAAACAGAACTGATTAAAAAGGGAAATCCTTTGTACCTGTAAACTTTACTGTCACTTTTGATCTATTTAATTCCTCCTTGGTGAATGAAAGTTTTCATTTCTTCCGAAAGAAAAAAAGAAATTCTTACTGACCCCCATGAAGCTTGTTACTGGATCCAAATTTTGACATTTATATGTTTTATTATTGGCTCAAATTTGGCCACTCTGACAGCAGAGATATTCTGTTGCTGTAAATAGTTAAAAAAAAAAAAAAAAAGTAAGCTTTAATCTGTAAAAACAGCATGTAATATTGAGTGGAGTATGTCATCAGATTTCTGTGCGATTTTTAACACAAATGCAAGC
This sequence comes from Enteromius trimaculatus, assembly GCA_032361065.1. Lineage (NCBI taxonomy): Eukaryota > Metazoa > Chordata > Actinopteri > Cypriniformes > Cyprinidae > Enteromius > Enteromius trimaculatus. Next base: position 12,673,680 of record JAUMHP010000048.1, on the reverse strand, counting down.
TGGCCTCAAAGACATCTGTTTGGCTGATGATACATTCACAGAGTTCATCATCACCCAGAGCAGGAAAATCTGGACGATTAATGCATTCAGTGTTTTTGCATCGCCAACTTTACACTGTACAAAGAGCTGGTGAGAGGTTATAAATAATACCGCAATTTGTGGTATTAGTGGGGTGTAAAATTCCGCACCATTTTGGTCCAAATACTACTATGATCCATTAGCAGCCTAGAGGTGCTATTGGTGTACTGGAAATCAAAGCTCATATGTAAATACAGAGTAAACACAAGCTTTGCCTTCTTGCAGAACTGTGCTGAAATTTAGATTGCATACTGTGAGAACATTATGAAAACACCTACACCAAACAGGAGGAGATGAAAGGTACTAGCCAGTGACTCTGTGAAAGGTCTTTCCGGGAAGAAATGCACCGTGAGGAACATGCAGTACTTCTTATTTCAGCCTTGTGATTTGGAACAATGTCCAATGATTTTGCAGTTTTGACAGGCATTGCATTGAAAACATTAGTCCACAATGAATACAAAGGTCCTTTTAGAGTCGGCAAAGCAATGTGGAAGCACAACAGCAGAGAGAGGTGTTGTTTTGGCAGGCAGGTCACCGCTTCCTTCCCTCCGAGAGTAGTTTGACCCTTATCATGCAGAAAAAACTGTGTTTTTGTAGACGCTTACCAAAGAAGTGTTTAAAATCAGCTGTTGGACGATGTTTGAAGAGGGACATTCGTCTTGCCCCAAGCCATAGTGCTGATTGCTGAGCGCTCAGCTTCCCCCTGCTGTTATTTCACTTACACAGGTTGGTTGAGGTTAATGAATAAGAGCACAGACATTTTCCAGAGGGCAGCAAACACTTCTCTAATAGAGCTAAACAACTACACCGAATTTCACAGCGGTGTAAGTTTCAAGTAATGTCTGCTACTACCTCATTGCTCGTGATGGGCCGACCCTCCCTCAGCTCCTCCCTCACAGAATTGCATTAAAATTGTATCGCTTTCTAACACGACCAAGCTCTCTGAGCTTCTGCTGTGTTAATATAAGCTCCGGCAGGCGGTTGAATATTTGCAGGCAGCTGATTGGGATGGAATTTGAATTGGAGCGACTCAGGCGGCATTGCAGTTTTGGAGCCGTGATGGTACACTCTCGATTTGCCTGAGCAATCTTTCATTAGGGTTTGGACGTAAGTGAAGACGAATGTTAGCCTCCCAGAACCCCTCCTGTCCACATTTCATTTTGACTACTGATGAATGGATGTTCACATGGCTTCAGAGAGAATAAATCCAAGGCACTCATATTCAAAAGCAAAGCACCACACGGCAGTATTTTAAAGAAGGAAAAGTATTTGGAGGGAAATCTGTTAAAATTTAATGTGCAAAATGGAATGAGAAACCTGTCTGTTTCTTTTATTAGATCTTGCCTAGTGTGACTTTGATCACGTCTAGACATGAAGAACCAGAGCTAGCGTCGGCCCTTTGGAGGCAGCTGCTGAGATGCCTTTAGTAATCACTCTAGATTGTTACTGTCTGTCAGTCTAACCACAGATGCTGAGCTAATTATGCTGTTGCCTGTTAGCAGGTATGAAGAAAAAGATGCAATCTTGCTCTCCAAAAGGAAGTTTGACCTTTGGTTGACCTTATTATGGTGGCTTGTCACAATATGCATTCAGAGTGTGTATGATATTATTATGAATTAATTGTCATACAGATAATTGCAATTTAATGATTTTTTCTGTTTAGTTCATGTCATTTAATCGTAAAACATATCACAGAGTGAAATGCATTTACTTATTTGATCTTCATAAATTACACAGTACAATCAAAACAGATTTCCTTTACTGCTTTATAAACTAATACTGCATAAGGGTAGATATTAAATGATAATATTTAACATTTTTCATATACAATCTAGTAAAAAAGAAATATATTTATAATACATGTATAAATACTAAGTGTAGTTCAGATCTATTAACATATTTACTGACATATCGCTCAAGCCTTACTGAATGAAAATATATAATATATATTATAATATAATATAATTCAACTTTATTTGGTTTACTGCATGTGTACAATGCACATTTTGTTTTATTTGCACTATTTATGAGGATTGTATTATCTTTGAATAATATTGACCTTTAAATGCAAACTATTTGAAGTTTAATTAAATTATACTGGCAAAAGCTCCACTTTAGCACTATCAAATATATTTAAATATGTAGGTGCATTGGATTTCACCACTTCTTTTGCATAAGTACAAAATTAGTTGTTCCAATTTAGCAGACTTGAAGTATACCACTTTAGTATGCCAAAATTACAATTGCATTATTTCTGCATGTAGTACACTTAGCATGAGACAAATATATTTCAAATACAACATTTTCACATTTTCACTAGGACATATGATATATGCATCATTACTATATGTGATATATATTTCACAATATTTACACACAGGTTAAAATTATTTCTGATTATCTGATTCACAGTGTAATATTATAATGTTATGAATAGTAATAGTACTTTTGTCCTAAATTCACATATGCAGACTATTTTAAAGCAACTAGGACAAAAATATTATGTGGATACAAGTACAAAATAAAGCTAAAATGAAGCACAGCTGTGAGCTTGTTTATTCTTTTGAGTGAGCGTGGCATGTACCAGGGTTTATATTTCAGACATTCTTCAGGAGCTCCTTTGAATGTGTTTTACCGTATAGTGTAGAGTTCATCTGGAGTGCTTACATAATCTACTGCTGCACCAGAAACAGAAACACAATGGGCATTTCATGGCTGTTTTATATTTAATAAAAATTCCATCTGGGTGAGAATGTGATTGAAATTTAAAGTGCAGAATAATTTTAAATCATTTGTATTCTGCATGTGTTCATCACGGATTAACTAAAACATTCATTACAAATGGGAACTATTGAGGTGGGATACAGGTAAATGTAAAATTTACTGCATATACTGTACACAATAAGTGCATTGTACCAAATAATTAATTTAAATGTATATACACAGTAGATAAGGCAACCTAATATAGAATGGGACGGAAATTGTGTATTTTTGTTATATTTCTTTATTGATTACCATTTTAAATTAGCCATGTATTTTGAGATGTTTTTGAAACTTGATGTTTATCATTCTCTGATTTTTGTAAAAAAAAAAAATTAAGTATATAAATATATTTTTCCCTGTTTTTAACGTCAGCCAGTTTGTTTTGTTAAGTCTTATTTTTTCCTGTCAGTAATCTCATGGCATTTATCTATCAACTGATAAATACAACCAGGCTCTCAAAATGGTAGATTTTAAAACATATGCGCTAGACGAGCATTAGCCATTGATATTGTTGAGAAAGGTAACAGACAACTAAAGATTTTACCTTGTTGCTTGCAAGATCAGTTTCTTAAGAACGTCCTTTTATGTTCTTGTGGACAGCTGTACACATAGATAGTGGACACAAAGTACGCTCAGACTTTTCATCAAAATGTTATTTACCTCTAAATGGTTGCATCATTAACAAGGTCAGGGTTTCTGTGTTTAGAGAGTTTTAATGGCTGTTTATGGGGTGGTGGATGTCATCATTAATGTTCCTGCTCCCAGTCTGTTGCGGGTGATTTAATTAGTGTGTCTATGGTGATTCTGGGCAGAGAGCTTGCATATTAATGTTCTCATCGACGGACACACACAGCTCTGGGAGGAAACATAATGGCGCAGGGGCTAAATGTGGCCATGCAGGGTTGATTGCTGCTAATTTGTTTCTCTGCTATGATGATGGCTACGCTGACAGGAAGCGTAAGACAAAAATTGCTCTTGTGTTCAGCCGAGGCATGGTCACTTGACAAACAGAATACGCTTTGATTGCTTCCTTTGCTTTCGTGGTGAATCTTGTGAGATAGACAGCGTGTCCATGAATTTCTTAGCCATTATGAGTTTGGTCTCATCTAACCTATCAACATGCCCAGCACAATTTACATCGTCTTCTTACCAACCGAACACCCACTTTAGAGCCGGCATCTCTTGGATAACATTAGAGGATTGTAAAATTATAGGAGCATGCATTCTGCTATATGCCACAGTCGATATATGTTAGCTTGATAACAATAGGACTCAAGCCATTAGTGTCTCAAAGGACTATTTGTCAAATCGCATTTCAAAGCGCACGCACTTTATTACAGTGATGTTGAAGGGAAGGGATATCCCTCAGTGGCACAATGGGATATAAATGCATGATGAACTCCTTCGTCTGGATGTGACAAAATCCTGTTGTTAGACTACGAAACTTTCAGCTCTGATTTAATTGGCTTAGACAAAAGGCATATGTTGAACTGGATTGCATGATGATGTTTGTGCAAAGCGTGAATGGCTGGTTGTAGCGAGGGAGCACTAATAAATTTAAAAGATTGCTCTTTAAATGTTGGGTGGAAGCTGAGCATGAAATCCCACCGATGAATTGTTCATGACGTGGTTCAATAATGTGGAGGCATGGCGGAGGATGCAGGGAGGCCCAAAGTGCTCCTGCAGGAATACAGATGAACAGGAGTTAGAGCACACGAGTGTCACCAGGTTCAGAGAAGAATTCAGCTTCAGCTAATGTCTCCTTTCTTCTCCATTCTCTTTTCCTTTTTCTTACATTTTCTATGTACTGTAAAAACCTCCTGTTCTATTCCAGGAGTGACATGCACCCACACTTTCATCAAAAGCCCAGAAGCAGTACTCTAGGCAAGATACATAACTTAAGGCTTAAAGAGTGTCATTAATCTTTTTATTCTTTTTAATATACATTAAAGTAGGGGTTCAGTGCGTATTTTTTCTAAAATAATGAATGCTGAAACGAAATCTATCTATCTATCTATCTATCTATCTATCTATCTATCTATCTATCTATCTATCTATCTATTTAAAGTTAGCTTGCCTCAAAGGCATAATTTACCATTCTTGCTCAGTTGGTGTGTTGCTTGTCTATAAAATGTTCATTGGTTCATTGGTTAGTTCTATTTAGTTGCCATTGATTATGCTCTTGTGTGTTTGTTTACTCATTGGTTGTAATTAGCTCTGTCTTCCAATACATATAAATGTTTCACTACTTCTATTGACTTTAGCTCGACCGTTTATTTGAACCACAGAAGATATTTGCTTTTCCTTCCTATGTGAACCAAAAACACCTTTTATTTTATGACATGCATATTTAATGCAACAAAATTGATTTGATTTTTAGTCTTGGACTCAAAAGCCTCATGTTTCTTAGAATAGGTTTGAATTCAACGTTTGGCTAGGTACAAAGATACTTTTTTTGTTTGATTTATTCATTTAATTGAGCCAGATTTATTGCACAATTTCAAAACAGCACTGATAGGCGTGGGAATATCTGTGGGTGATTTAAATGGATAGTTCACCCCAAAATGAAAACGATCACCTTTGAAGGTGTATGTGAATTTCTGATTTCAGACAAATTGTCCAGACCCCTCCAAGGCTTTGAATGGGTTTAAATGGGTGATAGCTGTTACACTTTGGAAGACTTAAAACACATGCGCATATTCGTAATAAAACGTCCCTCACACTGCTCTGAGGGGTGAATAAAGTCCTCCTGTAGCAAATCCATGCATTTTTGTGTGATAAATATCCAAATTTTCAAACCTAGTAAGCACTTCTCTCACGTCTGCTGTCTGTGGAAACCAGAAGCAGTCTGGCGGAAGCGGATGTATCGTGTGTGCGCCTCTGGGAAATGTAGTTTCAAAAGAAACGTTTCCTTACTTTAGGAAAGGAAAACCAGTCTCTTCTTGGCTTGTTTCGAAATACATTTCCTACATTTTTCTTTACAAATCCTCAGTTTGTGCTTCTAATTCATTACTGGCATCTTGTTTTGTTCTCTCTCTGCGCTCGTCACTAATCACGTGGTGCATACATCTTACGTCATCCGCCGCTTCCGGTTTCCACAGACAGCAGACATGAGAGAAAATTGCTTATTAAGTTTGAAATATGGATATTTACCGAAAGAATAAAGTCACATACACCTAGGGCACTTCAAAGGTGAGTATAAGACTTTTTAATTTTCATTTTCGGGTGAACTATCTGTTTAAGAACACAGACACAACATATGATTTGCATAATGACTAACACAATCTACCAAAGCCAATGTAAATTAGGGATTATTACTTTAAAGATATTTTCAGATTTGGATCACATTCTTCTGGACATTTCAATAAATAAATAAATTAATACTTGTGGAAAAAATTGCATTGCATTGAATTGCATTGTGTGATTTATTTTTACATTTTCCTCTAATCAATTTTGCATCTGAAAAGAAAACTCCTAAATTATGAGCTTGTTTATGAAGTCTTGTAGTGTGAGTTATCTGAACAGAATAACTAAAGAATTAGCGAGTCTGTTATAATAACACGCTTTATAATTATTCTGCTAGCAAGGAGCATTCTTTATTTAGTGAACATAAATCAGTGAATTTGGCGACTCTTAATGGGAGCACATTATACGCATGCATACATGCCATAATAACATGGTGAAATAATTAACACTTGTACTGTATGGCTAATTGTTTTGTTGATATGTTAAAGAGGATATGGCATATTTTTTAAATTATTATTCCTAATTTTCATGTAACATATGTACTGTTCATAGCATACTTTCCATTTCTTTCAATTGGCAGATTCACTAAAATAGGTACCGGATCTCGATCGTTGTGGGTTAGAAATAAACATCTGTTCTCTGCTCTGATTTCCTTCTATATTATTTAACCCTGTAAAGAGACATTCACATATTTATTTTCACCTATTTGTGCCTTTTTTCCTCTTTCTTTTGTCTTCCCCTCACTTGGCTAGGTGGCCACATCTGTGCGTAAAACAATTAATGAGTAAGTGTGACATTTGACGCAGGTGCTTGTCCTCATCCTAACTCTAATGAGCAGACATCCTCTGTCCGAGACAGGCCCCTGACCTCCTCACCCGACAGCGCCCCACAGCTGCCAGTGAAAACCAGAGCAATAACAAACACGGGTTTACACAGAATAACATTAACCATGCTTCCTCCCGACTTTGAAAAGGAAGTTGTGTGAGAAAGAAAGTCTGTAAACATGTGGATGTTGATGCTCAGCTATAATGGCATTGGCAGACAGCAGGGAGAGATCTACTTATAAATCTTACATGGAAGCACTACCAAACAGTCTGTGTCCAGCTCCAAACACTAAACTCATTAACTTTATTGCACATTATCATAGCACAGCAACAATATCTGTCTAATTTGTATCATTGCTGTAAATTGAAAGCAATTACAAACTGTAAATGTAATTTTCCAGCTGTGAAATAGGACACTGGATGATGAACTGTGACTTATGTGAGTAATGAAATATTCATGGTACTTAGCTGTTATTTCCCATATCACATTCAAAGTTGACAGCAGTGTGTTATAGTTCTTTATAATTAATCAAACATACCCAATAAAAATTGAAAACAGGTACAAATATTGCTTCTGACTTAGAGCCTTATAAATGCTTCATCTTCCAGCAGTACATATGATGTACTTAGTCAGGAACATGGTTTTGGTTTCAAAGCAAAATCAAAGTCCAGTGAAAACACAACGAGGAAGACAAGTCGTTATACAAGCAGTCCAACTCGAATGTCCTTTAGTGTTGCAAAATTGGGCTACTTTAACACTTTTTTCATGTCCACAGGTTGAAGTGACCCAAATAACGTGATGATTATCCCATAAAATGTGACTTTTACCAGGGGAACTTCACCAAAAAAGTGTGTTTTACCCCTGGATTGTGATTTTTACTGGGGGCCCGAAAACCTGTATGCTGTAAAAACCTGGCAACACTGATGTTTTTTTTAAATGAATGTCTTAAAATGTCGGGGGCAGTCGTGGCCTAATGGATAGGGAGCTGGACTTGTAATTTGAAGGTTGTGGGTTTGAGTTCCAGGTCCGGCAGGAATTGTAGGTGATGGGAGTGAATAACCAGTGCTCTTTCCACCTTCAATACCACAACTGAGGTGAGACCCTGTGCACTTTGGATGGGTTAAATGCAGAGCACGAATTTCAAGTATGGGTCACCATATCTGGCTGCTTTAATTAATTTTTTGGGGGCAGTCATGGCCTAATGGATAGAGAGTTGGACTTGTAAGGGATTGTGGGTGGGGTTAGTGAATAACAAGTACTCTCTCCACCTTCAATACCATTCCCCTAGTCTCAGCCTCAGACGTCATGCCCACGTAACGTTGGCTAAACGTCTGATGCTTATGGTAAACTTAACTGGAAACCCTTCAGGAATGTCGAAGTCATCAAATGATTGGTTGAATTTTATCGGATTTCCGGGGAATGCGAGTGTCACATTTATTTTCGGTCTGCTGGTAAACAAAGCACAGATGTGTAGCATATTACGGGGAAAAAAAACTTTTGTTTACATGAGTGACATTAAGCATTTACAGTATTAAGATCAGTTAAACATTGGATTCTCAAAAGTATACGAGGTTCACGGCATAGAATCTTTAAGAGATGTCCAAGAGTTTTGTTTGAGGCACTTAGTGGAGACAAGAGGAGATATTTTAGCTTGTTTGCTGACGGGAATTGGGCAGAGTATTAATTTCCAAGTTTGTCCGACTTTTACTAGTTGTGTGTCCCTTACGGAAGATCAGTAAGGCAAGTACCAAACTGAGAAGGGGATATCAGCCGCGTTTGCTGGCAAACATGAAACAACGGACGCTGACATCGCAGCATTGTGATTGTCATTCAGTATTGTGTTTGATTCTCCAGAATTGCTTGTGGGTGTTAAAAAGTGGAGAGAGATGCTTCTAACAGATGTTTACCGCGGGCATCTCATCGGGATTCTCTATGCTGACTTGTTACACGCCGTTCTGTTGTTGTGGGGACATTTCCATGCCCCTCAACGTGATGCTGAATGAAACAAACTGTTATTGGTTGTTTGACATGATGGTCAAACGGCTTTATAGGCGGGCCTTGACCAAAGAAAGCGGCTATGAATTCCAGACCTTCAGCCGTCAGTCTGAAAGTCTGGCTACACAAGACTACCGTTCCCCCAACTGCTCCCCGGCTGCCGCAGCATTGGCTTAGCACTGCAGGGTGTGTGTTCACGGTGTGTGTGCATGGTTGTTCATATCTCACTGCTGTGTGTGTGCACTTAGATGGGTTAAATGCAGAGCACAAATTCCTAGTAAAGGAAACCATACCTGGCCACATGTCACGCCCTTTCCTTCCTTTCCTAAGATGCTTTTAGCTGTAATGAAAGCAAATCCATGATACTGGATGGTGGCTGGAGCTAAATGTTTTAAGCAAGATTTTCAAGGCAAAATGTCCAATGAATAATAATTGTCTGTTGAAGTGTAAAGTCAAGGATGACTTAGACAGTATTCATTTTGGCCCACAACTTGGACATTCTGCTAAAATTTATTTTTGTTTATATTATAAATGTGTTAACAGTTTAAAATTGTAATAATAATTAATAATATATTATTTTATGTTTATGTTATTAATATAAAATTAAAATACAGCAATAATATGAATATATATTGTCTCCTGTTTTTTTTAATCAAATAAATGCAATAAAACTGTAAAAAACAAAAACAAAAAAAACGTCACCCTCCCAAAACCTTTGAAGTGTGGTGTACATTATATCAAATAAAAATAAATAAATAAACTAAAATTATGATTAAATACATTATATTCAGTAATATTCATAAATGGGCATCATAGCTATCATTTTGTAAGGTGTGTCTAGCTTATTTATTATTTAATTTAGGATCTTTGTAAGGCAGGGTCCTGATGCAGTACTCTCTGCGTTACTTCTACATAACATGCAAGATATCAACTGACAATGTTAATTCCTGCACAGATGGGAATCTTTATTTTGATGCACACTCAGTGAAGAAGGCATTTAGGAAATGAGAAGGGAGACTGAAAATGTCATGCTTATATGTAATAGTAAGCACACCTGAGGGGGTCGTGCCCACTCGAGCGCTGATGGACTGACAGAAGTGGTCAGAGGTTGGCTAAGGCATCAAGACTGAGAGAAAGAGGGAAAATGCGGTTGTTACATTCTTCAAAGATTGTAACAAAATATACTTATTTTTTTACAAATTTTTATTTTACATACACCTATGTTTATTTAAAATAAAAGGGCGCTTCTATTTTTTGTAATTCTTCTTGCAGTGCTGCCTAAAATCTTGCAAAATCTAAACAGTGGTTTCACATGGATCAGATCTGTAAACATTACCTTGACGGACACTATATGCTGCTAAAAATGATATGAAGCTGATCATACTTGACTCGCTTGCTTTTTGCCATTTTCTTGGGTTTGTAAAAAATGAACCCCTCCTTCGTCTCTTCGGCTACAGAAAATGCTTTCCTAATGGAGGGTTGTCAGATCAGGCTTTCACTCATATTGAAATTCTTATAGTTCCTTTCCTTTGTCCCCCCCCCACCCCCCTCCAACTTTCCACTTCATCTCTCAGAAGTGATGAGTGCTTTTCAGCCACGCTTAATGTCAATCAAACCGATGTTTAAAACTGTAGATTATTGTAATCAACTGCTCAAGGAGGAAATCCTTTGAGAGAGATTTCAGTTGGATTCAGGGTGAGAATATTATGCAGTGTAATGGCATTGCAATTTTATTACCTCTTGATGTACAGACACTTCATTCATTAAACACTGTCAAACATAAAATTGCTTTTACACAGGATGCATAAACAGCTGACAATCAGTAACTGTTCTGTGAAACACTTTCAAAGATAAAGCTTTCTTTGTTGTTTTATGGTAATAAGTCTAATGTCATCTTTGTCTCTCTCTCTCTCTCTTTCTGCAGTTAAACCGACAGTCATTGATGTTGATATCTTCGTAAATAGTATTGGACCCGTGTCGTCAATAAATATGGTGAGTGAATGCATGTCCATAAGCTGTGCTATTTGAGTCATTATGAAAATTTAATGATTTTTAAAGGGATCGTTTGCACAAAATTGTTTTATTTTATTTTGGAACTTTTTCTACAATCTTCATTCTGCTACCTTCCATAAAACAGCTTACATAATGAGAGAACTTTCATTATAGTGTGAACTATGATTCTTTACTGTCTCCTTTTCTTTATTTCTCAGTCACTCTCTTTCACTCACTCAACAGTTATAGTTAAGTCCCATAGGTGACATATGGCTGTAGGTTGAAAAGGAGTTGAAAGCAGGGCCACTAGCTATCCCTCTGAGATGTGAGTCCAATGCTTAAGCTTCATCTCCCCTGAGGCAGAGAAAAGCTTCAGGGGAAAGACAGAGGAAGAAAAGACTCAGACTTAAAATGAGACATAGGAAGTGGCAGAGGAAAAGAATATCTGTGTTTTTTGGCACAGTAGTTGGCACTTGATGTAATAGTTAATCTTAAAAATTCATCGCCTTTATCTACTGTAGTAATAAAAAATTAAATAAAGCCGCAGCTTATTCCATATTTATGTGCGCTTCAATCGAAATCATATGTAAATGTGGACGACGCGACAGATCACTTCAAATGGATGTTAAATTCCTCTGGAGCTCGATTCTGTCTTTGGTCCCCAATACATCAGATTCATCCTGTATTCACTTCCAATTATCACGGCCCAGAGCTCTGAGAATGAGAGAGAATTGTTGGATAATGTGTAGTGGCCAAACAACCACCTGAAGAAACAGTAGCTATTGATCGATATGTCACCTAACAGTGTGTTAAGGGCTGTTTTAAAGCCTTAAGGGAGATGTTTCTTACAATTCACAGCAGACAATAATATTTAAGAGTGCTAAAAAGTTTTCAAGGTCTAACTGTTAGGATAGGAACATTGACATTCCTTTTAGACTGGCATCTAAATGGAACCTGAAAGGTCATGACCTCTGCGACGAATACAAGCATGCATATTCACATGATTTATTTGCATATTCTGCCTAAAGAGGGAACAGAAATGTTTTATTTCTCCGAGGATTAACATGAAACATCAATTAACATGAAACATCTAACTTATTGAAATCTTCCTATCTTTTCATTTTGGTTTATTGCATGGGCTTTATGAGTTGTCAGAATGCAAAGTGCGAGAAACATTTAAATATGCTTTCATTAATCTATTATCTCATGCTCTGTGACACAGTGTCTCTCCATCTCCCAACATTATTGTCCATGACAATTTCATTTTCTTGAAATGCTGCGCATACAATAACATAGTCAGGCAGGTTATTTGCACACCTAGGACCTGCTCAGCCAACAAACCAAATAGCATTTTTATTTTCTGCAGCTGGTCTTTACACCATCCACCGTAGTAAATAAAATTATGCACATTTTACACAACCAAAAGAGACATACATTAAATGTAGTATATATTGTTGCCTATATTTGTCATATAATAGTTGGGGATCTTATAATGTGCAAGACTCAATAACTCGCTCCTCAAGGCATCTGTTCTCACATCATGGTCCGATCCTGCTGTTTGTGCTTTCCTTTGTTTGGCCACTGCTGTATTACATAGTGTGGAAACTCTAGAAAATGAATAAACACCTACGCAGAAGCCACAGCAGTAATTCCAGTGGGAGGGTTTTTGGCTGTGAAACTCAATAGCTAAATGCACTTATAAAGCGTCATCGTCCTGCATGGGTCGCCTCTGATGTACAGGGACATAGGGACAACCAATTGTTACATTTTCACAGTGGTGTTTAGATTTTTTGGGAAAATAAGTATTATAATTTAAAAGTGACCCAAAAAAAAATGTAGTTAGCCACTTAAAACAGTCAATAAAATACCAAGCAGAAACCTCTGCCAAAAGCTAGCACCGGAAGTTGCTCAAACAGCCGTAAACATTGATGAATAATCCACTTTACAATGAGGTTAAAGGGTTAGTTCACCCCAAGACTCATGTCGTTCCAAACCCATAAGACCTTTGTTCATCTTCAAAACACAAATTAAGATATTTTTGATGAAATCAGAGTGCTATCTGACCATCCATAAACAGCAACACAACTACAATGTAAGTCCAGAAACATAGTAAATAAATACCACATAAATGAATGAATAAACCCCTATAGAATATATGATCACCTTGTAGCAGACCTATACAGGTGGAGCTGGGGAAGGTGGAGGGTTTCTGAAGTGTGCTGCTACAGCAAAGAGTAGCCAAGTATTTGAATGTTGAGTTGCAAAGCTACCGATACAGTAGAGAACCAATCAGATGTACCATGTGATGATGTCGTTATGTCAGATAGAGTTAGAGCAATCAGACTGTGCCGTCTAGAGTTTCATACCAGAACTTTGGATTTGATGTTAATCTCAGCATTTACTAATACATTTTTAAGACCAAACTGCACTATATGCACTAACAATAACAGGTTAATATGTAAATAAATAATGTAAAAAAATTATTATAGTTACTTCATTAACTAATGTTAAAAAATTAGATCTTATTTTAAAGTGTTAGCATAATCCTAATATGAGCGGTGCACATTTACCTGCCATTCAGCAAATTATTTCATCTACTTTAAGATCACAATGTAATTAAAGACAATTTTATTAATTTTGTTTATGAGTATGCTAATTATGTTAAATATAATGTTTTTGTATTATCTATTAAACGGAGTATTACAGATACGCATTAGGATATTTTATCTATGGCATTTGGTCCAGATAGAATTTTTTATTTTTAATAAAGTCTTGTTTTTACTTTAGTTAATTATTAATAAAGACACTTTTTATTTAATATTTATTATTTATTACATTGGCATTTGTGTTCATAATTTTGATTATTATAATTATACTTTATTACAATGCAGCACTCTTCAGCTTGTACTCTGCTTTACTTATCCCTGTAATTATCTTTAATGGAATACATCATTTCTGTACATTAATAAATGAAAACCATTATCAGCTAACTACCAAACCAGCTTTACTTGTAATGGACAGGAAATACTGTGTGTAATTTACCTGCAATTAAATCAAGCCATTATTATTCAAGTTCACGCTGTGATGGTGGATTAGCAAAATAGAGCTTAATCATTGTTATGCACAGGATGTGCCAAAACCATTGTCAACCAGGGACAAACTCTCTCGTTATCGCTTGTTGTTTGTGGCACCAGAATTCCTGCTGGGCTGTTCAATAATTATGGTGGCTAGCACATTTAATATGGCATTGATTGTAACAGTAAAAGAGGTCTTCATTTGTGGTTTTTTAATTCTATATCTGATAAAGTGAATAAACCTTAATACAGATAAGCAACTGTATAGATTTCTGTGAAAAGAGCTTGCAGGAGTACAGACCTGGTCCTGTCAGTGTGTCATCCTCCTTCCCCGTACACCACCACTCCAGTAGCACAACATTTACACAATAAATTAAAGGCCTAGGAGAAAATTGCGGCTAGACAGGGTCAATTTCCCCCAACACAGCAGGTTGCTTTAGCTGCACCTAATTCTTCATGCGCCATTTAAAATCCTGTGGATTATAGGTAACAATTATATGAAAGAATGGGGGGATTAGTCAGTGCGGCAGATCATCGCCATCACAAAATGCAGTTAATACCCTGCATAGACCAGCAAAGGTCCTGTCGCTCTGTACTCGGATCCTTGTCCAGCTCACAACTCCCTACAGAAAAGGTGAAAAGGTTTATGCACGGCCCTCCGGCTTCACTCTTTTTCTTGCTGACCGTGAGCTGGCCACACCTGATTGCTCTCAGACCTTGCGTATTGATCTCATCCTCAGCTTTCTTTTCCTTCCTACTCACCTGTTACGGATTGCAATCATTTCCCGGGGCGAGACAATGGCTCATTGCAATTTTCTATTTATTTATTTTTTTGCCAAACTGTGAGGATTTTGATTGATTATGGTAGCCTTAGAATCTTATGCCCACCTGCTGGATATCTTTAGAGATGTGTGGGATCAATAAGCTGTGGTATCTCTGAGTAGGATTGGCTCAAAACCAAATTGAATTGGATGTAATTTTTTTTTTTTTTTTTTATTTATGTTTATGGGCACATTCTGTCTTTATTGGGACAGGACAGTAGAGAGCTGACAGGAAAACAACAGATGTAGATAGAGGGGGCGGGAGTCGCACTTGGGTCGCCATGAACACAGTTGCGCTGTATATTGGCGCACTAACCACTAGGCTATTGGCACAGAAAGATTGTAATAGCTTTGGATCACATTAACTCACAAATATGTAAGTTTTAACACTATTTACTCATCCCTAAGTTCATAAGCTTCATATATATATATATATACACATTATATCACAATTATAAAGCATTCCATTTTAATTTGTAGAAACAGGCTTTCATGTAAATTGTATTAAATTGTAAGCAGAAACTTTTTGAACTGAGGTTGGTTTGCTCTGATATTAAATTCAGATTTTTTTTTTATAGCACTATACCGTGAAACCCTACCTGTGGGAGAGATATTGAAAACCCAGCAGTTCATCAGTCTACTGGCATTACAAAACTGGCAGCGATTCTGTCTTCTGAATTCAAACTTATCAAGAGCTGTCAAATCTGTATATATCAGTCAGTGGTGTTTACATACTTAGTCTATATTTTGATAACACATACAGAGGTGCATATACATCTAAATCAAATTTTCACTTGGCTCGGTTACACTGATAAGGCCGGGGAGAGCTCATTTCATGATGAAACTTGGCTGTCACTTGTCATTCACTCTTGGGCTCAGAATGAATGGCACATTCTGCACTGCAGCTCATGTGCTTGATTTACTAATGCTTAGAGAAGAAATATTTTATAGTTTGGTTTAAGTGTGCTTCTACAGTTGCTCTGAGTATTGATCAACTCAATCTGAGACAAAGTGTTTGTGGAAAGGCCATCAATAACAGAGTTCATGCAGAGGGTATTCACAAGAGTTCAAGATTGAATGGTTAGCATGACCCAGTTTGCCCCTGCAGATGTTGTTAATGCAGTATCTGGACCCAAAAGTAACTTTTTTCTATTAATAGCAGTTTAAAAAATTTCACAGTATTCTTTCTCTATATTTAATATTGGTAGTAATAGTAGTATTTGCAAGCAATATAGAAATTGCAAGTGTTTAATTTTATTATAGTACACTAACTACAAAACTACAAAAAAAAGAATACACATAACTGTGTTCACTTTAAAGATTTGAAAGAGTTTAATTAGGATCATACAGCTAAAATGTAGCTAGCTGTGGAACAGGTAAAATTTAGGTAATAGTTAACACAAATATTAAATTCAAAGTTTACTTTATTCAATTTACAAAGTATGAACATGGATAAAATATGGCTAGCTATCAAACAAGCAATACTTAGTCAGTAATTTGTTCAAATGTTTGAAATTTAAAAGTCTATTATGTGCTTTGACTATATACAAATTTTGTCATTGTGTATTTATAACACCCTTTTTTTTTCTGCTGTATTTCGCATCACTACTGAAGGGCATGGCAAAAAAACAAACAGACAAATTTCAGATGGTAAGAGTTTCTCCCTGAGGCTGGAGTGGAGGATTACTAAGGAGGTATTGAATAAAGAAAGCAGCCGTCAGCCAACATCTGCTTGTCAGTTTGAAGTCAGCGGTCACTCTATTCACTGAGCGATTCAAGCTTGGCCTTGGCCAGCGACTGCCCGAGGGTGTTCAGGCTTATTGCAAGGGTAAGAAATGGCCGTTGTGAGATGATCAAATTATTCAGAAGGCTTCTGTTAAGAGGCGACGCGTGATTATGGGAACGGCAGGATTGAACAGGAGGCTTGAATAGATTTGCACCTAAAATAACAGTTTGGTTTGCTTACGGTGTGATATGATGCTGTAATGGTGCTTCAGAAATATGAATGCTCCTAATAACTGACCATGATTATCAAAGCGCGTTGAGTGGCGCTTGATTTTTGTCCACATGAGAAACCAGCTTTACTCATCAATCTAATTGTGTGAAGCTGAAATAGCCAACTTCATAGTATTCACTGCAGAAAACGGGTCTCAAGCGCCATATAATTTGATTTTAATGGCTCTATATAACATGAGTCAGCTAGCAGCCAGACGCTGAATAGGGCTGATAAATTAGCATTAATCATCCCTGTTCCTTGTGTCCCCTGTGTCCCTAAACCACAGTTGATGGTATAATTGTAATTAATGGAGCTTTAAGATCTACATTAAAATGTGAGATCATTCTACTTATCATGTTGATCTGTTACTTGCCGCACAGCTGAAAGCGGTGACAACATGATGCAGTTGATGTGGAAATGGCCCCACATTAGCTAGGCCGATGTGTCGAGCTGATGTCAAGCCCCGCAATGAAAATCAATGATCCCATGTGAAAGCTGAGGTATGATTGATAGCATCAAACTGAGCGTCATCTTTCAGCTTCCCCTGATGGTGGGCTAAGGTTTACAGAGTCAGACAGGTATGTGCTCTCAGACAAATGACAGGTGTCTTTGTAGTCTGTCAAGGGGAGACATGCTTTTCTCATGTACAAAAGCTGTCTTTACGGTGACATGTCATAGAGAAAATGTGGGGAGTTAGCAATATTTACTTTCTTATTTAAATGTATACGTAAATTCAGTGTTTTTGTTTGTACTTGTTTTAACTTTTATTTGTACAGTTTCTTCATCTTTGTATTTTTTATACTTAAATGTTTATTTTTTTTATACTTTGAGATCATTGTCTTTGTGGTTCTTATAAAATTTGTATTACTTTTTTGTGATTCATATTTAATAATTTAACTGAATTAACTATACAATTCTAGGTGGTTCTGTAATATACATTTATTTTTTGTGGGGGTTTTTTTTATCTGCTCTTTCAAAATATTTGACTTAATATTCTTACACTTTATACATAATGTATACATCCTCTGTATACATTCATGCATAATTTTGTTTATTAAGCTTTTATTGTGGCTGTTCAGAATTCAAATATCAGTGTTAAAAAGTATCTTGACTTCTGCTAACTTACCTAAACACAGGTGAACAGAATGACAAAATCAAGGGAACATGGGAAAAAAGGGAAAAAAACATGGCAGGAGAACAGAAACAGGGAAAAACACATACAAATGTCGCCATTACGGAGTCTATATTGTTTTTATCAATTTAACATATACTTGCTGAATAAAATTGTTAATTTCTTTAAAAAAAAAAAAAAAGTTACAAATATATAAAATGACAATAAATCAGCATATTACGATGAAGGATCATGTGACACCAAATACTGGAATAAAATGATGAAAATTTAGCTTTGCATCACAGGAATAAATTGATTTTAAGGTAGAATAATTAGATTTTAAAGTATATTAAAACAGAAAAAGTCTATTTTAAATAATATTTCACAATGGCCTTGATGTGTATAAGATGCTTCTTTAAAAAACATTCAATATTTTCAATATTTTAGTGATCCCAAACTTTTGAATGGTACTTTATTCATGCATTTATTCTATATCTAAATACTGACTGATAGATAGACACGGATGTGAAATCATGTGACGGTTGATTTCATGTGACAGCATTTGTTGATAACTTGGGGTGTTTTGGTGGGGATTTTTTTGCAAACTTGTTTTTTAACATCTTTGTGGTTCTTTTTTTCGTCTTCTTTTTTATTATTATTATATAGATTTTTACTTTATCATTAGTCCTTTAGTTGTTTTGCCATACATTCTAATACACTCCATAAATAGTCTTTTTAATGGTCATCCAGCACCTTCAAAAAAAGCCTGTAGCAGCGGGGTAGGAGGGGACAGTTTTAATGGAACAAACTCTTCTTATCTGCATACACATCTCCAGCTGCATGAGCTCAGCCACAAGCTTTCTCTTGACATTAGATAAGAGGCTGAAATCTGTCTCTGGCACATCTGAAGAGAATTGCCAGTAATGCGTGCTAGGAAATCACAAGGGCCCTGTATATAACATTGTCTGGATTCTGAATTCTCTTGATCCCTGGTTCAGGCAAATAAAAATAGCTGTTCTCTCTCCACTAAAATGCTTTTGATGTCACAAAATATGTCTCCTGTGAATGTCTTTATAACATGACACCTCAGTAGCAAAGAAAATGAAGATGCAGTGATATACTTTCTGCTTAAGCTTGTACCAAAAGGGATAAAATTAACTTTGCATTGAATCGATTGTCCTCCTATGCACATCTTTGTTATGACCTTCTTTGATAACAAAGATTTAGTCAGTGATGTGGCCAAGATAACTGTCGAAAGTCATTTAAAAGGCAGCAAGTTCTGGAGCTTTGACAGCAAGTTGGAGTTTCTTTTTCTCTGATAGACCACTTTATATTGACTTTGTCTCTGGCATTTTTCAGGTAAACAGTGTGAGTATAAGGTGTTATGCCTGAGCAAATCACATAAACAATGAGTTTCACCTGATTAACAGGGTAAGGATTGAAAATGCCCGCTTGGCAGTACCGGGGGTGTCTATTTTTAAATGTCTAGGTCAGTCTGTGTCCTAGGCAACCATGTGTAGCTAAGGAAATCCTTCACTGTGGTACCCATCAATAGTAACATGCTGGCAAGCCAGTCTCTCCCACACAAACACTCCAGTACTGTAGGTTCTCTTTAGTGCAGCCACTTACTTGCTTTCAGTGAGGTATTTAAAAGTAAGGAGGTGATATGAACAACGTTTATAGAGGTTTATAGACGCTATTGCAGGTTAGGTTGAATTCCATGTGTGACTGAACCAGTTTCAGACTTGCTTTAACATCCATTTACTCAGACAACACACCCATAAATAAAAAAAATAAATAAGTTAGCAGACGCTAGTAACTCGGCCCACCAACGTGTGATTGGGATAGTCAGTTTAACAAAACTGAGTGAGCTCTAGTGGCGCAGATGGAAACATGTTATATTCTTTTTGCTGCAATCGTCTCAGGTTCTTCTTCTTGGTTTTTAACGTGCATTACTATGCTTTTTTCAACATTGCAGTGTTCACATCCCCCCAGGTTTGAATCCACTCTTTTCAAATCACATCAGAAGAGCATTTATTTTCAATAAAAATTAAGGAAATAACACACACACACATAAACAGCTGGGAACTACTGATATTGCTGAAAATATACATAATATACATATATAAGTATATATAAGTAGATGAGTTTCTACAGATTTCGAGTCTTCAGGAACTCGACCCGCGTCCACAAGATGCTATGGGGAACGCCTTCAGCGTGACGGCTCTGAATCATGTGTAAAATCAGACCAATAGTATGGAGAGACGTCATAGGCGGGTGATGTCACCGGCCAGGAAGCAGAAAGCACATGGAATGCTGCCGGCATTCAGCTTTTTTCATTCAGCAGAGTGTACTATGAGTGTGTGTGCAACTAAAAGAGCTAAAAGAGTGAATGGGGCTACAGCGAGTGACTTTATAGACCGTGTGCTTACCCGTGTAAAAGATTCATTGCACCGGGTGACACACACAATTTATGTGTGGCTTGTTTGGGAGCATAGCACGCGGCGTCAGCTCTCGAGGGAGATGATTGCCCACACTGTGACAAACTCGTAGTACGCGTGCTTCGATACCGGAAGGCTCTCTTTGCGGAGGGAGCCTTCGCTGCGGCTCCTCGCAGTGCTGGACCCACTGGCCGAGGCAGAGCGTAGAAAGCGCTCGTGGGGATCGCAGCAGGACCTCGTGCAAATGGAGAAGTCGGAGACGGGCAAGTCCCTCTTTCCGCCTTCCTCACCGAGGTCCGACGCTGCCTGAGAGAGTGAGGAAGCCTGCAATGCGGCTACTTCTCACTCACAGGGCAGTACGGCGCTGTTGCTCTCTTCATCTGTGGACCATCCTTAATTACATAAACGACTGGCTGATACTAGCTCAGTCAGTGGAAGAGGCGGGAAGACATTGAGATGTTGTTCTCGCCCACATGGAACGTCTGGGGTTGAATTCCAAGAAGAGTGTGCTTTCTCCAGGATTCGACCACGATGCAGGCTCGCATGATACCTGTTTGTGTTCAGTCGATCCACACCACAGTCTCAGCAGTAAGAGAAGGCCGGTCACTTACTGTCAAACAGTTTCAGAAACTGCTGGGCCTTATGGCAGCTGCGGCCTGTGGAGTGGCACATCAACTGCCTGGAGATGCTGGCCATGTTTCGGGCACTGAAACACTTCCTTCCAGACCTGAGAGATCAACATGTGTTGGTACGCACCGACAACACATCAGTGGGCTCGTATATCATCCACCAGGGAGGTCTGAGATCGCACCCCTTATACAAGCTGGCGCTCCAGATCCTTGTGTGGGCCCTGGGCAGACTCCTCTCCTTGAGAGCAGCCTATATTCCTGGGCATCTAAATGTGAGAGCAGACTTACTGTCGAGGCAGGGGCCCGAGGGAATGGATGCTTCATAGGGTGGTGAAGCAGATCTGGAGAGTGTTTTACAGGGCAGAGGTGGACCTCTTCGCATTGAAGGAGAATGCACAATGTCCCCTTTGGTACTCTCTAGCTCACCCAGTTCCACTGGGGCTGGATGCTATGGTTCAGACATGGTTGAGGCTTTGTCTGTATGCCTTTCCCCCGATCGCTTGCTCTCAGGAGTTCTGAAAACAGTGCGCTGGGACGAGGTCAGTCTACTACTTGTAGTGCCGTTCTGGCCGGGCCGAGTATGGTTCTCGGATCTTATGTCTCTTCAAGACGGCTCCCCATGGGAGATTCCAGTCAGAAAGACCTCCTCTCACAGGCAGGGGGCACCATAGTGGGAGGTCGTGCAGACCATCCTCCAGTCCAGAGCTCCATCTACGAGGAAACGGTATGCCCGGAAGTGGAAAATTTTCACTTCTTGGTATAGAGAATGCCAGCAGGATCCAGTTAACTGCCCAGTCGGCACAGTGCTGCAGTTCCTGCAGGCTAGATTCTCCACGGGGATCACCCACTCCACCTTGAAGGTTTATGTGGCGGCAGTATTGGCTTACCACGCCTCAGTTGGTTGACATACAGTGGGTAGAGACCCTCTGGTTATACTTTTCCTCCGAGGTGCATTAGGCCTCCAGCCCGTTCCAGACTCCCAACCTGGGATCTGGCTGTGGTTTTGTAAGCCCTCTTATGTGCCACCCACTTTAAGGAAGTTTTAGATCATATGCTTACGATCAAAACTACAATTTTGCTTGCTCCATGTTCTCTGAGGAGAGTAGGTGACCTCCAAGCTCTCTCTGTGGCTCCTTCCCACCTTTAGTTTGCCCCTGGCATGACAAAGGCATTTCTATACCCTCGAGTGGAATATAGTCAGAAGGTCCCTACGCTTACCCCACAGCCGGTGGTGCTGCAGGCCTTTAACCCGCTTCCCTTTAGGGAGCCCGGCCAACGGGAGCGGAACTGCAGGACTGCACTGTGACACAGATCCAAGCAGCTCTTGGTCTGTTTCGGTCCACCCAAGAAGGGTTTTCCAGCAACAGAGTGCGGTGCTTTGTGAGTAGACACACACCAGTCAGGAACGTGAAGGTGTGGGGGCGTGGGCATCTTGTTCCCCATAGCGTCTTGTGGACGCGGCTCGAGTTCCTGAAGAGGAACGTCTCAGGTTACGCATGTAACCCTAGTTCCTCGAAGGAACGAGACACCGCGTCTGGTTGTCCATGCCTCCAGCATGCTGAATGCCGGCAGCATTCCATGCTCTTTATGCTTCCTGGCTGTTGACGTCACCCGCCTATGACGTCTCTACGTACTATTGGTCTGATTTTACACGATTCAGAGCTGTCATGCTGAAGGATGTTCCCCATAGCATCTTGTGGACAGCGTCTCGTTCCTTCGAGGAACTAGGGTTACATGTGTAACCTAAGACGTTTTTTCACATATAAATAGTGGTGATCTGTGTATATTTATCTCCTCATTCAGATGGGACTCTTATTCCAATGACACCCATTTACTGCAGATGATCCATAGGTAAACAAGGCAGTGCTAACAATGCTAACAAAGTTAACAAAGATAAACACATATTATTAAATACTGTGATGAAAGCTAGTTAATGCTTAAACCAACACTAGCCGACGGTACAGCTGCTTAGGACAAAACCTCTGATTTACATAGAAGATATAGCCTCTATCCCATTGCTTAATCTTATTGCATCTGGTTCGGAAACCGCTCGTCTAAAATCTAATTGGTCGATAGTAATATAGTTCCAGGACCAGTAAGAACGTTGATTCAAGAACATTTCCCACTTAGGTAAGCACATCTCCTTAGAATAGTGTGTTGAGGTTGTATTTGTATTTGAGCAAACAAAAACACCGTTTTACATTTATCTTGTTGTTCAGATGTGTGTAAAAAAAACATGAAACATTTACAAGTTTAAGTGTAATTAGTCAATGCATGATAAATCAGCCAGTTCCTCATCAGCGCCACTTTGATAGTACGCATTGACAGCGTAGCACACATAAAAACACATTAAAATGGGTTTAATAGAGCCACCTAAACTGCTAATGAGTTAAGCAGCCCCGTAAATATGCAATTCTGTCTCATGAGTGCTTATTTTCTTAATGACAGCTTCAGAGAGAACATATTATCAGCATTCCAGGTACTGCCATAATCAGCATAGGACTACATTAGTGCAAATTCTGAATGATCAGTGCAGAAACTGTTGTTATTCTTGTCACATACAGGATTGCCAATTCTTAGGCAGGAAATGGTTCTGCAAATATTTCTGCCCATGGACATCATAGTACCAGAGAATGTAATGTTTCATGCCTCCCCAGGTTTGCCTTAAATATGTGTGTGCTTTGTATATGCAGTTTTAAATTGTTATAAATTCCACTTCAAATAAATGCTAAAAATGCTATGCTGGACAAATTCATATACACAATAAATATACACAGTGCACACACATAAATTATGTGAACAAAATCTTAGATTAATTTGTTGCCCAGCACTAATTTACATATATGTTTATATTGTATTTTTTGGTTGTCTTCACCCTGTGTATATGGTCATTGTCTTTTTGGCAATATTTAAAAAAATCCATTATGGAAATTTCTTTATAATACACCCAATGTTCCAACTTTTTGCTCCAGTCACAAGCCCCTTCCTCTTGGCAGCGTTTGACAAACTCTTCATAAATGTTATAGTTCAGAAGCAGTTTTTTTTCTGCCACACTTTCTATTCACAAGATTTTTGCTCATCCTTTTTATGTCATTTTTTCTATAATTGTTTTGCTTTTAGAATGAGTCACCCCCAAACTATCACCACAGTGTTCCAGTCGTGCTGTGATAATCACTAGATTCTGTGTGTAAGGAGGAGATGGAGGAGAAATAGGGGCTAAGACTGAAGCGATGCACTGAGTTAATGGAGGATAGGTTTACTCACTACTTCAGAGTGAGTGGGAGCAGATTGAAGTGGACACCATTGACAGAGATTTGGCACAGAAACCAGACCGGCATTCTGCCACAGAATGTCACCTTGAAGTTAAGGGGTCATTTGCGTTTAAGAGTGTGCTGTGTTACATAGATTAATGGAATGAAGACAAGCTAGGCAGACAACAAACCACTTGCTCTTCTCATTCCTGCATTGCTTCTTAAAAGGCTAAAGGAGTTCCAACAATCTCAAGGCCGAAACTGAAAGGATCATGGCTGTTTTGCAGTGTTTTGGAGTCTGGGCTTTGGTAAGAAGGGTTTTGCTTTAGCTTTAGAGGGAAACTGCAACACCTTGAGAACCTAAATAAATAGTTTTTAGGATTGCAATGATATACATTATAGGGGAGTCTATTGAGAAAATTGTAGATATAATATTGCATATTGTTCCCAAAATAAAGTGTTTATATTGTTATTGTACTTAAACATACTATGTCCATTGCATGAAATGAACACACTGTATTTGAACGATTTTTAAATGGATTAATTTTTTATGTATTTATTTTTGTTTTACAGAACTTTATACAGTAGAAAATTATTTCCATGTTACCTTTAAAACCCTAAAAAGGTTTTAGACTGTTTTTAGAAAGCAGAATGAAACAGTACTATTATATTTAGTGAATATGAAATGTAAAAAAAATAACCTTGTGCTCATACAGTATGTATAATGATTTTCTGAACCTTTCATACAAGGGCATTCAGAAGTCTTATGTCCTGTTGCTGACTAAATAAAATGTATCTCTGAAAGGAAATGCATTTAATCAAAGACATTTAAAATGTAAACTCACCAAGCCTGTTCTCTTTGTTTAAATGTTTCAGTATTTTTGTTCAGAATCATTTGCCAATGACTTTTAAACCCCAACTTATGAATTATTGTGAAGAAATCTGAAAAAGAAAGAGATTATCTCTGTCTGTGACTCATTTTCTGGTTAAATGGAATGCCAGCATGAGAACTCATATTAACAAGATTGTTTTGTGCTTTGTCAGTGTCACGTAATGCACAGAAACAAATCACTTAAAGGAACACAATTATAATGCATAAAAAGCATAATGAACATCAGTAAATCTTAGTGTGTTTGTTCCTTTATTTTTTAATATTTATATCTTTTCAAACCATGTTATAATGCTCATGTGCCATTACTGAGACTGACATGTTCTTCACACAAGATTTTGAACTGCTTCAAACTATTTTTTTAGATAATATCGACCTCCTACTCATTGTCTCACAAAGAAAAGGATCTTAATTTCCTTTGCCCCGAAAACATTGATAACTGTAACTGTGGTGTGCGTGTGCAAGGACGTGTGATTATTACCGTTAACTATGCGAAGTGATATGGAACTGTAATGCTGTCAAGAGAGCTGCCTGGAACTAAGTTCGCAGTGCGTTTCCCTGAAAATAATTGCACACCTTAGAACGTTCGTCAGCAACAACAAGGTTGTATGCAGTGCACCGGCTCAGTGTTGCCAACTTAGCGACTTTGTCGCTAGATTTTGCGACTTTCAGACCCTCTTGGTGACATTTTTCCAAAAAAGCGACTAGCGACAAATCTAGCGACTTCTTGGACAAACCTCAGCGAGTC
>JAUMHP010000048.1:12634980-12647596 GCA_032361065.1 Enteromius trimaculatus | reverse complement strand
AAAATCGAAAATCGCATCGCAATCGCAATATTTATCAGAAAAACCGCAATTAGGTTTTTTCTTAAAATCGTGCAGCCGTACTGTAAAGAAATAGTGTAGGTAGAATTAACCCATTGATATATAATTTACTTGCTAACTAATATAGTTAAAAATGCAACTGATTTCATTTCAATTTTAACATCCCAGAGTATTTTTTTTTTTGTTTGTTTTTTACGGTGCAGAACCTTTCCACATCTAAGACCAAATAATCATTTGGACCCTGACAGTAAGACCAGTAAAGAGTTGACCTTAGCAGTAATATATGGCATAGTCCAATGACCATTGTCTCCTCTTCTACCTTCAGTGCGTCACCTCTGTCATCTTTGATGTGGTTATGCTGGAATGGTTCACAACAACACAAGGGAACAGAACATTTCTTACATAGAAATCATATTTTGCTTTTGACACAAATTCTAGCTGAGAGGCTGAGAAGTGATTTGCTTTTCTATTATGCCAGAAATCTAGCAGAGAAGTGCCGCTATTTATGGTCTCGAACTCTTTCCCAAGCCAATGGCGCGGCTGTGTAGTGCTCGGGTGTATACTCATGCACATAGACCGATAAAATTATTTTTGCTCTGTCTCTGTGTTGCCTACAACAAAAAAACTAAAATAATAATCTACTGAAAACTGTTACTGTTATAGCCCAGGAAGAAAGAAAGGTTTTCGTTACTGAGTGCTCTATACAAGGCAAGAGGTCAAAAAAAACTATAAAAGGTAACATATAGAAATCAAAACAGATATTGTAATTAAAAATTGTATCAATTTAGAAAAAATAAACATCACAACCTTAGCCATTAAAAATGGGACAGTTTATAACTTAATATTATATTTCATTATATTAAAAACAGACCTTTAGCTAACAATGGCTTTACATTGTTTTATTGTGCATTTATTGCCAGCAGCTATAGAAATAAAAGATTAATACTAATTAAATAATAAAATTCAAATTCTAGCTAGACAAAACATTTGTGCAATCAGACTTTTGACTTTTCACATATTTTTACAAAGAAATCATTCAACAGGTCCTGGAGGGAAAACAGAAGTCATAGTGTTTCTTCTCCCTGCTTGCAGTAATGATTCAGAACATGATACGCTGAATTAAGCGCTTATCAGGAATGCATTACCAATAGCAAACTCTTCATTAAACGTGCATTAATGGCTAATTGACCATAGCATTAGCATTTAAAACTTGCTTATATCAGAAAAGTATGTCTAAATACTAATTAAAATCGTTTAGGGTGGATTATGAAGAGAATCTTTGTAGAGAACTTTCCACAGAATACCAAACAATAACAAATAAAAGTTGTCAAGAGAGAAATATATTTATACATAAATAATCAGCTGTCCAGATTATGCCATTGTGAAAAACAACATAAAACTGAGGTGAACGCAATAATTCAAAGCAAATAAAAGATGCACTGCGTAGAAGAAATACACAAGCCTTGTCAAAAATGAATCTTCCTTCCCATTATTAACTATGGTAATTAGCTAATTAATGCTAGAAAAGTTCTCCTCGAACCTCCCACACATGAGGAACATGCAGCAGGCATCCTTCATCCCCTGAGAAGCCAGTCTGAGGGAGGTATACCATTCCCAAACTCCTTCCCTCTTTCATTGCCTAGAGTAAGACGAGGAGAAGAGGAGGATGTGAAAGGCCTTCCACAAGATGAAGAAAGGAGAACATGCCGTTCTCAGTGTGTTAACTAGGAGCGATGTTGATCTCTCCTGACGTTAGCTAACCAGGGGTTCGGATCACATGCATTTGCTGCACAAGAGCAACACCTACGCTTTCGGTGCGGGGAGGGTGGAGGTGTTACTGAGGAGAGGGGTAGAACTGCTTCATCTGATCTTAAAGAGAAGGTACAATCTTGCATCAGCCATATAATTTATTTAGGTCTCAGTTTTATACAGAACAATCAACCCACCTGATTTAGTAGTGATAGGTTTGTGATATACTGAGAAACACTGCCTAATCTAGGACTGGTAGACAATAAAGTTTGTCCCAGTTGAAATATTAAAAATAAGATTGTTGAACAGCTACTGTATGGAATGCCTTAGTTAATATCACTCACAATATATGGTACATGTAGGGAATAGTTAACCCTTAAAGACCTTGAGCATTTTTGGGGCGCCTGACACTGTAACGTTTCCGTGCAGGCGAAGGAGAAGGCAGGAGTCAGAACTTAATAAAACAAAAATACTTTTAAAAGTGGAGCAATATCCAATAATCATAAAGAGCACAAGCAAAGACATGCAAAACATCAGGGTTGACGGACGATAAGGAACTGAAAAGACATGGGTTAAATACAGACACTGATTAACAGACACACCTGAATGAAATACACAATCAACTAAAACTAGGTCACGAGACATATGGGGAGAGACAGAGCACATGGAAAGCAAAAACAAACATAACATGACAAGGAACATAGAAGTAAATAAACCAAGGATGTTACAGACACACCTTTCTTAGTTTTTTTTTTTTTTTCAGACCTATTCTAGCAATCAGCATTAAGTGCCATACATCATTATAAAAAGGGGAACTTAAAGTTCAAGTCTAATTTAAATTCTTTTAAATGTACATGTTTTCCTCTGGGTTTTTTTTTTCTAAGAATAAATGAATTTCCAGAATTTTTGAAAAAAAAAAACGCAAGCAGCAATTATGCAAATAATTATTATTTACTATGTACTTGAACAGAAACTGCTGAAGTTTGATTCCCTGTCTGTCAGTCACTACTATTAGAGTTATGTCGTGACGACAGACTGGGGTTCATACTTGGGAGCCCTGATTTGCTCTGATTAAGAGAAAATGCCAATCAGAATTGGCTCGTGGTATTTGCATGCTGAGCCACTCCCCACTGAGTGGGTATAAATAGGGCAGCAGGTGCAACCATTGAACAGATTTTGCTTCGGAGCCGAGAGCTGTGTAGCATGCAGTCTTCTGGTTCAGCGCTGACACAAAGAGAAAAGAAGCGGGAGCTGTTTGGTGTGGCGGTACAACGCGATCAATGGAGTTCCTGTGCAATCCAGCGATTCCCCTGGGCATTTCACAAAGAGCAGTTTCTGACACGATTGTCGTCTTTTTAAAGATGCCATGTCCTCTTGGGTGTGGTCACTATTTGTCTGCTAACGACGGCCACGAGCGCTGACTTCAGTGTCTGGGCTTCCGGCACACTAAAGATGCGTTTGTGGAGGGTTCATGTGCTCATTGCGAGTCCATGCCCCTGACAGTCTTGCGTTCTCGCCTCTCTCTCTTCCGGGGGACTGTTAGTGAGTCAACGTCGACCTCCCGGTGGTGGTAGACACTATCACTCAGGTTAGAGCCCTCTCTACAAGGCAAGCTTATGCCCTGAAGTGGAGTATGTTCTCTAGCTGGTGTTCTGCTCATGCGGAGGAACAACTATCATTCACAATTGGAGTAGTGCTTTTCGTTCCTGCAAGAAAAGTTGGAGCGCAGGCTGTCGCCCTCCTAGGTCGCCCCTAATACCCTCCTGGGATCTCTCTTTTGTGCTACCTGGCCTCCGGGGGTTCCGCAGAATCTGATTTTGTCTGAGTTCGGCGTGTCCCTGGGTGGACCTTTGTTGACCCTGGAACAACATTGTGATTAGCCAATCAGATCTGAAGAACCAGTTTATAGTTTTTTTTAAGTTTAGGCATACAATCAGTGTTTGGTGCTTGTACATCAGTGTCAGTCATCTATCATTTCCTCAGATTTTAGGCATTACTCATGGGTATGGTTAGGTTTAGGTGTAGAGATATGGTCAAAACAAATATTTTTGGAATAAAATGTTGTTCCAGGGTCAACAAAATATGTTAACCTAGGAACACGCCTAAATCAGCAAAATCAGGAGGTGCGAGGGGTTCCTTTGAGCCGCTGGATTCAGTCGAACTTAAATATCTAAAGTCTCTTA
This sequence comes from Enteromius trimaculatus, assembly GCA_032361065.1. Taxonomy (NCBI): domain Eukaryota; kingdom Metazoa; phylum Chordata; class Actinopteri; order Cypriniformes; family Cyprinidae; genus Enteromius; species Enteromius trimaculatus. The sequence goes on along the minus strand of JAUMHP010000048.1, from coordinate 12,643,646 downwards.
AGATAGTGCTCCTGACCGCGCTCATTTCCATCAAGAGGGTCAGGGACCTCCAAGTATTTTCGTTAAGCAAAGAGTGCCTTGTGTGCAGGCCTGCCTACTCTCACGTTGTCCTGAGACCCCGGCCTGGATACGTGCCCAAGGTCCCCACCATGCCCTTCAGGGATCAGGTGGTGAACCTGCAAGCACTGCCCTCGGTGGAGGCAGATCCAGCCTTGGCATTGCTGTGTCCCATCAGAGTTGCGCTTGTACGTGGACCAGAGCTTCAGAAGCTCTGAGCAGCTCTTTGTCTGTTACGGAGGTCAGCAGAAGAGGAAGGCTGTCTCCAAGCAGAGGTTGGCCCACTGAATAGTGGATGTCATCGTCTTGGCATAACAGGCCCAAGACGAGCCATGTCCCCTGGGCGTGAGAGCTCACTCCACTAGTGGTGTAGCGCCCTCCCATGCGTTGGCACTCGGAGCCTCTCTGGCAGACATTTGTCGAGCTGCGGGCTGGGTGACACCGAATACCTTCGCACGGTATTACAACCTTCGGGTTGTGCCAGTCTCTTCCTCTCTGTTGCAAGACAGTTAGGTGACGCTGACCGGTGTCCTGCTTTCTGCGTCATGCCCCCTCACACAGGGATGCAAGCGCTTGTAATCTCCCAGTTGTGCCTCCAGTTGCGGACCCTGGTTGAGCATCCTCCAAGCACCATCAGCAGTCAGACTGGGTGGAGCAGTCTGACGCCAGGCCCAGTTTCAGGTGTCAGTTTGCCTGGTCGGTCAGCCCCTGTACTGGGCTAGGTGTCCACATGCCTGATTCCCTACGGGTAATCTCATGTCATATATGACTCCACGCCACGGTAAAGTTTTAGCATGCAGCTAATAGTGAAAATAATTGCGCAAATTGTCTTCTGCAACAAAAATACAAACAGTGCATATAATTCCTAAAGTACGCGCAAAACGAGTGAGAAATATAAAAAAATCAGTGCAAAAAAATATGTAAATAATCATAATATAACAGCCTCGTGGATGATCCGCTGCACTCTGCTTCAGAATTTTACCGGGACATCGCCTTGCGACATGAATACCTAAATTCTAGTGCTTTATCTGATGTGCATTTCTGTTTCCTCCTTGTTTTGGTTTGATTTATGTCAAAGTAAACTTTCATTTACTTTCACTTTATGCTTGATCAAATATTCTAAATTAAAATCATGGATGGTGGTTCAAAAGTAAAAAAAAAAAAGAAATTAAGCATCACTTGCTCATCTCCAGTGAATGGGTGACATCAAAGTTAGAGTTCAAATAGCTGATACAAACATCTTAATAATCCACAAGTGATCAACACAACTCCTGTCCATCATTGTCTTGTAAACTGAAAAGTTGCATGTTTGTATGTTTTTGACTTGCAATTGTAGCTTAAATATGAGACTTAGACTTAGCCTGGCTTCCACGACTTTAAAGCTCATAGGAGCTTAGTCTGGCCAAGCTACCTTACTACCCGCCTACTGGGAGGTGGGCTTAACCTGTATCCATCAGTTGCCTCTGTATACTACTGGGGAGCTCGTTTCTCATTGGTTCCCACTTTTTCGGGAACGGAAATACTATAAAACGGCAGCTTTGCCAGACTAACTTTGCTCGCAAAATAAAATGTAGTGTGACAGGGGGCATGGGCGGGCCCAGGCTAGGCTTTAAAAGGACTAAATTTAAATTTGTTCATTTCAAAAATGAAGCTTTTAATTTTACAAGGCATTAATTAATGTATTGAAAAGAGTATCACTCTTATTCTGACGGAACCCATTCACTGCAGAGGAAATTATTTAGCAAGTTTTGTCATTCCTCCAAATCTGTTCCAATGAAGACACAAATTTATATACTGTACATTTTACAGAATTAGTTTTTTTGTGAAAATGTCCATGTTGGCGTTAACTGTAAATGGCATGTGCATATATTCTTTTCTTTTTTGCTAATATCTGACTTTGATAAGTGCTTAAAGTAGTGGTTAGTTTAGTCAGATGGTGTTTCATTAAACTTCAGTCAGACTTCTTACTGATGAACAGCTGAGCTTAAATTCATCTCACTGATTTCATCTCCATTGTGATAAATGTTGACACACTGCTCTTTCTCCATTTCCATGGATATCAGTTAATTTGCGAAGAAGCTTTAGGGAGCACATTAAGGGCAAGTATGAAAGCATCAGCCAAGCATATCAGCCTCTTACATGTCTCATTTTTGCTTTTACCTTCTGTCAGAGCATAATAGTGATTTTAATGCAATTATTCAAATAACAAGAGCTGGAACTCTATCGGCACATTGAGTGATGTGACCGCGCAATGCACCTGAAGTCATAAGAGCTACATGACTGACTAATGTGAGTTGAATTAGACATGGCATCATGACACTGTACCTGAGTAAGACGCAAAATAATTTGAGAACAAATCAGATGAGTCTGAATAAAAATCCCCTATTGTACATTTTGTTCTTGCCACTCCATTTCAGCTCTTTGTGCGTTCAAAGGCTGCAAACTACGGTCACTTTTTAAAGGAATACTAATTGAAAATCTAGACACTTGACATGACATGCAAATGTACTGTCCTCATAGGGAGAAAAAAATCGCTCTCTCTTTATAGTCTATTTAAAAAGAAGACTTACATTTGTATAATACCTTTTCATAAATAAAAAGAATAGTCACCAATTACTGTGGCTCAATCGATTTATAAATGGGCAATCTCTTGGGAATACTAATGCTAATCAGGACCCAAAGAAGTAAACAAAGAACAGGACAACATTTTTAAGCCTGTAAGATTTTTTTTTTCTTCCCATTCTTAATTAAATGTATAATGTTTATGCGGAACTACTTCTATGTTCATGTATCGAGTTTTGCAAAGTGATGCTTCATTAATAAGCATAAACAAAGTTTTTACATATTTGTGTGGAGATGCTTGCGGGAGTCTTAACCATTGGAAACAATGTGTCAAAATAGATTAATACCTATTATAAACAGTTGCCTGCAGTGTGACTTGCTAAGCTACTTCCAAAACTTTCAACAGCGTTTATCAAAGTATACGTTAATTACTGGTTATCTTAATGACCTCATATTATTATGTTGACATTCAACATTGAATATTTGCTCTTTTGGAAATTAATTTGTCTCGCTGCAGGATCATTGAAAAGAGCTAATGAAGACAAAAAAATGAAGGTTATTAATATGCCTTTGTCAGCTACCCATTGTGTTTTTTACATAATTCATTGATTTATGAGTTGCGCGTTTGTTTACAAACTAGATATAATGGTCGGGATCCCTACTTGTGTTTTAAATCACTTCTGATTCCAGAAGGAATTTGAAAAGAAGGAAAGCATTATGTAATTAAATCAGAAAGCTTCAAGTTTATTGTTGTTTTTGTCAATATCATGACAGAATAGCTTTATGGGCTTGTCATAAATGTTGTCAGTGGTGAGGATGACAGATTAGAAACGGGACAAATGTATGATAGATACAAATTCTTTATTGTCTGTCTAAATTTGCCACATGCCTGATTATTTATGTATATACTGTATATCTGTCCGGAGAGAAAAAAAAAATTCTTCTAACCAGTAATTTGAGGACCTATTTTAAAAGTATGTAGTTTTGTATGTATAGATGAAAAATGTCTATCATCACACATTGAATATTATTGGGTTTTTTTTCCCTCTTCAATGTTTTTGCTTTAATGGAAATCCAAATGTGGGCTGATAGCTGCAGCTGTATGATAACTCTGAACATGAGGAGCGCTTAACAAATCACCATTATCATTCCATGAGCACATGAATGCACCTAGTACAACTCAACAAGCCTCCAAAACTCATCATAATTCAGTTCACTTCATTACACCGTAAACCATCCAATGATTATTGCAATGCAAGGTCAGTGTATAATTACTTTTATTAATTAACTGTGCCACAGCTGTGTTTTCTGTTTTAGCCCAGCAGACAGTTTGATTTCCACCTACACATCCATTGGTTGCCTGATGTGCCGATTGACATAACCGAGCGATATGTATCTTCGCTGATACAGGGATAACAGGTGCTCGTCTCTATATAGATGTCCCTGTTCTGAAAGTGTATTGATCACTTTGGGAGCTTTTCATCACTTTTATGCTCCTTCTGCGCTTCTTCATGTGACAAATTGGCCTGCTTATCACACAAGACATTTTCCCTTACGAATCAAATTGTCCATTATCTATCACCAGCCCCCATCATCTCCCACGCGTACGCTGATGCAGAGACACCCCTAGTCATGCAAATCACACTGGTACATCGCAAAACCACTTGGTACGTGAATGAAAGTGGCTTATAAGAACGTTTGTGTATTGCTGTGTTGTATGTTTACTTTATCAGGTTCGTATCTCATATTCTTTTGTAGGATTGCATTTGCACTTTGCATTCTAGTGCGAATCCAATGTGATCGGAAAGATCCAATTGAACTGACCTCCCTAAAATTGAGGTTAGCCATACATTTGACAAATTTAAAAAAACATTGATAGATAGTTTAAAATGCTTCCTATCATTCTGGCTGGTTTGTAAAAAGGCAGCAAAGAGATGCTCTTAAACTATAAATACACACACAACTGGGAAGAACTGAGGACACAGACACAGTTGGAGTCGAGTTAACTAATCAAACTAAACAAGACAAGAAGCATGACCAAATAAGGAAAACCAGGAAGACACAAAACTAAACACGACAGAATACGTGACACCAGGAGCAGGTTGTTTTGTGGTTTTTTTTTTTTTTTTTTTGCCTGTAGCTAGGAGTTGTATGTGTTTCTCTCATTTCACATTTCCATATACAATTATTAACTTAGCAGACACTTTTATCCAAAGTGACTTACAAATGAGAATAATAAAGCAGGAGTAATTAATTCAATGCAGACAATACAAGGTGTGCTACCTCACTAAATTACTTATCAATATTAGTTAATTATATTGACCAAAGTGTCTGTTATCTTGTTCACAATGCAAAAGCAGAATACAAAAAAGCCAAGAACATGCTACAGTTCTTTAATGATGGATAAAGATGAAGCATAATGGAGAATGTACAATGCAGACTCTAAAAAGATTATTAATAAAATGATTATTAATAGTGCTGACTCCATAACTATAGTTGTTTAGTATGTGGATAAGGAAAACACAGTAGCATTTATATATTTGTCATATATGCCCAGAACAGGTTTCAAGTAATGGAAATGCTTATATTTTAGTTAATTAGTTTTACTGTACTATAATAATGCTGATCCAATCACAGTGGGCCTCATTTACAAAACAAATGTACCACAGAAACTCTGGCATATGGTTGTTTGCAAAAATGTTACACACACACACACACACAACATATCATTTCTAGAGTTGCTAACTTGACATTTCAGCAATTCATCATTAAACTGAAATGCAGTCTAAAATTGCACATAGTTTCCTGTAAGGGGTAGGTTTTGGTGTAGGGTCAGTGTAGGACAATACCACATACAGTCTGTACAGTATAAACACCATTACACCTATGCAGAGTCCCTATAAACCACATAAACCAACGTGTGTGTGTGTGTATATATATATATATATTTATTTATAATATGTATCGGAGATCACACATGACAAACACATTTTTGCACATATGAAGGATGATGTTTTATGTAGATATTGTAACATGAGTGAAGCACAAAGGCTTGTCACTGTACATGAATACCAGTTTAGAAACCAAATGTTACATGGAAATGGAAACATTCGGAATCTTGTTAAATGCTTGTGAGCCCAGGGTTGTTTCATTTTCAGTTTAAAAGTTCATTTCAGCTTGATGTTTGCATGCTGAATGTAATGAGTGCCACTATAGCCTAATTTGCATTTTACTTTGAAGCTTAATATAAAATTTCGTAGTGGGGCTGGGCGATATATTCCGTGATATATTTATGCTCATCGTGTCAGCCAGTTCTTTGATTAGCGGTAAATCTTCATCAGCTGTTTTCAAAAGAAGCTGCAGTTAATGCACAGTGCTGTAGATTACTGACAAGCTATGCAATATTCTGTTCAGTATCGCAGGCAATTGTTAATATTGCCGAATATTCCGCAGCTTGTCAGTCCAAAAGCATTTTCCCTACTCTCTTAATAAGTAATGGGTGTGTTTTTAATTTTAATAATTTAATAATTTAGGAACAGAGAAATGTATTAGAGCTAATTAAATAAATAAATCGTAACAGGCAATCAAGCAGTAAAGCAATCATGATGTGCTAACCCAATAATCATCACAAAAGAAACCTGTAATCCGGTAATCAACATCACAGCTACAAAGAGGCATGTCTGACTGTAACATATATATTGCTGATTTCTTGTAATCAAGAAGAAAGTCAAGTTACACATTTATGCTAACAATATCAGCCTAAATCATAAAGCCTAGCGTGTTTCCAGATTTTTTTAGGGCACTGCATGTACGTAATGCTTACTAAAATCACACACACACGCACAAAATCCACTTTAAATCGTGTTTTTCAAAAGTGCCTAAACAAACAAGGTGAGTTTGGCGGAAATTCACTGAACTGTGCTAAAGAAAGTAGGTCATTAATCTAGAACTGAACACGCGAAATACAGGATATGAAATAGAAGCATCTCTCTCAGGACAGCAGAGCTCTCTTTATCTCTGGCGTGGGATTAATATACACGCCACTATTACACAGCAGTGAAGGATGCATACATTAACAAATTTTCACATCTGGCTATTTCAGTACATTTCAGGTTGAGAAGGTCATGAGAAGTGTTCCCATGTGGGTCCTCTCAGCAGGCTTAGGTGCAGCTAGCTGATTCAGCAAGATAGTCCCAGAAACCCACATGTTTAACAGTAAAGTTGGCGAAGTCTAAGAGTTAGCCTGCAGTATGACACAGCGACGACATCGTGATAAATAAATTTAAACATTTAGCAAAATCACCACATGTGCTCAAACAACAGCATAAGGCTAGCGAACATGATCAAATACCAAAAAGAAAACATCCCAGAGCTGTTAGTAAGTCCCAAAACTCTCAGTCTTACAAACAGAGTGTGAACGCTAAGACAGTATTCCCTTTGATCTCGCCTTAAACGGGATCTGTTCAAACCTCCAACATCGCTGTTGTACAGACAATGCAATCAAGACGCTGTTTAGCGGTTTGAAAACAGGCTCGGTTACAGTAGCATGCGGCATGTGATGACGTAGGATGTGGCTGTAGATCAAAGCAGGTTCCAAATCAAAGCTGTGCACCTGCCATTTGATATGGAGATGCAAATTCTGCGTGAGTCTGATGAAGTAGCACGACAACGATGTAAGCAGTGATGTCACTGGGCACGCAGACCTCCTCGTTTGTTTGGCATAATGAGCTAGCTTAAAGCTGAACTCGATATTCATATGCAGAACATTTTTAAATTAACTTAGCTGTAGATGTGAGCCATTCAGGCCCAAGTGAGTTGCAAATTGGTGACCCTTAGAGAATTGATTGACCTTCCATTTTAGTTCATTTCCCACTCGAAATCATGCAGCATATGTAGTCATCCATCAAATTTCCTTTTATATGCATCAAGTGTTTCTTCGTATTTTGAATTACTGCTTTGATTTATGGTATTACAGTAAATAATTCTTATTGTGTGTACATACTGTATAGGCTATTTGATATATTTGGTATTATTCAAATTTATCCTTTTTTTCCTGCATAGTACTACATTATCTTTCTCACATAGTCTATTACTCCCCTATAACAGCATTATTTCATGTCCATTTAATAATATAGTTGCCATTTAATGAGTAGGGTCTTTAAAAAGGATGTCAGAGCTTATTTTGCAATACGGACCCTCTGACTGTACTGTATTATTTCTTAATTCCAGGCTGGTTTGAATCATATTTACATAGGAAATCATACTAGACTCTCATATTTTTTGAAGGATGAGGAAACTCCTTTCTGCTCCTGTAATCCTCCTTTGACTGTTAAAACGTTTTATTGGAATGCTTTTAATGTTGTCAGGTGGCAGTTTGTTCTGAAGTCTCCCCAAAGCATGTTTAGTACAGTGGCAACAGGAAAACAGAATTTTATCTCAAAGACGCAGCACATTACGTGTAGCTTTCGGTATGTAAGTTATTTACCCAGTTTGTCTCTTCTTTTAAACATTCATTCTCTTTTTAATCTAATTTATCCCAGGTCTCGCAATGAATATTAGCATTAGATGCTAACATGACGTGAAACAGCCAGAGCAGGGATCATAGAAAATGCTATGAGAATAAGCGAAAGTTGCTGGAATATTTTAAAGACTAAATATGGCCCACTAGTCATGAAGATCTGTGTTCTCTGATTTTTACAACGGCAAATCTATTTGTGCATGTGCTGTTTTATGGTTAACCTTGTGTGCCCCCAATTTCATTTCAGATTAAACACAATTTTTGTGGTCACCGCCATTCTCCTATTTAATTTCCTTCTGAACAATGCAGCGAGGAGGGGGATGAGTGCCTTTCGTATGTAATCTGCCTCTGCAGTAAATCAGTTTATTACAGAAAACTATCAAAGACCACAGGACATGATGATGGGAAAGTGAGATGCAGGACCAGAACATACCTCTGTGGATGAAATTCCTGTTCCCTTGTCTGTCAGTCACTATGACGTTATGTCGTGACGACAGACTGGGGTCTTATGCCTGAGAGCCCTGAATCG
>JAUMHP010000048.1:12610081-12631156 GCA_032361065.1 Enteromius trimaculatus | reverse complement strand
CCCCCGCCCCCCCCCCAAGAATGAATTGGAGTAAAAAGCAGTGTAAGCACTTTTTCGCTTCACTGGAAAGTACATGAATCTGAAAGGAGTTTTCTCCAAGAGGGAATTCCTAGTGAAACTGACGTTCTTTCGGTGCAGCGCTGTTCACAGCTACTTTATGTCTTATGTAAAGCTACAGTTCACCCAAAAATGAAAGTTGTGTCATTGTTTACTCATCTTCATGACATTTTTGAAGAATATCCTGAAAACAAATCAGTATAATAAAAGTGAATGAGGACTGGGGCTTTCAAGCTTCAAAATGACACAAAAAAAGCATCATAAAAGTGGTTATTTTGACTCATGTGTTATATTCAAAGTCTTTTGAAGCCATACAATAGCTTTGCGTGACAAAAAGACTAAATTAAGTTTAAAAAGTATTCATGAACTAATTGTTCTTTTTACTTTGATCTTTTCAATGAATCGAGCTCACAAAACTAATCTGAATGATTTATTCACAAATCAGACGGGCAGATCAGATAAATGTAAACTTAAATGTCCTGTAATTCAGTATGTCCCTCACATCTTATGACTAGTAGGTCTTGCAATATAAAGCATGAGACCACTTTTATTGCTCTTGCATTGGGCTTTTGCAATCTTTCTGAAGCTTGAAAGCTCCAGTCCCTAATTCATTGTAAAGGTTTCATATGAGAGGCAGCAAACAATAATGAGACTTTCGTTGTTGGATGAATTATCCTTTTGAAACATGAACAGAGGAAAAGAGGCTTGTTTTTTGAAATTCCAAACGCTCACAAGGTCATCCTACTTTATTTTAATTGGATAAAAATCTAATATAGAACAGTCTGCAGGCATTTCTTTAACTAGAGACTTTCACCGGAAGGTAAATTCTCAGTGTTTCAATGAGGACACAAACAGCAAGCTCCATTATTAGGCCAATGGTGGATGCTATGTGGTAATTAGCATTGTCTCGAGAGGATGTAAAGTGTCTGTTTTTCTTCAAGAGGACAGCGTCTTTAAGGGACTCCACGTGATATGAATGGTTGTGGCAGTTATTATCTACAGAGATGAAAGGCACACTATAACTCTTATCCGACACAAATATTCTAAATCCATGCTTAGTCAAAAAAACAAGTGCAGTTTAATACCTTAGCAAGCAAAAGCCATTGCGCGTTGTAATCCACACCTGTGTTGCTGAGGCTGTCAAAATTTGTGAGGAAATGTTACATTTTATATTAGCACTGGTTTTCAGTGGTTTAAAGTTACCACTTTACAGGTTTGTTGACTCTGTAATATAAATGTGGTTCCTTGGAGCCCATGGTGTCCTCAGGAGACGTAGCACAGATCTGCAGCTCAGTTGGAAACAGAACTTTTTCACTGACTAATCTAAAGAGTTTACTCAAGCCTCCCGGGATTACATTGTTATTTCCTTGACTCATTTCTCAGCAACAGAACTCGCTGAATAAATGAATACAAATGCATTTATGCTGATTTAAACAAATTTAACTAATTTACTTTGTAATATTAAGTTAGCAATGTTAAGATGAGTTAATGTTAGTAATAGTTTCTATATTTCTGTCTGTTTTCAGAATTACAAATATATATAAATACCATATACACTGGTAAGAAAGAATAAACACATCTTGCATGACTGCATCTTTAGGAACATAAAGGAACTCATTGAAGCTGTGCTCACTAGGAAATGTTTGTGTAATTGGGTGGATAAAATGTATATTTAATTAAAAAGGAAACGACAGTGCAAATTTGCAATTCCTTTCAGAGTTTGTGTTTTGAGAAAGCATGCTTTATTCTTTCCTTTCTGTTTTTAGAAGAGTACATTTTTAACATAGCTTGCCATTATAGTAGATAAATGTCAGTCATGCTGGGTCTTTACATTTGCTTTGCATTGAGTGTGTTCTATTGAATCTCCTCTCTTTTTTTAGATCTGCATAAAGCAATGACACAATACAACATAGAAAACTGATCTTTGCAATGTGTGAACAAGCATCATTTAACATTATATCATGCAGAGTGCATGTTTAATGTTGGTGTTTTTTGTGGAATTTGTATTTGGAAGATAAAGAAATGGCAAAGACTTTTAATTAAAAAAATAAATAAAAATAAAAAAATAAACATGCAGTTTGTATTATAACCAAATAAATGGATAAATACTTAATTGCATTTATTTGAACAATTAATGTATAATAAGTGTAAAGTATTTTTAAATGACTGTCAATAGATGCTTTTTGGGCCTAGATGGTGTTTGTTTGAGGTCAAATGTTAAACTTTGCAGCAACAGGCTTATTTGTTAATGAATGCAATTCATTTAATAAGTAAATGCACGTTTTTAATCATACTGTTAGGTAACTAGTATAATTCAATAAAAATTGGCACTGAAGATTGAACTTTTTTTCTGTGCTTCCAAGCAACACTTTGGACCACCTCAGACCTGGACTCCCTGTGGCGTATTTTCTGCAGGCCGCTCCCCTGTGGTCGTGTCATGGCTAAATGCCATATTCATTTAATGCTGCTCCATGCCATCCCTCTGGACAAGAACGTTCCAGAGCTTGCATAAGTCTGCCTTGGCCTGTTTTATCATTCATTCAACAGGCCTTTATTTATATATTCTCTTTCTCAGATGATAAATGGCACAAGGAATTTAATTAGAGCTATGGGAGGAGAAGGGGCCTGATGAATCTGATACTTTGTGGCTCTCACACACAAATCAAAGGTGAAAGTGTGTATGTGCAGGATAGCGGAGCAGGGAGATGTCATTACCACAAATGGCGTGACGTGCCTGTCAGGCGTGGTGAAATTAACTCACTCATTCTGATCTCAACAGCTGAGGGAGCCACTCTGCTCGGAGAAATCGCTAATCTGTATGCAGGTCATTTGTGGACACGACAGGAACCGGAGCAGAAAATGATTCCTTACTCACAGGAGCCTAGGCCAGACAATTTACTGTAATGAGTGATATTCCTACTAGTCCTTCAAGAAATTACATATGAAAATATTTCCACTCTTAAATACTTCCAGAGAATATTTTGGAATGAAGCTTCAAGGAGATGGGTACACAGGTGCGATGAATGTCTCTTGAGGTTACAACTCTTTATTGGATAAAAATAGATTCTTATTTGTGAAAAAGTGCCATCAAAATGTGTTATTTGAGAGCTGACAAAGCTAGGGTGGTTATGTATTTTGGGTAACTGCTAACAATACTGATGTAAACTGTGGTCATTTCTGATAAAAAAAATCCTTGGACCGTATGGGAGTACACAAAAATGAAGCTATTCTGAAGAAGAGTTCCCACCAAAATGAAAGTTCTGCGATTATTTTCTCACCCTCATGTCATGCCAAAGCTTGTATGCTGTTATTTGTTCTGTGAAACACAAAGTAGAAGTTTTCTAAGAATTGTTACGTATGCAGTTCTTGCCATACAAAAAAAGCACAATAAAAGTACCCCGGTGGACACTATGTTTTTTGGCAAAAATAGTCGTCTACTGTTGTTCCCTGGAAAAATACCAGCATACTTACATTGTTGGAAAGACATCAGAATTTCCAGTTTTTGGTGAATTATTCCTTGAAAAGTTCATACATTTTGCATTGACATTTAACTCAAATAATAAGAGCGCACAGCAATAGATCTATAGCAATAGTACTCGTTCCTACTGAAATGCAATTGTACACAGTGGTTATTATCCTTTGAATCAAGCCCTACAACAAAGCCTGCAGCTAATGAATGTGTTGGCATACAACCACTGACATAAATGTGTCTGTCAGGACCTCTAAGGAAAGGGAAAATTAGTTGTTTCATTTCTTATTCATTAAATAAGTCTTCCCATTGCAGTGTACCACAAAGCAGGAGCCTTGATTTTATATGCATTCTCCGCACATTACCATTACCTGTCCCGGCGGATTATCCAGACAAAAACAAGTCTGGTCGAATCAAACTATGGCAGACTGTTAATAACAAAATTATTTCAATGGAAACCCACAAACTGACAAGCCTGCAGAGTAAATGTGCAACCTAGTAAGGTATGTGAGGGCTTGCTTTGCGATAAAGACATCCAGTGGGAGACAAACAAACCTGTTGCTATGTTCCACAATCCATTTTTGCTGTGGCATACACCGCTTATACAGTATATAACATAGTACTATTCTATTGTGTCGTGTTTACTAATGTTTTGGCCATGTAATTCCTTGTTTATCACACCAGTAAAGCTTCTTCAGTAAATCTCTCCCGCATCGGCATCAGCTTTGTGATTTAGAGAGCACACTCAATACTGTAAAACATTCGTTCTTTTTTTCAGCGTTTGATGCTTGCCCGCAGCTTTGAAGCAGCACTCCAAAACCTAATTAATATAACAGATTGTCTAGCAGCACACAGACTGTGACAGTCTGGAGCTCTCAACAACAAGAAAATGTTTGCTCTCATTTCGTTATACAGGATCATTCATAATCTTTCTTTTAAAAAGAGCAAAGTTAATGCTTGATTTTCTACTTTGTGGCTCATAAACTGGCAACAGTTTGTCTTTAGGCGTCTTTGAACCAGCAGATTCTCCCTCTATTGTTTACCATCTGTGCATTGTTTTTGTCCAGATGTAATGGAATCACCTCACATTAGTTCTGTTTGTTCTGACACTCAACACATTTTCACTTGGACGGCGATTAGACCTGAAGTGATGTTCTTTTCAGCCTACCTCTAAACTCCCTTTTGCTTCTTGAACAAAAGGTCACAATTATGGCCTGACGGCTCTCATGCCCACTGACTTGTGATAAATGAGACTGGTATTATAATGAAGAGACCCACCTTTGGGGAGGGATAACAAAAGGTCAAATGACTGTCAGGCTGGAGCAGGTATGTGGGGTTGGAGGGTGACAAGTGCCATTAATTATAAAGTGGGACAATCAGTTTAGTTTTTAAAACCCCATTTATAAAATATAATGGAAACAATTGAAACTAGGGAAAAATTCTTGTGATGAATACTTGTTGACCCCAATTATTGGCACCCCTAGAATTTTTTATGAGTAAAATATCTCTGAAGTATATTCCCATTCATATTTACAATTTTGAGCACTCAAGGGTGATTATGGGCATGAAATTATCCAGCCATGGTTTCTTGTTTCACAGAAATATATATAGGAGGGAAAACAAAGCCCGAATTCCCATAACCATCAACACAATGAGAAAAAACAAATAATATATTTCACCAATTAGTGAAGTGGCTTTAAGAAAAGAGCTATACCAGTGAAATTGCCATTTCCACCATCAGGGAATTAATTAAGAATTTCCAATCAACATAAAATGTAAAGCTGCCTGGAAGAGGACGTGTGTCTCTATCATCCAAATACATGGCGAGGAGTAGAGTTTGAGTGGATAAAGACTCTTCAAGGATCACAGCTGGAGAACTGCAGAAAATATTTCCGTCTCAGGGTCAGAAAACCTTTTAAAAAAAAATTGTCAAGCAGCCCCTACATCAGCACATGTTGTTAAGGAGGGTTTAAGAGAAATTATCAACACTCACCCAAAAACAATATCTAGCATGTTCAGTTGTCAGACAGGACTGGAACTACAAATTGATCAGATATCATAGATCATAGATCTATATAAGTAATTTGCACAATCTGACATGCGCTTAAAATTGAACTAGAGGAGCTATGTGACGCACGCATATTCAATAAACTAGACCTCAGAAGTGCCTACAACTTAATTAGAATCCGAAAGGGCAATCAATGACAGATGACGTTTGTCACCCCCAATGGCCCCTATGGTCATGTAATTCAAAACTTTTTGAATTAAATATTCTGAGACATTCTGAGACGGTTCATCATCATCTACATTGACGATATACTTATTCAAACAATCTGTCTGTTCAACCCCACCACGTCACTCAAGTTCTGCAACGCTTATGTGAGCACCAGCTGTACCTAATAGCCGAGAAATGTGAAATCCGTCACTCCACGATCCAATTTTTAGGATACATCATCTCGCCCACAGGCATTTCCATGGACCCAAAAAAGACCATAACCTGGACACCCGAGGCTGAGACAGTACCTTGCATTTGTTACTAAAAGACTGTTCTCTGTTTTGTGGAAGACCTTTACGTTGTGATTAAATCTGCCTCATTTCATGAACTACAGTGTCTGGACTTTAATCAGAGTGTGACAGAGAAACTCTCCAAAAAGATACAGTACAAATACAAACTCTTCTTACAAACAAAAGTATGTACACTGCATGTACTGCAAATAAGAAATGTCGGTAACAATTTAGAATAGGTAACACTTGTTAACTAACTAACTATGACTTATCCCTCAATAAATTCTTAATTTGCTGCTATATATATATATATTAATAGTTAAGGTAGTTGTTTAGTTTAGGTATTGGGTAGGATTAGGGATGTAGAATAAGGCATTAATATGTGCTTAATTAGCACTAATAAATGGCTAATATTCTAGTAATATACATGCTAACTGATAAAGTGCTTATTATATTAAAGTAAATCTTAATAGAATAGAATAATACACTTAAGACTATTGAAAAATGTGTTTATTTATTTAATTATTTATTTATTGCATTTTTATTTACCATCTTTTGGCACCCTGAGGGTCTGCTGAGTCCAGTTTAAAATCATTAAGAAATTCAGAGCTCTTTTTGAATGTATTTAGTCAAATATAAAGCCTTCACATTGAGTTTGGTATACAATGTGATGACATTTTAAGGAGTCTCTGTCATATTTTGCTCACATTTATCTTGCTCATGGATCATGTACTGAGTTGACGCAGGTCACATTGATGAGCTCTGTGTGGAAGTTTGTGCAGACTTTAGTAGGGTCAGTGCATTTAAAGGCTGGCCGGTTGAAACGGCTGGAGTAAATTAGCTGGACGTTTATAAGGCTAGATTCAGACATCAAAGCTGGAATAGATAATGAGGCCATTAGTCTTCCTACCTCCAATCACTCCAAAGAAGGTCTTTTGCACATACACACGCTGATGCATTGGCACATATTTTGATTGGACTGCTCCCACAGAATAGTTCTAATCGTGGCAAATGTTTGAAATGGAAATTGATTCGGAGTTATTTATGCACCATTTCAGATGCAGTGACTCTTACACCTCAGAGACCCTGTCAAACTTTTGCATTCAAGCTCTGTTAGAAATTCTGTGTTACGGTTATACCAATATATAACCCAGGAAACATTTACACCTAAATAATATTCATTGAGACTGCACATTAAATGCATTTCCATTAGGTGAACCCCATTATCAGAATTCGCAAAAACCAAAAAAATTACCTCCAGGGATTTTTTTTTTTTTTTTCAAGCATAAGATTTAATGTACCGTAATTAATTTATTAATGGTATGATCTGATTTCAAAATTACCCCTTTTTGGAGGCTAATTCAGACTGTAATAGCAAAGAGCATTTATGAAGCAGCTTTCAACAAACTCTGGCCTCACTCGCTTTTTGTTGTTGCTGTGTTAAAAGTATCTATCCTCTAAATGGATGCATTTTGAACAGTAAATCTGCTCCCAAAACACACTGCTGAAAATTTAACCATAATGTGATTGGCAATTTTGCATGGGTCAGATGGAATATTTACCCATGTACAGTATATGCAACTATCCAGCAGCCTTTGGGGGCATCTGTACAACTGCTAGGATGACTTACTGTATAAAGCCGAAGAAATCCCTGAAAGTTTGTGGACCATGAGGGTGTGATTATGTGTCTCTCCTCATATTCAATTCCTGTGGCTCCTGCTGCCAGCTTCTACAGTGCCAGAACCTCATAATCCTTGTTAAAGTATCTCAAAGCTGACTTTGACCTCCATCCAAACCACAGTGGGATCGGTGGCGCTCCATCACTGAATACTGAATAATTCTGGCATTAATTTAAGGTCTGATTCTATGAATTGTAGCTGCTGCTGTAAGACTCCACATCTCTACTCATTAGAGCTGTTTAGGAATAAATCACAGTGGGATTGTGCTAAAGAAGACTGTTAAGTCCAGGATTTATTAGAATGGGTTACATATTCAATATCAATTAACAATAGTAGATATAGAAGTATTTATGGTTCAGAAGTGACCACTATTGTAGCTGCAATACATTACTTAGGCAATATGTTATTCATATTCTTTGATACATGACTTTTTGTTTTCCACAGGAGTACCAGATTGACATAATATTTGCGCAGACATGGACAGACAGCCGGCTCAGATATAACAGCACTATGAAAATATTGACTTTGAACAGTAATATGGTTGGACTCATTTGGCTACCAGACACTATCTTCAGAAATTCCAAGAATGCAGATTCACATTGGATTACTACACCAAATCAGCTCCTTAGAATATGGAATGATGGGAAAATACTTTACACTTTGAGGTAAGCCATTTTTAATAATCTGATGTTTGATTGTTAAAATAAATGAATAAAAATACAATGGTATTTAAGATTAAGTGTTTTAACAAAATTAAGCAATTATGGGGAAAAATATCTGTAGCAAGATTTTGTATGGGGTTTCTTTTGTTTGTTTTTTTGTTAAATGCAACTGAAATAAAAAGTCAAAAAGCATTTTCTTTGCTAAAATATGAAACTGATAATGTGAACCACATTTAATCAATCAATTTAATCATCAATGTGAAATGACTTGTGGCCAGGTATGGTGACCCATTTTCGGAATTTGTGCTCTGCATTTAACCCATCCGTGAAGACACACAGCAGTGAGAAGTGATCAACCACACACACACACACACACCATGAACACACACACGGAGCAGTGGGCAGTCATTGCTGCGGCACCTGGGGAGCAGTTGGTGGAACGGTGCCTTGCTCAAGGGTCTCACCTCAGTCGTGGTATTGAAGGTGCTGGGAATTCACTAACACACACCCACCCATGCACAACTCGAGCCCGCAACCTTTGGGTTACAAGTCCAACTCCCTATCCATTAGACCAAGACTGCCCCAATGACAGTGGGTCACTGATTTTCAATGACTTTACTGAAAATGTTTTTGTTTTCTTCTTTTCATCTTTGCAAGATAAAAAGTAAATATAGGGATATAACACAAAAAATTGTCAGTCTTGTCGATTTAAATAAGGATCACCCTGACAAGGCCACCAGCAGAACAAAGTGAATTTTTAGCTTTTGACAAGGTCATCATAACAACTCTTGAAAGAGAAAATGTATTTGCAAAACAGGATGTAATAATAAAGCAGGCATTAGGTCATTGTCAGTGGTCTAGTTTCAGGACTCAAGTTTTTTTGTTTGTTTATTTTAATCTGTTCTATTAAGTAAGCTAAACATTTTAGATTGTATAAATAAATATTGATCATTTTACATATTCAAAATTATACTTTGCAAAATGTCTAGAAAGGCTGGGGTTCTCAGCTCTTCTCAGCTCTCCAGCTGATTTTAGCTCCAACCCAGTAACTTTCTATTAATCCTGCCTTTACAAAAGTGTAGTAAAATGTTTCTTGGCATAATGATTACCACTTGTATGATCACAGTTTTACACAAATATGGTATAGTTATACTATGGTTAGTGTAGTAACAAAGTGGTTTTATTGGTCCCACTTTATATTAGGTGGACGTACTGTACTGTAACTACTTTGTACTTTTATTAATATTAATAATTTGACAATGCAATCAGTCATTATGTATATGAATGTTTTTACATTGTGCTTAAACCTCAGTAACCTCAACCTCAAAAGTGTTTTTGTAATACAGTAGGAACACAAGAAGTATGTTGTACTTATTTTTGATGTAAGTACCAAGTATTTAAGGCAGTTTAATAAAAAGTGGGACCATTTTGTTTGTAGTAAAACCATTATTAATTTCCATAAAGGTTTATAGCACCTGTGGCCTGCAGTTGATTACTGAAGAACAGAATTTTGACTTTTACCTCAGTTTGTAAAAACTTTAAAAGAACGTGTTTAAAGTAATGCGTTTGCAGTGGAGACCCAACAAGGGAGGGAAATGTCAAGATGTTTGTGGTGGTTCTTTTACTTTCTTCAAGCGTTTAAACATAGCAACAAATAATTGTTAAGTGTATAATGATATTATAAGTAAAATAAAATGGAATTTTAAACCAGTATGTTTAGTTGGATACTACCACAATACAGTATGCAACAAAGAGTCTGTGATATGATTTTATCAGTCTATAATAAACTATTTCACATGCACATGAATTTTTGACTAGATACTTTTTTGACAAAAATCTGGACACAACATCCTTTTCTCTGTACTTTTTACACCCCTTTTTCTAAAGCCTCTGTTCCTAAATATGATCTGCAGTGCCTTTAAACAGCTACCCAGACTGAGCAGATGTCACTTTGACATTTTTAGGTGCCTGTATTTCAGATTAGGTCATCTCTTTTAAAGTCCTTGATGAAATATCAGGAGCTGGGATTAATTTACGTCCACAGTTACAAATTTATAGCAAAAAAAGTCAGCAGTCGCTGCCAAAGGCACTATGTCAAAGTGTTCTGTCTCAGAGAACAACACAGTGTTCTGTTCTGATAAGTAATATTTATAATACTTGATGGGCCTGGGATGGGTCTGTGTTTTGATCGGAACATTAAAGGCTTTGGAAATGTGACCAAAGATCAGCAAATCCGAACTCTCAGTGACATCCGCCTGTCCTCTGAGTTAGAGCTCCACTGCGAGACAGCCTTTCTGGTCTGGTGCGACTCCAGTGTCTGTGATGTTGAGATGTCATGACACTCGTTCATATCTGACTAGCCTACTTTGGTTCAGTGGTTGGTATTTGTGACGGATCTGTTCAATAAGACTCTAGGCTAGGTTTGACCACAATTAGGCGAGGAAGCCGCAGAAACTGCCTGTGATGTCATATATTATTTAGCAGCCCGCTGCAAATGGGGCTTGTGAACAAACCGTTGGAAACCCTGCATGGACAGCAGCAGAGTCCTCTGGTTAATCTTTAATAGGGGCCGATTCACACTGTGAATGAACTGCACAACAACCTCTGGCACTCTCTTGACTTTTTGGTCAAATAAAGTACTTTTGATTCGCATGGCAGCTGCAAGTTTAGGAAATAACTGCCTCCTCTGTTGAGAACCATAAAAAAACACTATTTACCTCTTGCTGATGCAGTTTTAATTAAATGGATTGGAGATAAACCTCTGTTATATGGGGACCAGCTGACAGTGGTAGTGTCTTATTAAATTTCAAGTTATTCAATGAAATGCAAAAAAAAAAAAACTTTAAATTCCATTGGGGTTCTTGGAAGTTCTTGTGTCTATCCTTATGTGTTGACTGCCTTTTAAAAGTTTCGCTACTAAAAATCGCTACTATGTTAGCATTTAGCTTAGCTCCATTCATTCCTTAGAATCCAAACAAGGATGAATTCATAAACACTTCCACATTTTCATTATTTAAAGGCGGTTACATGACTAGTTACATGAGTAAATAGGGTGACATAATAAAACAAGCGATTTTTTTAAGCAGATAAAAAAGATAACTATAATTTATGGCGATAGAGCACCTTTGCAGGTGTTTTTCTTTAACATACATAGATTCTATTGATTTTTGTGGTCTTTTAAATAATTTAACAAGTGTCCTGTTTCATTGAAAATTGTTTTAAAAATTGCATCTTCCTTCCTTATTTTTGTTTAATTTTATTTATTTTTTTATAAAACACCACAAGAGTTAAATAGCTTGCACCACTGTAGACATTACTAATGAGAGCCATAATGTGAATTACAGTATATGCCTCTGGCACTTCTCGTTAAAAATACATATGTATCATCACGGCAGACTGGGGTGCACATGACAAAGCTTGCTTATTGCAGACTAACTGTAAGTAAATGGTTAATACACTTTCTTCAGCAGTGTCATCTACACCAACAGAGCCCATAGCTCATAGTTAACCACACATAAGTAACAAAATGCTTAAAATCTGTCTTTCTCATTTGAATTGCACTGTCAAGCCAACAATTCCAACTTTAATTCAAAGTGAAAGTGCAAATATGAAGAATATGGGCTTGTCACATGTAACTCGTCTACTGTTGTCTTTTCATAAGTCTGAAACTACTGCTGCAGTTTTCCAAATATAGTCAGATGAGTGGGTGTCCACTGAAGCCGACTCTGCCCTAGTTATTCAAATCGGGACATCCAAACACACACTGCTACATTGCTTGTCATGTCCTTTTCAAGCTGTCCCTTCAGAAAAGCTCACCCAAATGAGAACAACAGCAAGAGCAAGACCTTGTCTGCTTATGTACAATCATGATTTAAAGGCCATGTGTTCAAATAAATATACTGAAAGCAGGCATTAACTTGGCAAACAACATTGAAGCACTTTCACACAAGAGTTACAATGAACTGAACATCCAGTCTGATATTCAGTACAAAACAACATGATTGATTTTATAAAGCTATGTTATGCAACAACAGCTACTAACGCTAAGCAAAATTTTTAAAATTGTAAATATTTCGTTTTCTTATTTCAGGCATGAATTTTCAGTGTCACATGGTTTTTTGCTAAAGTAATGTTTCATAATATTTAGTTCGAATATAGTTTTAAGTGCTGCTTAATTTTGTTTTGTCAATGCTATGATAATTTTTAATCATACACTTAAGAATAGGGAACACTTATGCTGATTATTAATCATTAGTAAGGTAGTTGTTAAAGTTTAGGTATTGGGTAAGATTAGGAAATGAAAATAAGGTATTGATAAATGCTTAATTACTACTAAAAAATGGTTAATATTCTAGTAATATGCATGCTAATAAGCAAGTTAAGTGACCCTAAAATAAAGTGTTACCGAGCATTCTAAAAACTGTTTTACTGGTCCATTTTTTTGTATTAATCCATGTAATACACCTTTAATTAATGCAAGTATTAATTTCTTTCATAAAATAAATAAATAAATAAATAAAAATCTGAACTTTCGAATGGAGGTGTATTAGGCCTATTTTTGATCAATTTTCCCCTTTCCAGTGCGTTTTTGTTTAAGAAATATCAGCATGATGCATGTCCAATAAAATTAGAGAAACATATGTAACCAATATATTAAGCATTTTAATTAATGTTTTTCTGTTTCAAAGTTAGTATTCGCCTAAGGCCCAAACATTTCCTTTTTCATGTAGCTGTCCAGACATGTGCTAAATATACTTTCAGATTCACAAGGGCTTATGAAGGTGGAGTTAAAACAATGACAAAACAACAGCATACGAACAGAAAACAAACAATGAAGTATTTTGGGGGGAAACAGCTACTTGGTTAATGCGTCTCAGGCAGAGCAATGGCCTATTCAGGTATCTCTCAGCTGCCTGAAGACCAGAGCGTCTATTTGGACCAGAGGAAATTTCACAGGCCAGTGGAGAGACTACATCATGCCGTCTCCAGCGCTCCGTGAAATATTTCCTTGGCAACAGGAGAAACAGCACTGATGCTGAGGGGAAAATTCTGCGGATAAAGCCAATCTGGAACAAAGGCTAACTAGATGCTCCCATATGGAGCTCATGATCGATATTCAGTGACACAGCAGACATGCAGCAGTGGTATTTAGGAGGAGTGTGAAGGGAAAAGGGTAGTGCAGACTACGAAATGTCACTCTCTATTTTAATTGCAGTCATCAGAGCTTTGAAGTAAACAATGCTGGAATTTGTGAGTGCTGTAGGCTTTCTGAGCTGCAGCAAGCAGCGCTCGGTGGCACCGATTCAGGTCTGAGCTCAGAAATGAGAAATTTGATTTGCCATACCCATCCATAATACTTACTACGTGCTGCCGGGACATTTGTTTACCAATAAGGCAATATTTACCATGGTGACTTTTTTTGTTGCATATTTGTAGAGGCTAAGGTTACAGTAAGCCAATTATCCTGGTGCTATGATACTCACCGAAGCAAGGGATTGTGTTTAAACAGACAACAGAGCAGTGTGTATCTACTTGTCTATTCATTTCAAACGCTCTCGAACCAATCCATTATTTTGTCTTGCAGCAGTTGAAATTTACCTATAATTTACTTCATGCTTATTTATCATATTACAGTTTACAGACTTCAACATAAGGGTCAGACAAATTCAATAATAATGAGCTGGAGAGGATCTATTATAATGCACTTATCGTTTGTTAAAAAATAATTTTCCCCTGACTATTCATAGATGCTATTGTTATCATATGAGATTTTTAATTGAATTTAATTTGTTATTAGCAGATCTCATTATTATTATAACTTTCATTATAACTGCTATATTTCAACTTCTCTAACTTATTTACACTTAAATGGTACATACTGTATTAGTATTTGGAAGATTCCTGAAATCAAGTACAAAGTGAAATTACTTTAGAATCTAGTAAATATTGGCATTTTAAGTGTACATAGTACCTTTTGAAAGAGTCCCACCCCAGTGGCAGTTTTTTTTTCTTTTATCTTAGAATGCAAATTGGAAAAAAATTCTAAATAAGAAACGGGATCATGTACAATACATTGTATAATATAATGATAAATTGGCAATGTATTGCTTATTTAATCAGTTACTGGAGTTTTATTTATTTATACTATATATATATATATATATATATATATATACAGTGAGGTCAATTAGTATTAGATCACCCTGTGATTTAGCAAGTTCTCTTACTTAGAAATACTTATTTGACACAGTAATTCCCCAAAAAAATTGTTAAAAATCATATAATGTGATTTCCAGATTTTTTTTTTAGGTTCTGTCTCTCACAGTGGAAATGCACCTATGCTGAAAATTGTAGACCTCTCCATGAATCCTAAGTAAGAGAACTTGCAAAATCACAGGGTGATCAAATACTTATTGACCTCACTGTATATATATATTTAAATTATATTTATTTAAGTATGTTAACTACAGGCAAACTAGTACAACAAAATAAGTTGGTCGTGAGAGGAGAGAATAACATTGTCATCCTTATTCATGCTATATGGTTAATAAGCGTGCAGTCATCACAGCTGTGGTTCATTATACTCTTCCTGTGGGAGATAATAATTAAAACTTTAAATCTTACACTAATGTATGAAACAGACGCTTCACACCTCAGTGACTTCACCTGAGCGTCACACACTGGGCTTTCACACAGAACCGAAAAGAGAATTAAAACCTTATTCAGAGTAGACATCTGTCAAACAAGCTTCATCTACCTGCCAATTTCTCATCCTGAAAATTAAAAGTTAAATAAGCAGAAAACATTATTTATCAGCCCTTGTAAGGGCAACAGCTCATCATAAAATATCAAGAATCAACATGCAATTATCTAGCATAAGTAATAAAAAATAGTATACCGTAAAACAGGGGCAAAGACAAATGCATTATATTGTAGAGAAATTTCTACTGCATTGTAGCTAAATGTTGCTTTTTCTATTCATAGATTGACCATTAATGCAGAATGCCAGCTTCAACTGCATAACTTTCCTATGGATGAACACTCCTGCCCCCTCATCTTCTCCAGCTGTGAGTATCTCTCCGCTTTAAACGCCACCTATTCACAACTTTATATTTCCATTTCCTTTAAAGGCCCTTTTCTTTCTTCTATGGTTGTGAATGTTTTGGTTGTCATTTGTTCTGTTGTACAAGACAAGCTCAAGCATTCATGTACGGCAGCATCAACATGCATTATGAAATGCTTCATTTGAAGGATATCTGAACAGTGTAGCATAAGCAACTTTTTGAATGGTCAAAGTATTTTTCGCTCAGTCGCATTTTGTGCTGTAACTGTTCGGTTTAGATGAACAATATATTCTATAATGTCTTTGATCTGGAAATGATCTGGAAATCCACTTTAGCTATTGATTTCAATGGATGTTTTTTTTATTATTATTATTATTATTATTATACCACTTTTTTATAACAACAACAAAAACACCAATACTTTTCTTTTTTCAAATAATTAGCAGTAAACAGAACTTGCCACAAAAGCAGTTCAAGCCATGACAATATTTCACATGTGAAAGAAGCCTTACACAGCAGCAAAAAGTAGTCTGTGAATGTTTTGCACAAAAAAGTCTAACATTATATATGGACATCAGGGGGAAATATAAATGACCCCTTTAACAGAGAAAGACAATAAGAAGTGATATTTAGCCTGTAAAATTGAATTTTATGGATAATACTGCTACTGCACTGTCCTGATGGCAAACATGGTATTGCTGTAGGGAATGTGTCACCGCTAATTAGGATGTCATGCTTTATGATGTAATATCTCATTTTTGTTCTCCATATATTCTCTTATATTGAAAGTAGGCGATGGATTTCATTGTATATATACACCAAGGGCACGGATAGGCTGGTAATTACTCTCCGTGTCCGACGGGCTTTTGAAAGCTGGCTTCATTAGCAGGTTGTCATGAATGACATTACTCAGAGGTGATGGGTAATAGGTGATGCATCTTTGGTGTTAAGCCAGGAAAAGGGGGACATAGGTAAACTGGAAAAGTTTGTGTGCTTGTTTAATGTGTTTTCTCACTTCTGTTTCTCACCTGGCCTCTGCTTCTACCCCCTAATACACACATCAGGGCTCTCTGCTCTTCTCAAAAAATTTACATGTAAACGTAATCATTTGTGGACCCAAGCTCAGAAAGTCAACACCTATTTACACAAAACTATCTTTTACATCACGCCCATTTTCAACAGCAATCTTATTAGAGTTTGTGTGGCAAGCACTACCTAAAGGTGTTCTTCTAAAAATCAATTTTTTATTGAGAGAGAGCTGTAATAATAAATGTTTGTTGTTGTTTACTTAGTGGTGGCATTTTAGAAAATACATAAATGATATTTATTACTTTTTTATTTATTATGATTATTACTTTGTACTGCATGGCATGAAAACATTTGTTTATGTGTATTTACCTAAACTGTCTTTGATTTTGTAAGCTTTCTAATGCTTGGCCGTTATTGTATTGAGGCTTGAAGCATCGAAAAAAGTCCTACCTCTAGAAGTATTTTGGGATGCTCTTTCATTGCCATGGAAACTTTTCATCTCAGGCTTGGTTGGGTTTGTTTGGAAAATAGTATGTGACACTGTTGACATCTTTTCCTCCCCAAGAGGTACTAAAGCAGGTTCCAGGGGCACTTGGAAAAACTTTGATTTTGCTGTGTTAAATATATAAAGTAGAATATGACTCTGCAAGAGCCTTTTTTTACTTGTCTCACTCAAAGTGAATCATTTTAATAATGGCCATTGTCATGCTAATGATAAAGCTAAGTAGTATCCAATATAATTTGAGTTCAATGAAACAGATTTCCGCTTTGGTGTCAGTGAAGAGTACTTGATTCTTACTGATGGTGCTGTGAGGAATACAGAAGTGGTTGCAAGACACTGCTCTTGAGGGGGAACAAAAACATCTGAAAAGAAGGACACTAAAGATAAAGCCTATTTTGGTCTATAGTAACAGTATTGGCTTAAATAAAAAATTCATTATGTGAAAAAATTAATTTATGTGTGTTATTGCTACTTTCCTTGAACCTTGAAAGTTTTTTATATGCACTGTTAATTTATCTCATAAATAGTAAATTGATGACCATGCATCTCAGAGGGTCTGTGTCTTTAAGTTACTAATTATATAAACTATTACAGGTTTGTTTTAGATTTAATTAAATCTGAAATCTGAAAAGTTTTTACCATTTTTAGAGCAGAACCAATTTAGTTTTGTCTTTGAAAACAGCATTTGTTTTTAGTGAAAAAAAAAGTTATTTTCCTTCTCAGTGTATTTGTTTTGTTTTCCCAGTACAAACATTATTGAATCAATAGACATTTACTTTAGAAGCAATATGGCATAGGCCTACATTTTTTTGAGCATTTTTTCTAAATTGACTTTGTGCTTAAAATAAGAAAAAAACAATATCTGTCATTTTGCTTCTCAAGTAATTTGTCTTGATTTAGGAATGTTTAGATGTGTATTATAAAACACAACAAAAATACTGAGTAAGAAAATCTGTTTTTACAGTGTAATAATGTGCAGATTTATGCCCTTTGAAAGGCTTAATTCAATTATTTAATTGTGTTTTGATTTATAAAAGATACATACAAAACATATAGGATATCTTGCAAGTGTATGTGAGGACATATTTGGGTCACACGTTATTTAAAGATCAATTCACATTTTTAAAAGAGCCAATAATAACGTCTAATGTTACGTAGTTAACCCACGTTCCCTGAAGGATGGAATGGAGACGCTACATATGGGAACTCGCATTAGAGACTAATTGCCTTCGAGTAATGAGAAAAGGCCATTGAATATTGGCATGCATTTAATTACAGCCAGGTGCACCTCATCACAGCGTGAGTATAAGAGGGCACCAATGTAATGCACTTGCAGGTTTTCGCTGAGAAGCCGAGCTGGCGTCAGTGCGGCCCAGGGTCGTGGCAAGGGGATGTAACGTCCCTGTTCCCTACTTCAGGGAATGTGGGTTACCTACGTAACCTTAGACATTCGTCTTCAGTCGAGTCACGTCGACGTTACATATAGGAACAGACCCATGGAAAACGGCACGACCCTGAGGCCGCGTTACACGGAGACCCCGGTGCCGACAGGCAAGAGTGTTAGCAGGAGAGTCTGCACGTAACTTTCCCAACGCACTGGGGGCCAATTAGGGACCCCTGAAGCACGTGTTGGGGGTGCGGAGACATGAAGCACATACACAGTCCTTACATGTGAATTTCGAGGAATACACTATATCGATAAGATATGGATATAAGTGAAGGGAAAAACAGCCTTCTGGCTGACTGTGGAATAAGGTTTTTGAAGCCGCAACCTACTGGGCGAAGGAGACCCAGTAGGAGCACAGTCGGAGCTACTTCTCTCTAGGTCCACTCTGCGGGGCAGGAGGAATCGGATTCGCCTTGGCATTGAGGAACCACTGAGAAGCGCACCAGCAAGCCAACACCAGCCAGCCTCCCGCTACCTGCTTGTCTGATTTAAGACACGGGAGGACACCGCCTCTTCGCGAAGGCCGTAGAACCTGGCGAAGGTGTTGGGTGTTTTCCAGCCTGCAGCCCTACAGATATCTGCTAGAGAGGTGCCGTGAGTCAGCGCATAGGTGGAGGCAACACTCCTTGTGGAGTGGACTCTCAGACCTAGGGGGCACGGCTCTCCCTGGTATAAATAAGACAGGGAGATGACCGGAGCTCCGAGTGCGGTCAACATAGAGGCGCAGTGCATGTACTGGACGCAGCAACTCTAAGGCTGGGTCTGCCTCCACCTGGAGCAGAGCTTGCAGGTTCACTACCTGATCTCGGAAGGGAGTGGTAGGAACCTTGGGCACGTAGCCGGGCCGGGGTCCCAGGATAACGTGAGAATCAGACTCTAGGCACTCTTCATCAACAGAGAAAGCTTGCAGGTCCCCTACCCTTTTGATGGAGGCCAAAGCGATCAGAAGTGCTGTCTTCAGTGACAGGTATTTTATCTCGACTGATGCTAGGAGATCAAAAGGAGCTTGCCAAAGGCATCTCTGAGGGTCCTCTCCATGAGAGGAGCACAAGTCGACGAACAGACCCCATCTCAGAGCATAGGCCTGCCTTGTCGAGGGGGCTCTAGACTGAAATATGGTGTTAATCATGACTGCTGGCAAGTCGAAGAGGTCTGCCACGTCCCGCCCAGGAGTCAGACATGCAGGTTCCAAAGGCTGGGTCGCGAGTCCCCAAATCCTGCCCAGGTCTCTCCTCAAGGGGATTTTCCAAGGAGGGGCTGCCGCGAGGAGCACTAGGTCGGCAATCCAGGTCCGGGAGGGCCAGTATGGTACCTCCAATCCGATCCCCTCGGCGGCTCGGAGGAGCATAGTTGAGAGCTCGGTATCTGCCTGAGACAAGTCTCACAGCCTTTAAAAAGTCTCCCAGCCCGCGGGGATCGCCAGTCAGCTGCCCAGTCACTCCTGCTGCTGGCGAAGAGAGAACATGAACTCGAGCAGGAACTCTTTTGCTGATTTTCTACGGTTTTCTTTCCTACGTCACACTGTTAAACTTAACTTACTAAGCATTAATAAGCAGCAAATCAGGAGTTTATCATGGCAAAAGTCACTGTTGTCACGTGAGTGACTGTTCAGTTTTCAGCTATCTTTTAGGACTCCACTGGGAATGTTTAATTTCAGATAGAGCTCATTCGATACAACATGAAATATTACTCAGTAGTTTGAAGATGTTTCTCCTTTGAATGGCTTCATTAGTGGTAGTATGATGGGAAACCTCTGCATTTAACCTTATCACACACTGCCTCGTCATACAACTCCAGATTGCTGCCGGAATTGCTTCAGTGAAGGTATGAATTTAGATCACTGAGGGAATCACCTGCCTGGTGCTGTGAATCACAATCTGTGAGTTTGAACTGGAGCAAAATCGCAGATGTAGAGATGTCAGAACGGTATTGTAAGTAGCTCATAAGAGATGTTGTAGATCCCCCCTCTCATCCTGCCGTGCAGGGATGCATCTTGACATAGATGGCATCCTTTATGCTGTAGAAACCATCTGTCTTCTCTGTCCTGTCTCTGTGCACTGGTCCCTAACATGCAGGCACACAGCAGATGTTGTGGTCATCCAGTGCTGGACAATGTTCTTAAACAAATTGTCTAATTTTTCTGATTTATAAAATTTCACATCTAATGTATGGATATATAATGTTTTGTACTACCTTGTCTCATAGCATAAACGTACCTGTGTGCACCTGTGTGATATAAATTGCATACCAATAAGTACATATCACTGCAGTTTCTAAAAGAAATAAACAGTAGAGTTTTGATTAATAAAGCATAATTTTAGCACTATTACTTGAAGAAGATCAGGTTAACAATATTAATATGCTGTAAGATTTGAAAACTGATGGTTTTTGATGGCTTTTCATAGACATTTCATAGGTTTGTTTGGTAGCTCATGGAGTACAGATATGTACTTGAGAAGCAAGGAGCTACAGTTTGAATCCTGTTTGACAAAACTATTCAAATCTGCATTAAAGAATTTGAAATGGAATGGTTTCATCTATAAATGCCTTTTCATGTCACATTTGCATTTGTTAGCACTATTGGTGTCACGAAATGAGCAAGGGAGGGAGTCGGATCCATACGCAAAGTGTTTAATAAGCAGAGTAGTCAAACAGGTGGAT
>JAUMHP010000048.1:12562008-12574355 GCA_032361065.1 Enteromius trimaculatus | reverse complement strand
CGGGTGAAAAAAACATCTCCAATATTTTGAATTTGAACTGCAATACCTAGTTCAACCACTCGGTGTCAATCCTACATGCGGCGCCTTTAACAATAGGCTGTAAGAGGGCTGTGGACCACTGCGAACCAAACGACTGAAAATTACTATCCACAAAGTATTCTTAAATCCGTCGGACCATAATGACGTAAGCGTGCTTGAATGCTGAAATCCTATGTGGGACAATCGTACTCTGACAATAAAAAAAGTGTATACAGTACTTCTGCTCAGACCCTGACGTGAGGCTAAGCACTTTTCCTCATCAAAGATGGTTTTAAATATGAGAGCTGGTGTGAATTTAAGTGTAAACACACTCTAAGATAAAATCTGTGTGTATACACATAATAACAGTTAATTTAATGATTCAGTTCTCAGTTTTAACTCACTGATCGAGATGATTGAGTCAGTGAACCTGAGAACTGAATTGGTGAAAGAACTTGACAGAACTTTAATTTTGGATTAACTAGCTTTAATGCTTTACATTTAATATAAAGAAAGTTTTTGATTGCAATCATAATGAGTGAACTAAGTACACCTGCAGCTTACACCATCATTTTAAGAGCTGTCAAACGATTGCTTTGTATTTCTGCAGCATAATGTTTGGCTATGGTTAGAATGTAACCAGAGGATGTTTAATCTTTCTAAACACCTTCTCTCTCTAGGACAGTCGATGCCTTCTGGTATGAAGAGGCATTTCAGTCTCAATTATTCGATTTTGTCTCTTTTCTTCTCCTATCCAGGGCTGCACTGACAGCCCTACCCTGAGGTTGGATTTCTGCTTTGCGCTCCCTAATAGATCAGATTTCTCCTCAGCCTGATGGGATCGGTAGATTGATTGCTTCAGTCTGGCACCACACAGTGGTGTGGGAGCGAGATAGAGGGTGTTCCCATGGAGACATGCCCAGATGTGTCTAACACCAGGAAAGAGAAGTCCAATATACAAAAGCAAAAGGACAAAACAATTGTAAGAACAATGCACGTATCACAATACCCCCGTCTTTCTTGAAAATAAATTAATAAATAAATACAAACAAAGCATTTATGTGATCTCTGTAAGGTCATGCATTTCGCAAAAATGAATGAAAAAAAGGTTTAATATATTATGGTGGATGAGCTGATATAAAGTATGTGTAGTCCATTGTACAGTATATAGGCTTTCTGCAGCAGGATCACCTCAGGCTGCTTGGCAGAGAATCACTAGCTTATAAACAGAGCATGAATGTTCCCCACCCTCCATTACTCTTATTATGTCTGCAAGGATATCTTACATCCAGAACTTCTGTCAAATGCATCCTCTCATCTCTTGCCTTCCGTCGGGAGGCCTGGCTAATGGATGCAGAGATCCAGTACTAATGAGTTTTGACACATTTTCAAATCCTGTCCTATATGCTCCGCACCACTTTTCTGGGATATACAGGTGAATAAAAGCAACAGTGAAGACAGCAGTGCAAAATGAGAAAAAATGAAAAGTGAAGTATTATCCATTCTATTCATAGGCAGTTAACATGACAGAGAGTAATCCGTCCTCAAAGAAAAAGCCTATTTTCAATAATTTAACTTGACAACAAATATTTTGTCTTAGTTTAAAGCTGCAGTGCATAACTTTTTGTGTTTAAAATGAACTAAATTATAATATATAATATAACAATCAAGTACACCATCAATGCATTTTCCAAACTGTGTTTTTGGCTTGTCCTGCTTCACAACGGTAAATCTATAATAAGCGTTTATATTCAGACTATCGGGTAGGTACCTGCGTAATTTGTCATAGACATAAACAGTGAGAAGTAATTAAATTGTTTTAAAACACTAAAGTAAAATGTAGAAACAATATTTTACAATACTGTCATACTGTAATATATATATATATATATATATATATATTTTTTTTTTAATTAATTAATTCAATCTTTTCAGTCTGGTGCCAATTAGGAATTACTACAGAATATATAGGGCTATTTTTTTTTTTTTTTTTTAATGGCCAGTAATCAGGAAATTTATTATGTAAAAGTTCATTTTCTGAGTAAAAATTTATATCTTTGAAATTACCAACCCTGGCATGTTTTATTACGTTAACATAGATGTTTTAGGTGCATATCACTGCAGTTCAGAATTCAAAAATCAGAGGACTGTCACTAAAAATTAATGTTCTATCATGTTGGAAATATGCCCTGTCAGAGGTGTCAGAGTTTTACTGCCTCTTGTGTTCATTTCTTTCAGAAACTGCAGTGACATGTACTTATTGGTACGTTTCATGTCTTGCTAAAAAGTGCACCCAGGTACATTTATGCCATGAGACCAGGTAGTTTACATTCTGTTACACATATTAAATGGAAATCAAATTAATTATATTTATACCAATATTAACAAAACAATATTAACAGCAGTTGAAAAGTTACTAATCTAATTAAAAATAAGTAAAACTATACGGCTAATCAAACTGTGGTAGTGAGGCATCTGAATTAAGCACAATAAACCACCTGGCAGGGTAACCCGTTGCTCCCCTCCCGGGCCTGTAGGTACTCGTCGGCGATGCCTACAAAGCCTGCGGAGAGGCGGTGTCTTCTGTACATGCTATGGCATTGTTGCAGGTGCATCAGGCTAAGGCACTGAGAGTGCATCCGTCCCCAGAATTGGTTTGCAGCAATAGACCTGAAGGATGCATACTTTCATATTTCAATCCTTCCGCGACACAGGCCATTCCTAAAGTTTGTGTTTGAAGGCCAAGCATATCAGTACAACGTCCTACCCTTCGGGCTCTCTCTGTTGCCCCGTGTTTACGAAAGTAGTGGAGGCTGCCCTGACTTCGCTCAAGGAGCAAGGGGTTCGCATCCTCAACTACCTGGACAACTGGCTGATACTAGCACTGAGTCTGGCTCAGTTGTGCAAACCAAGGGACTTGGTGTTACGATACCTCAGCCTGTTTGGGAATCAGGTCAACCTGGAGAAGAGCAAACTCTGTCCGGTGCAGAGGATCCCTTTTTTTTCGGATGGAGTTGGACTCGGTCGAACAAACAGCTCACCTCACGCAGGAACGCGCTCAGTCGGTGCTGGACTTCTTGAATACGTTCAAAGGCAGGACAACAGTTACACTAAAGTTTTTTCAGGGACAAGAAGTTTTTTTGGGGGGTTGCTCCATATGAGACCACTCCTGCACTGGCTCCACGATCGAGTTCCGAGGTGGGCGTGGCGACGTGGCACCTTTCGGGTTCAGATAACACCGGCCTGCCGCCAAACCTTCTCCCTGTGGTCAGACCTCTCTTTTCTCCAAGCAGGAGTGCCCCTAGAGCAGGTCTCCAGGCATGCTGTTGTGTTTAGAGATGCCTCCATCACCGGGTACAACGGGCATGCAGTGTCAGTGGTTTGGATGGAACCTCATCTGCATTGGTACATCAATTGCCTCGAGCTACTGGCAGTACGCCTAGCCCTGGGTCGTCTCAAGAACCAGACACTTGCTAGTCCGTATGGACAACACAGCGACCGGTGCGTAAATTAACCATCTAGGTGGTCTACTCTCCAGTCACATGTCACAGCACGCCCACCACCTCCTCCTAGCTGGAAGCATCTGAGGTCGGTTCGTGCCATTCATGTTCATGTCAACTGCAACCAGGCAGCGAACGAGATGTCTGGAGCTTCACTACCTGCGAATGGAGACGTTCACTAGATTTTACAGCCTTCGCGTGGAACCGGTATCCTCCCGTGTTCTCACCTCAAATAGGTAGTGGCACAGAGTGGCCCGGTTTCGGTCGGCTTGGCAACAATCTCTTACTGGAGTGTCCAGTAAGTAGACCCTGTCGAGTTCCTCCGTCCCCCATTGGCAGCCAGGCCCTCGATGCGATGAATCCTGTGAGAGCCCCTAGAGGGCTAGGGCTGCATGTGCAGTACCTTGAGGAACCCATGTAGGTATTCCACGGTTAAAAAAAGTTACATGAAGTTCATGTTATATGTGTATTCATCTTAAACTCCTAGGGGCAGGCTGACTTCAGTTTACTTCAGTTACTTATGGTAGTGCAGTTCTGGTATCTAATGGTTGGAGTGCCGGCGTAGAGGCCAAACACTGGGGGCTTGGGAGACTCCCACACGACGCTGGAAGGGTCAGCTTCCATGGCGTTTGGGTAGGGATCCCTATTCGTCGGTCACCGATGTGACTCGGAGTGACCAACTGAAAGGGAACGTCTCGGTTACATATGTAACCCTTGTTCCCTGAAGAAGGAAACAGAGACGTGATGTCCCGTCGCCATGGGTCTGTACTGCCGCTAGGGGGCCGTGTCACTGGCTCGGCTCCTCAGTGAAGAACTAATGAGCGCTTCATCCGCTGCCTATTATAGCTCGCGCTGCGATCAGATGCAGCTGGATGTTAATCAGCACATGCTAATTTCATTGGCATGTTTTCATACACGCAGAGTAGATTGGTTTGAAGCAAGATTCCTATTCGTAGGTCACCGACGTGACGTCTCTGTTCCCTTCTTCAGGGAACGAGGGTTACATACACCCCATGTTGGGAGAAATCAGAAATACAGAGTATTGTATGCAGTGTGTAAATACAGTGTAGTTTTAGACTAAATGTGAATGTGCATTAATTCATCTCACTCTCAAACAGATTTAGTATTTATCAAAAAAAATTAAAATAAACTCAGAATATGATGCAAACCTGCAAAACTTAAATTACATAAATGTATCTGATCCCATTTTATTAATCAATGTCTTTGCTGCTGACCTTTGATGATCAGTTCAACCATACTCATAAGCAAAAATTACTTATTATAAAACTAACTATTGTGCTTTAGTGTTTTTTTATTGCTGAAGAGTATTGATCTTTCTTCTCCTGTATTCTACTTTACAGATGTAAATTTACTTTTTCTTCACCCTGAGGTTTATTCATTACACTTTTTGGGCTTTTACATTTGCTATAACTAGAACTTCTTATATTAAAAACAAACACTCAAGCTCTTCCCATATTTAAAAAGTAACATGAAAGTAATGCAAAAGTAACATATGCATTAATTCCATCAAAACTAAGTAAAGCAATTATTAACTTTTTTAAGGAGAAACACAATATTCTAAACCATTACTTTTAAAAGTAACTTTCCCCAACAGTGTTGGTAAATACCACACGTCAAGTGACAAATATAAGAAATAAAGAGCATTTTGATGTGCATTTAAATACATTGTCAATACCATTTCAACAGCATGCATGGGTTCCTTGGTTTAGAAATCTGTAGAGACCTTTAGAAGTGTGCTTAGAAGGTAAAACAAATGTACAAGCTTTTTAAGATTAAAAACAGTAGATTAAGATATAATTTCCCTGAAGATATAGATGTCTGTGTCTGCGGCCTTGGAAACTAAATTAAATTGAGGACACAAAGCTGTTTGGATAACTATGTATGATATCCTATTATGATAGATGAGAGATGACTGTTGAGATTCACTCAATCCTCTACAAACAAGAGAGATATAATTTGTCTTCTCGACCACAAGCCATCCATATGAGGGACAAAAGATCGCTTTGCGTCGGCTACATATTTTTAGGCTAACCTGATAAGATTTGAAATGCAGTAAACAACTCCTTGTAGAAAAGTTTTAGATGGATGTTTAGCAATGAGATAAACCTCTTGCGCATGTAGAATACAAATTAGGAAGTCTACAAATAAGAGATTTATTAAAGCACTTCTGCATTAGCCTTTATTTTGCCCCAGTT
This sequence comes from Enteromius trimaculatus, assembly GCA_032361065.1. NCBI lineage: Eukaryota > Metazoa > Chordata > Actinopteri > Cypriniformes > Cyprinidae > Enteromius > Enteromius trimaculatus. The sequence continues at coordinate 12,568,621 of JAUMHP010000048.1, read as the reverse complement.
ATTGTCCTTTTTGGTCACAGATGAAAGCCCACACTAAGTATTATAGGAAAGTACTGTCTGTTACAACAAACTGTGCCAATAATGTCACAAAAGTAATTTTACTTTCATATTATCAAAGGTGAATCTTTGTGGACGCATGTTGAATTGTGAGACCTTTGAAGAAACAGCTCACAGCTGCCTGCAAATGTTTAGATGACAGACTGAAAGGAGTAGAGTTTGTTACATTTACTGCTTTTCAAATTAACCTTTAAGTGAAAGGATGACATTTCAATCCTAGTGGTCCTGCATCTGATTATCATTGATCAAAGATTTTGGTGTTGAGCTGTACTGTTCTGGAGTCTATATTCAATATCCATATCACAACACATACCCTGCTGAAATCGCGGTTATTCTAAGTTCGTTAACATAGGATTGTTATTAGAGATAATCAAATTCTTAATAATAAAATATCCACTTTTTTCTCAGAAGTAAGCCTAAGGATGATGCTTAAAATTCACTATATGCACCCTGGGCTGTTGCTGTTTGCTCCTCAATACCAAGAAAATGATTCTCCAAAATGGAGACAGCAACTAACTAGAAATTTTTAGCGATCCAAGTTGGGTTAACATCTTTTGGGAAAGAAGGTAATTTGCATGAAATGCACTGCATGACAGACTTTCTACAGCATTCAACTTACAGTATCTCTAAACTCTGGATCTGTATTAACTTGATGGCTGTCTGTCCTATTGTTAAGAGAATGAGACCTTTTACCACATGCACTGAGAGCTTTCAAACAACATGGACAATTGCATTGTTACAAACTCTGATTACGAAAAGTGCTTTTGGCGATCTCTAGTGTCCTGTGTTTACATGGAAATGAGAGGAAAGAGGGGGAAAGTGAGTTAAGGAAGCGGACATGGAGAATCATACATAAGATGTGTTGTCTTGAATGAGGCTTCTAAGACAGATTCTCGTAAGAGATCTTTGTTTTTTTAGACTGTGGCCCTCCATCAGTCCAGACAAATAACATCAGCCTTCCAGATCTAATGGTCATCACCAATCATTTAAGTCTAAGATTTAAACAGAACACAATCAAGTTTTATACTTTCCAAAGCATAGCGTAGCTTTATAACAGCTATATACGTAGTAAAGACTAGCAGCAGTTTACATAGGCAGGCTGTGACCCAGTATGAAGGTCATTCTGTCCATGTGTGATATCCTGAAACTCTGCTTCTCATGGGAACACACACAAAATGAAGACTGCATCAGAGATACTTTCACAAGGCCATTCTTGCTAAAGAGACCTATCGATGTGACAGATGGTGTGTTGCTGACGGAGCAGAAAAGATGTTCTTCGCTGTTAAGATGTGTCACTGATAGGATGAGCGGACATTGGGTCACCTCCTCTTGCTGAGGTCGTGGCTAACAATGCAAAAGTTGACGTGTCAAAAAAGGACAGACTGACTTCACCATCCAAACTTGTGTATTCTGTGATATGCTATGGTACACCTAAACAAAGCACATATCCATTTTGAATTGTACAAGAAGGGGCAAACAGAACGATTATTAAGGCACATTCAGTTCAGTATGTTAATATTGCTTTTTTTTAATGAATTACAGTAAGTGCTGAATAAAATTAAAACTATTATTAAGGTAGGATGCATTAAAGTCACAATAAAGTTTTACTGTATAATTCACAGAATCATAAAATGCTCATAACTGTACAACACACCTGTTCAGCATTACTTAACCTTTGTTTGTGTTAACTTATTCAGATAGGCTACTAATGTGTTAGAATACATTACCATTGTTTTGTTAATGTTAACTTACATATTTACTAATGCATCTCTCTGCATTATACAAACACTTTTTTGCAATTTTACACTAAATAATCTGCGATGGTCAAATTACACGAAACTAAAAAGCACGTCAATATAACACACAGTCATATTTTTGGAGTTACAGACTTTATCTAGCTAATGCATTAACTGGCATGAATTAATACAGCCTTATTGTAAAGTGTTACCATGTATTCCATCTTTGTTTTCTGTCATATTTGTCAAATACACAGTTAAGCCTCATTCACACCAATAACAGTAGCCATAAAGCTAACTACAAATATATTTGCATCCACACCAGCAAACAATATCGTCTGTTTATCCTAAAAAAAAAAGTACACTGATGTGTCTGATTCTGATTGGCTGCGAATCAGTGGTGTAGTCCTACCTCATACGAAAAACAAAAACAAAACAGAAGAAATCACAAAAAGTAAATTGTTTTTATGATTTAATTTTTTGGGGGGGGTTATGAAGTAACTAAGTTCTATAGTTAATTGAGTGATTTGGTGGAGGTATTTGACTTCTCAAAGATATTTACACGGACATCTTAATGGCATTTTTTCAGATTAAAAGCATGTCATCTTTTATGTAAAATTAAAAGTTTGGGCCCAGTCTTATTCTATAGTATTTCTGATACTGGTCTTCTGTGTTTCTTTCTGAGCTTTCTGAGTATGCTCCTGTTTGAGCCTTCACCGTGGTAAATGTGGGTGACAACTTTAAATTAAGAACGTATGCTAAGTAAACTAAATATTTATTATAATAGAAAATCAATACTTTTTTCATATACACCATAAAATCTACATCTTTTTGATACTGGTCTTCTCTTTGTATATACCATAAAATGAATCTACTTCTGATACTGGCCTTCTGTGTTTCTTTGCTTGAATCTCTTTGTCTATATGCTACTGTCTGAGCCTTTACCATGGTAAATGTGAGTGACAACAATAAATTTAGAAGATATGTTGAATAAACCAGATGTTCATTGAAATATAAATATGCATTTTATTTCCATGCACTACAAAATCAATGTGTTTCTCATAGTCTACTGTTTTATTCTATACTGCATCTTCATGGCACTGTTCGAGTCTTTACCGTGGTAAATGTGGGTCAGGTGACAACATCAGTTCAGTTCAGTAACCCAAATGTTAATAACAAAATAAAATCAGATTTTTTCAATTCTTATTTACAGCAAAAAATCTATGTTTTTAATACTGTTCTTCATCTACATGCCACTGTTCAAACCTTTACCGTGGTAAATACTGTATGGGTTAGGTGACAACATTAAATTAGGTTGGTTAAATAAACTAAACATTTATTACAATATAAAATCTGTATTGTTTCATATACACCATAAAAATCAATATTTGGTCATCAACTGGTCTTCTGTGCTTGAATGTCTTCATCTACATGAGACTGTTTGAGCCTTTACCGAGGTAAATGTGGGTGTAAACATTAAATTAACAAGGTAAGTTAAGTAAACCAAGTGTCTGTCTGTTTGTCTATCCATCTATCTATGTAACTATCTGTCCATCTATCTATCTATAATCTTTTGCTTTGTACAGTTCTTTGGTATGGTTAAGCAAAGACATTTGTATAAATTATATGCAATGTGCATCAGTTGAAACCTAGAATTATACTGTATACTGTACAGCCACTCATCTAAGTGCTACACAGTACAAGAGTTAGAGAAATCTGTGGATTCTGCATTTTATAACAGCTGAAACAGAACTGTGGAAGTATATCTTTTTTGTTCCTTTGGGAGGGACAGAAGTGGTAGGGAGGCAAGGATAGTTAGACTAAAGGAAAGTGAAAAGATGACACAGTAGAGACTCATCCTGTGATCATTAAATGAAGAAGAATTACGCAGATCTTCTAAGAAGGAAAGATTAGTCACTACATCTCTCATGACCTAAATGTAATTTCTCGATATAGCTAAATTCAGGCCAGCGAACCTGAGAATGAGGTCAGCATTTACTCTAAGCAAAGACAACTGTTACAGTCGCAGAGGACTTGAACATTTGTGTCTGTCTTTCACTGTACAGTAAAAACACCCAATTCCCCAAAGCCTCATTCTCATCAGCTTTAAAACACATCTGGGTTCAAAAGTTTAATGTGATACTAAAGGCTCCCTTTATTCATGAGATCATTTAAATTTTCTGAGTGAGGCCTACTATTTTAGGTCTACTTCCAAATACAGTATTAGATAAGATAAAGATAAAATATTTAAACATTTCGAGTTCAGTGTTTTTCACTGTGTACACTCAAAGCTATCAAAGCTGAAATAACACCTATCAGAGAAAATCCCTGTGTTTTCTGTGTGCCCAACAGAGCTGAGTGCTGTTAGAGTACAGCAATCACTGATCTCATATTTATTATCCTTTAAAAAATAAATGCATCCACAGCTCAGCATCTCTACATGTTTCCCTGACATATCACAGTCCTTAATTTCAAGTCACTTCGAACTTAGGCACACAGATCATGCCTTCAGGTGTTTTGTGCACTTTAAACATGAAGGCTGTTTCGAAAAAGTCCTCTTAGACAATGCTACTCATACAGTGGAGAAAAAACATCCCTGAAAAAATAAATCCAATCTGACAGGTATAAGGATTCAATTAAAAAATTGCAATTAAGCATTGATTTTATACATACTGAATGAAATGTTAGTCCCACCTCATATTAGGTGGCCTTACTGTACTTACATAAAAAATAAACACAATTTACTCATTGTGTTCATATTGTATTGGAAAACATATTTGCTGCTATTGAGGTGGGATACGGGGTAAGATTAGGGTCTGGAGCGGTAGGTTGGGAGACAGGTCAACAGTGTATTTATAAATGTAATTGCATGCAGGTAATTTTTTAATATAAAAGTAGAATGTGCAAGTGCACCAAATGATTAATTTAAATGTAAGCACACAGTTCTGCACATAGCACAAGGCCTCTTAATACAAAGGCTATATACTGTATATGAAATTGGCACGTATCATGCACGTACAGTACATACGAGAACATATGACACTAACACCACAAAAATAAAAATGTTAACCCAGGTTTAGGAATGAACAGTTTGAAATTTCTGCTTATGAGTACCCTCATGCATCAGCATAATGATGCATTTAAGTTAATGACCTAGCATATCCTTATTAAAGTTCACAATTTTGTTGCAGACTGTTGTTACATATTATCAATAATACAAATAAACTGTAAATGTTATTTTTTCTAAATATCTAAATTACATAAATAGAAACAACGTGCAGTATTAAGCAAACACGCTATACCATGCAAACACTTACTATTTGTGTTTATGGTTCTAATTCTCATTTTAACATACTAAAATCTGAGACACACTAATTATAATTTACTACTTAGTATATAGTGTGTGTGTGTGTGTGTGTGTGTGTATATATATATATATATATATATATAAAGTATGCCAATTGGGCTGCAGCACAAAATCCCATTTACCTGGGGGTATAGAATGACCTAGTATTAACTATTTCACATGTGAAAAGACCTTTTATTAGTTAATCTCTGGGGACTATAGCCTTTAGCACAACCTTAAGGTATAATCATCTCCTTGCACAGTGTCGTTCATGGCTTGACTATGCTCATTGTCTTATTTTGGGAATTATCTAGACATGCATATGCAAAATAGGAGCCTGATTACATGTTTAGTAAGTTAGAAACTTGCTTTGATGTTTATACATTTGATGTTGCTTTGTAATTGTGTCACACTCTGCTTGGCATTTATGTAAGTCCAGGCTTAGCAAGAATGTATTTTTACCGAAATAAATGTATTTTTAAGAATGCCTTTTTAACATACAACACCGAACATAAGCATAGTTCAATATCATGCATGCCTCAGCAATGTTTATGAACTATGAAAAGAGGGGCTAACCTTGAAAACAAGATGCAGAGAACCCAGCCAGTAAATAAATAAATAAATAAAAGTATCTGTTTGACAGTGGCAAATCTTTTGGCAACCCCTGACCGCCCCTGTGTAGCTGAAGGGAAGACTAATGAGAGCGTCATCAATATGGATGTCACAATGACTAGACTGCTTTCACTGCCCTGACATGACTTGTGCTCCTGTGTCTGTGTAGCTGGCTTTTTCCTAAAGCCTTAAAAAACACCCTCTCACAACAACAGGAAAACATACCACATGCCATTGCTGTAGCCATGGATACAAGAAGAGCCTCTACATTAGCCTCAGGGATTTGGAGAAAACTCTTTCAAAACTGTCAATCAACAACTTGTGAAGTCGCATGCAGCTTGTTATGAGTCGAAGAGTTTAATATAGAGTCTTGGACACTGAAGATATATATATATATATATATATATATATATATATATATAAGTTACATAAAATTAAAGTGCCCCTATTATTTGTTATGAAAGATTCATATTTTGGTTTTGGGAGTCCCCAACAACAGTTTGACATGTATGCAAGGTCAAAAACACTTTAATTCTCTTATAATGTAATAATTTATTTTTACCCTATTTGTTCAACGACTCCCAAACGATTCGCTAACGATTTCAAACCCCTCTTTTGCATGACGGTTCCCTGATTGGTCGATTTTAATTAAAGGAACCCTATGCGGAATTGACATCTTGTGGTTGAACTAGGTATCGCAGTCCAAATTCAAAGTACTAGAGAGGGGTTTTAACCCGGCTCCTCCTCTTCAAACTTGACGCACACTCAGGTTGCCACATCTGACTACACCAACAGGAACGAACGCACATGACAATGAATTAAATGAAATGCACTGTATTTTCTGCCAAGCAGGCAACCTGGA
>JAUMHP010000048.1:12545821-12561908 GCA_032361065.1 Enteromius trimaculatus | reverse complement strand
AGTACTTTTAATTAACATGTTTTCTTAATGCCTGTTGAACATAACAGAGACATTTTATGATTATTACAATACATTTCCTACATACGGTTCCTTTAATTCAGTGTTTGTGAGCTCCGACAGAAAACTGCTGCCGCCACGTTCTATTTAGAACTCGCTGACACAAATTTCAAATGTTTTTCGGCTCCACTGTCGTTCACTGAACACTCTCTCCTCTACATCGTTAGTAGACACGCCCCTTACTGCTGATTGGCTAAAAGTTTGTTTGGGTACTTTTCTAAAGCATTTTTGAAAAATCGCTTACCCTGCCTATAACGCTGCAAAAGCGGCACCTAGTGGCAAATAATTCATTTGCATCTTAATTCAGACCAAAGCAAAATCAAATGGGCGGGCAATATGCTAATATTTCACTTTGATGTCACCTTGAAACGGCTTGGGACTAAAAACGACTCTTTATATCAATAACTTTTTACACGGTGCACTTTCAGAATTTAAACCTTTGCAGGATGTTTTCATTCACTTAGAGCTGTCTTACTCACTGCAAAAAAATTCATTTTCAGAAATCCATAATAGGGGCAGTTTAATAATCAAGTGCTTGTGCATTGACACATATATAATAATAAACTCTGTTTTAGCTATTCCATCTTGTCGATCACGGTCTGTTTTGCGATTATTTGGTTGAAAATGAGTCAGAATCATATGCTGTTTTTGGAATGAACACACAGAGGTTGCTGACAGGACCAACACTGATCTCATCTTGTGTCTTATTACTTTGTGCTTCAACAGGCCAAGGTTCGATTATTCAGAAACCTTCCACTGAATCTCCCCTAAGCCCTAAACCCAACTTCTTAATTACAGTCGACATAACCCATTTAATCCCATTCTAATTAATACGGGACTCAGCATGCAGTAGTATTGGGGGGAGAAGGGCAATGAAAATTAGACACAGACTACAATCAGGGAGAGAGCAAACTCGGTCAGAGAGCTGAAAGGACAATTACAGTATCTGTCTTGGTAGAACAAAAGAGTAACAGTTTAATTTACATTGTAAAACCGCCATGTCAGGTGAATCCTCCTACACAGCTTACCGGGTATTTTTCCTATTCAACATCATGCATAATGGAGCCAAAATAAAAGAGATTACAGATTAGTCAAATGCTAGATTCATATGCAAATGATCATGACTTTATGTTTATGAATGCTTCTATATGCTCCCAAAGAGCATCGTTCATTATCCAGCACGCTCTCTCTACCCTCTGTGAATTGGCAATGCATAAATACAGACCGGGATTGATTTGTTTCAGAATTTACTTCACAATGCATTTAGTATCTAGTTCTGTTTTTCTTTCAAAGTAAGCAAACTTATTGTAACAATCTATTTTTTGGCAAGCAACAGCGTATACATAACTATTTAAAGTTAGTATTCTGTAAGATTTTTGTTTTTGAAAAGGAAAAGATGCACACATTTGATTTAAAAATACAGTAAAAGCAGTAAAATTCTAAAAATGTAATGTCAATTTTTAAAGCAGCCATTACAATAATGTTCAGAAATCATCTGAATACAGTATATTCCAGAGGTGTCCTGGATAGCCACAATCCAGCTAATCAAGGTTCTAAGGGTTACTGGAAAGTTACAGGCAGGTGAGTATTTTATTTAAGTTAGAGCAAAACTCTGCAGGATTGACGCTTGCCACCCTTAATGCCAGAGGTCAATGGAGAATGTATGAGGTGAACTCAAATAACCATTCACTACAACTGAACTATACTATACTGGCTATAGTACTGTAGGCTATAGTAGCAAAAGACCACAACATGTGCCACTCCTGTCAGCTAAGAACAGGAAATTGGGGCTACAATTCAAAGTGGCTCACCAAAATTGGATAAAAGAAGATTGGAAAAAGGTTGCCTGATGAGTCTCAATTTCAGCTGCGACATTCAGATGGCAGGGTTAGAACTTGGCATAAACAACACAAAAGCATGCATCCATCCTGCCTTCAATCAATGGTATCAATGGTTCATGCTAGGAATGGTGGTATAATGGTGGGGGGGGGGGGGGGGGATATTTTCTTGCCCATCTTTGAGCCACTCACTACCAACTGAGCGTAGTTTACATGCCACAGGCTACCTGAGTACTGTTGCTGACCATGTCCAACCTTTTATGAACATCTTGTGATGTATACTTTCAGCAGGATGATATGTGCCATGTTACAAAATTCATCTCACCACAAGAGTATTTTTTTGAACATGACAATGAGTACTAAACTTAACTGGCCTCTAGTCACCAGATACTGATCAGGATGTGATGGACATTGCCATCATGAAGTTGCAAACAACAAATCTGCAGCAACAGACCAAAATCTCCAACATATTGTTGAATACGTACCTTTAAATTAAAGCAGTTCTAATAAAGTGGCCAGTGAGTGTATATGTCTTAAGATGTGCACTTTTAAGCACCCCTGGACTAGTCACAATAAACCTTCCTATATAACACCTGGCACTCATGTAAGTGGAATATCTAGCTGATGTCAACGGGTTTAGGAGCTTCATCACTGAATGACATTTGACGAGCTAAAGCAAGACTTCACTTCTATGCTCTCACGCAAGACTTCAGAGTGATTCAGAGACTAGATCTAAAACTCCAGGAATATGAGTTTGGAAAAGAGCCAAATGCTTGCCTCCCTTAGGGATCAGCCCTCAAACAAGCGTAAAGCACATAGATTAGATAGTGGGTGATGTAGCACCAAAATAATGACTCATTCAGTACTAACTAACGTTAATCAATGCTGGCAGCTGGGGTGCAGATCCAGCTCTTTAAATGGCATTTACATTGCATATTAAGCCTTGAAAGGCTAACCTGGAAGAAAGATACTGCGAGGGGCACACTGAAATGAAGGACAAAATTGCATCAGTTTAGCTATAATGAAATTGTATCTTCACGTGCTTTGTTGCCACCACCCAAAAGCCTGTTTAAGCTTTCGATAATGTAATTTCCTGCCAACCCCACTGCCTCAGAGAGATGTGATTTTCACTTGAAACAGGAAAGAAACAGAAACAATGTAATTTTTCAGTAAAATAAAAATGAAAACACGACGCTTTAAGGACACTGCACCAATTGTGAGATTCCCAATGGACTGACATGGCAACACCACAAAACAATTCAAGCCTTTGCCGGCTTTATTCCGAATCAAAGAACTGCAAAAACAAAAGATCCCTTTTTGTTTTTCATACTGATGAAAACATTTGTGACAAAGAGACACATCTGTTTGTCAAACGTCTGGGTGAAATGAAAAATTAAGGCGTGGGTTTAAAGAAATTAAATAAAAATATGAACAACTTATTGTTTTGCAGTATAATATGCATAGAAATCTATACTGCATTTTTTGATACCATCAGAACTCATTTATGCCACTTGTTTGACTTCCACAGTATTCAATGGACTTGAAATCAGACTTGGGTACGGATTGAAATCTGTAATCCTGCAATTGGAGAAAAATTACATCTACAAGAAGGGATTTACACATAGTCCCAAGATCTTTATTAGTGACAATACTGAGCTGTGACGTGAATGAAAGACAGGAAAAATATGCCTGGCCATTTCATGCTTCAAAAAAAACATCTACTACATTTGTGTTCCTTCAATCACGCAACAATTGTAATAACAACATTGTAGCTTACTTTTGTCTTATCTGAAAGCCAAAAGAACCTAGAGCTTTTACAGGACAGATTTGATCACTAAGTAAAACTGAACTGGTTGAAAGGAAGTGCATTCTCATTACATTTTGATAACATAGCTTAACAGTTTGAATACACTTTGTAAAGGTTAAATTAGAAAAGGGCATGCTAATTGTTGCTTTATTTAATAATAAATAAAGCAACTTTGTAACTTTTTATATAAAATAGGGGTAAAAAAGGCACAAAAATAGTTAAACAGCATCTGTACAGCTGAAAAGGTAAATCTTGTTGTGTCAGAAAAACCTCTTTTCATCAAATTCTGCAATACACCATTTAATACGCATTTCTAACCAGAGTGTGTAGACCTGGGGACATTTCAGAAACGTAATGCCTCAAGTTAAAGGCTATTCTCTGCAACCATTATCCTATAAATCTGTGCATTGCATTGTCTGATAGAATGTCAGGGCAACAATAAGCAGAAAACTAATGGAACCAGCTGACAAATGTTGCCGACCGAGATTCAATACTCAAGCGATCAAGAAATTAAAAAATTAAATTAAATTAAAATTTAAAAAAAAACGTAGCATTGCTATGAAAAAGGAAACTGCTTAACATTTCAAAAACATTATTTATAGGTTTGATGGAAAATGTTTTGTATGGACGGTTCTATTTTAAGTCTTATTTTGTCAGAGTGATATGGCAAGGAAATAACTCAGTATGCTAATGCTCTACAAGACTGAAACATGCGGTGGACTCTGCGAATGCTCAGCAGATGTTGCCACGGCAGAGTGTTATCATGCCATATGTGCAACTGTCTAGCCCAGCATGCTTTATTCTGAGACTGACTCAGAGGGGAACTGACTTACCTTTTAACATCCTCACTTTGCAGCCAGTTCCCACAGCTAAACACACAAACACACAAGAAACCACAGTCATAAGCATAAATATAAACCGCTACACAGTAGAACTGCACCATACGCTTAAGAGCACAGCTGTATCGTCCCAAGACTCAATGAATTTTTATTTGTAGGTCACTAATCTGCCACTGTGGGTGGTATAGCACAATATAGGAATAAAAACAATTTATATTATTATCCCAATTATTGTTTTATTTTTGGAAAACAATGTCCCAGATTTATCCGTCACCGATCCAGATTGCTCAAGCTTTTAGATGTTAGATGGTTAAAGGTTCATTATTAATTAATCAATCAATCAATCACTTTTATTTATATAGCGCTTTTAACAATACAGATTTTTGCAAAGCACTGGACATTATCAAATATGAAATTGAGGGATGGTAATGTATAATGACGAGATTAAACTATTTATTTATTAAATGCAGAGACAGTCTCTGTATTCAAAATAACGATAATCACTAGAAATTAGGTGCCCCCAACTAAGCAAGCCACGGTGACGGTGGCAAGGAACCAAAACCCCATCCAGAGAGAATGGAAAAAACCTTGGGAGACTAATATTAGCATAGATGCCATTCTTTTTACGATGTAATAAGTGCATTGTGTGTTAAGGGGAGTGTCCCCGTTCCCGCTGATCTGATTAATGCAGCATAATCCTTAAACACATTTGATTAATAAATGTGTATTAGTGTGTTAAGTGTAAGTCAGAGTAAAGAGATGTGTATTTAATCTAGATTTAAACTGACGGAGTGTGCCTGCCTCCCGAACAGTATCAGGTAAATTGTTCCAGAGTTTGGGTGCTAAATAGGAAAAAGATCTGCCACCCTATTTTGATATTATTATCAAATGGCCAGAGTTGTCAGAACGCAGAGGATGTGGAGGACTATAATATGATAAGAGCTTGCTCAAGTACTGAGGAGTTAAGCAGTTCAGGACATTTTAAAATCTATACGATGTTTGAAAGGGCGCCATTGCAGTGTTGACAGAACCGGGCTAATATGATCATACTTCCTGGTTCTAGTAAGGACTCTAGCTGCAGTGTTTTGAACAGCTGTAATCTATAAGTGTGACACGAAAAATTGCTGCTAGGGGATGTTTACAGTATGCTCTCACTTTCTTATGTCTGCTTGTTTTCTTGTTCTTGCCATTTCTGTCACCCCCCCCCCCCTCCCCCCAAAAAAGGTCAAGATAAAAAGTCATTTATGTACAAAAAATACTTTATGTACTATTCAAATATCAGAATTATGACTTTTTAAGACATAAGATGTACTTTTTATTTGCAATTAATGCTTTTTTCCCCGCACCGTATGTCGCAAAAGTTCTAAAATTTAAATATCTCTTCTTTTGGTTGAATATATTAAACCTACAATTGTTTTTTTTTTTTTTTTGAGGAATTTAGGAAAATAAGGGAATAATCAAAGGCCTTCTGGCTGACTGCTCCATTGCCCAGTGTTGCCTGTGACATTTCATGGCTGCTGGAGGTAATCAGCACCTCTTTGCCAAATTCATTTCCTCCACCTCAAAAGCATTCCAGCTACTCCATGTAGTTGAGTGGTGATATACACGCTCAACTTCACTCACTGATAATGTGCATTCAAGATATGCAGCAGACATGTGATGAACAAACAAATGGGTAAATTACAATTATTAATCCATTTGTCATACTTAGCATATCCCACAATTTAAATTTTTACTGCACATGGAGCAAAAGTGAACAGCAGCTGATGCTAATCAAAGCAATACAGAAGTTGTCGCATGATGTAAATGCCTTTTTCTCTTTTAAACCCAAAGTAATCAATTGAATAAATTGTTTCTTCCCATGCATGAACTTCTGAATGAATGTAAATGGTGTGCAAAATGTTCTACAAATTATTAATTAATACTTAAATACACAATTTCAGGAAGGTCCTGTCTTACACAGGGACATTGAAACTGCTTAGTCAGTAACTTTATGTACTTACATAATTACATGCATACTTTCTCCTTGCGATCAAATACAAGAATGTCTTGTTGAAGCAAACAAACAATGACTGAACACAATGATCAAACCAAAAGCCTGGCACCACCAACAACAGTAACATTTCTATGTGTCCAATAATCATGCACTGTATAATGGCACTATAGAGGTCTTCATTTTGTACATCCGTTCTATAAACAACTGTAACCACAATTAATATTTAACTTTCACTATTCACCTTTATAGAGCATTAAACACACATTGTTTTTGTCACCAGTGTAAGCATTATAATGTATTACAAATGTGGTTACAATTATTTACAATATAAATGTGATTATAAGGTGCATTCAAAAGCCTTATGGATAGCATTCTAATATATTTTATAAACAGTCACCATAAGTAGGTAGTGTAACCCAACTGTACATTTCGTACAAAGTAGACATCTATTTTGCATCTTTGCACCTCTCATTTTGGAAGCCGTCTTAAAAAATGGAATTTCAGAAAAAAAATTCAAACTGTGCATCAATAAATAATATAAGCAGATATGCATTTTTTATTTAAAAAACAATCTGGTTTTCTTCATTTTTGGCAAATATAAACAAGTTTTCCAAAAACCTCTCTTTTTGTAGCAATATCACAAAGCAGCAGTAGCACCAGAGCAGTGTGATACACCTGTAGTAATACAGCAGATGATCAGATGTTCCCATGGTTCCACTTCTCTGAACCTCAGGATGAACAAGGTCTACAAAGTTGAAGTCTTCATGGATCCTTCCAAGAAGGACAGATGTGTCATTGAAAAAACACACACACACACACACACACACACAAACGTTAACTGCAAACAAACCCAAAGTCTTTTTGCTTCCCCAAATAGACCATTTATGTGTTCCAGTGAAGTCCGATGTGAGTTGCGAGCAGGTAGCACATGCCTATTGTGCAGGTCATCAGCATCATGGGGAAGCCCAACCTGTGAAATAGAGCACAGCGAGAATTCAAGTTACAAGTTCCTATGAAGATGAAAACTGAAGCTTAGAAAGTCTGTAAATCTCACTCTGTTAGAAGGGGAAATTCAATGTAAAGCTTTTGGGAAAAGAATCTGCAACACACAGTCTGATGCTCTGTGCTTTTTTGTAATGAAAGACTGCATTCTTGTGTTCCGCTAAAAGTTCATCCCTCAGCATCATGCAGCATTTCTCTCTGTTTCATTCCTCCATTGTTGCTCATATGATGATTTCTGAGCCTTTTTGCATTATTCTCCCTGCTGCAGTGCATTTGTTTATGTCTGTTTGTGTGTGAGATTCGATTCTGAACAGCAGGGGTCTCGATGCTCTCCTGCTGAGGAGCGTAGCAGGCACGTCCATCGAAGTGGTATTAAAGTGTGAGTCTTTAAACATTACGGCAGAGTCAAACACAGAAGACAACAGCATTATAGTATGATCTCCAGGCATTAACAGTGGAGTCAAAGGCTGGAGACGCAATAGGACTGATGATACTTGTCCCCCCATTTAACGTAAGCTGCTTTCCTCAAAGCTGCAATGTGGACTGTCCTTGTTGTGTTTGCTTGTAAAAGCATCCATCTGGAGAGTGGAATTACCATTGTAATTACAACTGGACACCGGCCTAATCTCCACACTCGATCGGCATGAATCGGTGCCCTTCTGACCCTCGGTTCAACATGCTGCATCTCATCTGTCCATGAGGATTATACTACATGCCATATATTCACATATTATTAGTAGAAGAACTGCAAATTGAGTAAATCAGTACAAAAGAAATCAACAGATTATAAAGAGAAGTGGACAGATTATCAAGGGAACATGGACAATAGCACCCAGCAAATATACCAGTAACTATATATTTTCGTTAAAACAATGTATGTGCCCAACCCTCGCTTTACCAAATGATTGAGACCAATATGATGAAATTCTGTCACTACTAACTCATTTGTCTGTGGAACACATCTATATGTAGCTCTTGTTTTATATAACAAAGTCCTCCATGGCTGAAAGACTCCAAAAATGACAAAGTAGCCCATACCACATCTGTGCAATATTTCTTAATATTTCTCTAGTTAATTTGAATATGGCTGTGACTGGACTTTTTGCGAAATAAAGAAATGAATCAATCTTTTGAAGCAGTTCTTTTTAATGAATTAGCTGATTGAGACAAATCAAACTCAACATTTACTTTACGAATCGTGAATCGAAATGATTTGTTCACGAACTGAAACTGATTCAATTATCTTGTTTCAGCAGTTCTCCATTTAACAGCTCACCGGAGGGGAAGATTAAGATTATCAGTGAATAATGAATTAAATTCATTTTAAATATTGTACACAAGTCATGTGGACTACATTTGCAGTACTGTACATTAGACAGATTTCTAAGATTAAAGACCCATGAGTATTCTATATAACTGTCATTATATTATTTAATACATCTTAGTCGGGTTAGATGCCATTTTGAACTTAATGCGGATGAAACCGAGGCTGATAGACTTACAGTTCTTGCAATAGTATACTGTGTATATAAACATCCTAAATTATGTCATTTTCACAACTCAGAACAACATTGTTTCACGTAGATCTGTCTATTGGATGTTTTGTCATCTAAACAATCAGTATGTTGTTTTAGTACAATCATATAATAACACCGCACTTCTATTCCTCATAGCCTTATGAAAACTGGTTTAGAAATCAAACACTGCACCTTTACGTAGCAAATCTGTGTCTTGTTTTGGCCCCACAGCCTGCTGATCTGACTCCCCTCTTTCTTTTTGCAGAACACTACAAATCCACATGCAATTTTAATAATTTCTGTTCTGTTTACTTCTCTGATAGTTTATAAAAGAGTCAGGTCTCGTTGCTGAATAAAAAGTCCCGTAGAAAGGGATTCTGGTATGAATAAATGAGTGAAAGAGCTGCTGAGAGGACAAAGCACTTGTGAGGATGAAAGCTCTGGACATCCATTTAGGCCGAGTGCATATCTTCGGCAGACCAGTGGATACTGACTGAGTGCATGGGTAAATACAGAGCATTTGGGGCATAGAGAAATCAACAAGCTCAGAAGAGCAAGTGGCCGCTGATTGAGAGGATGATGGAAAGCAAATGGATGATAAAAAGTGCGAAAAACAAGTAAAGCAACAGAAGGAGAAACAAGGATTTCTGATAATGTCTCAAACCAAATAACTCTTGTCTTTAAAAAAAAGTGCTAAGCTGAGGTGTTCCTGCAGTTCACTCAGGTCAGCCAAGATGCAGATAAGTTTGTTTCTTCTGAATCAGGAGAGAATTATGAACAAATCAAACACCATTTACAATTAGAAAGATAACACTTTGGAATAGGGAACACTTATCCACTATTAACTATGACGTTTCCTTCAATAAATTCCTAATTTCCTGCTTATTAATATGTAGTTAAGTTTAGGTATTTGGTAGGATTAGGGATGTAGAATAAGATCATGTAGAATAAGGCATTAATATGTGCTTAGGTACTACCAATAAATGCCTAATATTTAAGTAATATGCATGCTAATAAGCAAATCGTTAAGAGACCCTAAAATAAAAAGTTACTATTAAGACCAGTCTAAACACTTCTTAACTTACTGATTATTGTTGTATTTTTTTATTTTTTTTCTATGCCAAGAGTCTTCTAGTGAACAAGTTTCCATTAACAAATAAATCTGCATCTTCATTTTTGGGTGATCTACTTTATAGCTTTAAGCTCAAACAGTAGATCATGGTGCTAGCAATTTAGGATCAGTTCTAATAAAATGTACTCCTTAAGTGCAGTGCAAACTATTTAGAAAATATCTGCCAAATCCATAAATGTAAAATGTACAGCAAAAATGAACTGCAGCCAGAACTGTAACCAATTAGTTTGTCCCATCATTACACAAAAAAAAGTATAAAATTAGGATTTAAAATAAGGAACCAGTGAAAGAGTCAATAGAGAAAGGGGCTGCCAAAGCAGACAAATCAAGCCCTGAAAATGAGACATGAGGATAATGCACTTCCACATGGAACAGTGTCCTCCAGCACTTCCTGTCTTCTACTTTATCTCTTTCTAGCATTTTCTAAAATTAGACTATTGGAAAGCACATATTTTAAGGCCTATTATGTAAGTATGAAGATCACAGCTGGTCCTGGGACCAAACCAGGTGTTCAGTATCCAGAAGGCAGGTGGGGAGGCTAAATGCTGGATTGCAGAAGGAACAGGTGTGTATTATCTGTATATGGCACTTGTGTGACATACATCAAAGCAAATGCACGTGCTATGGGTGTGAGGACATGTCAGGTGGCTAATGCACACTTTGAGTGATGGGAATGAAGCAGCCAGATGTCCATTCATAAGTAGTGAAGTGGACAAATCGATGTGACCCGAAACACAGGGTTTCCAGGGTGTGAGCTGTAAAAGCGGCATCACATGTGGTTTGTTAAACTGGCTGAATAAATAACAACTTAAATGGCACCGAGTACTGCATAAAACAAGCCTTACAAAGGCGATACATGTTCATTATGACTTGTATGACCAAAATGCGCACTGAGGCAGTCTTTCAAGCTATTCAATAAATTACATTCACATTTAGTTATTTAGCAGATGTTTCATCCAAAGTGGCACAATGATCTTTTTTTATACTACAAGGATAATCAGAGTCAGTAACATGAGTTTAAAAACCTTGCTCAAGGGCACAAAGATGGCAAGCCAATAAATCGTGCCATCTTAGGTTTAATTTTACAATGTTTTAATTGCAAGCTCATATATTTTATCACTTCTACGATCACAACACCTTCATTCGTGATAAAAAATAACAGTTGGCCACAATATATTTTAAGGTCAAATTCTCGCTATTAGCAAACCGTCAACTATGACTTTTGCCCCAATAAACTTCTAATTTGCTGGTTTGTAATAGTTAAGGTAGCTGTTAAGTTTATGTATTAGGGCTGTAGAATATGGTCAAGCGGAATATGTGCTTTATAAATATTAATAAGCAGACAATAAGTTTGGAATAGGCATGCTATTAAGCAACTAGTTTATAGTGAGAATTAATCCCTATCCTAAAGTATTACGGTTTTGAGTTAAAACCCTTGCAGTCCAATAAACAATGTGAGAGAAGCAATATGCAACTGAGGTAAGGTCAGACTGTTCTCATAAAAAATTCTAGTAACGTACACATGCATTTTTGTATTCTTCAATATTCGCTGAAATACACAACAGCAAGATTCCACAGCATATTAATTGGGTTCAGCATTAAAACCTTTGAATTTTACGCTCAGATCTTTACCACTAAACCATAACACCCATATGCATGACCTTGGGGAAAAATCTGTTTTGAGTTTAGGGAAAAAAATATGATTCTTTTATCCATGTTGTCCATCCTTCCTTGCTCTCCTCTTCCATAGCTATCGACTATGTGGCGCATTTTGTATTAAAAACCCTCGACATCTCAAACATGTGATGAGATCAGAACAGCTATCTGCCACAATCTCACTCACTATCACTACAAGATTGCTGATGTACACAACATTTCCTTACAACTGTGAAAACCCATCTCTTGTGGCTCAGAAAGCATCAGAATGCCAATTTCTAGTTATAACTGGAGAAAAAGAGAGGAAAGCCATTAAAACTAGGGAGGGAAATGACTTTCTCAAAGTCACACAAAGATAAAAAAGCGAGTGGAAATTAAGGTCAGTGTTGATTAAGCCTGATATTTCAGACATTATTATAAATGCCATCATTGTCATCATTCTGTACTTTTCAAAAGGGACACACCAGATGGTTTGTCATTTGGATATCCACCATTATCTTACATGCCAGTGTTAGGGGGCACATGATGGATTTTGAAGGCCAAAGTGGCTTGGCATGGTACTGGGAATAACAATGCGATCCAAGCTCTGGGTTTGTTTGTACAATAGACCATGATTGCCCATGGTCACACACACATGCTGCTTCTCTCCACAAGCACAGAAATATATGTATAATCATACCAACAGATGGGAGAAAGAGACAGACTAGGAATGGAAATAGGGATATGCAAAACTATCAAAAATGGCTAGTAGATTTCTCAATAATTTATTAATATTAACAAAAGGTAAAGACAATTATAATATTCAAGACAATAAGATATGGGAACATAGAGAACAAACATATCTTGTGCCTACGATACAACTTGCACCTGTATTTCTGATTTGTACTGTTAAAGTAATACATATCCATTGCAAAAATTGCATATCCATACAATCATATGAAATGATTACCCTTTTACTGCTGAACGAAGCTCTATCAGGATTATGTTTCGCAAAAAAGTCATTACGAGTGTTTTCTAGGCAATGAAATGCAGCTCCTGTAATCACAGTCCATTGTAGCATTATATCCGTGGTCTTTTTATAAAGTATTTTTGCATTTGCACTAAAAACTGACCACAGTGATGTGAAACAGAAATGACAAATTATTGTGCTGTGTACTCTATTTGAGCTCCATTTCCCACCACTGTAAGAGTGGTAGCTGAATAGAGGCTCATTAGAAATGATAGGAGATGAGAAAAATTGAATGGAGCTCTTTCAAATCCCATCTTTAAAAATGTAAGAACTTTTGGAAATCTGTAAAGGGAGACTAGCTGAGGGCTATAACTGAGCTGTCTACTCTAGAGAGTGTAAAACTAAGGTGAAAGAGCAATGAGCAATTCCACTCTCTACCAAAAAAAAAAAAAAGAAGAAGCAGAACTATGATTCACATTAGCCCTTTAGACCACGTGGTCTCTCGAGGGATGTACTGTAAGTGGAACTGTGTGGAAAAACAACAAACAAATGGGGGGAAGGGGGGGTTGCATTGAAAACACTATAAGCTTTCTGGACCAACACATCACAGTGCTTTAGCTAATTGAAATAATTGGCTAATCTAGGATATGAAAAACATGAGTAGCATGATGATACTAAAATAACAAAAGAAACATTATTTTTACCTCATTTTTGTTAGGACCAAGTAGGCAGGCAAAGAAGTAGCTGGTCTGAAGCAGTGAATCGTCAAATGCACTTCTTGATCAAAATGCCCATCTTGGTTGGATATTAATGTAAACAAGCAGGACAAAAAGTCGGATTTGTCAAAATATCTGATATCTGGCAAAAGGCCTCGAGTCGGGTTTTGTTTGTTTGTTCTTTACAACTGATTGTTTAATTGAATACGTTCTTGAACAGTTTGAACCAATATTTCAAAACTATATGCCTATACTGTATTTTAGGTAGTAAATAGCATATCACTTAGTCCTTTAGTCTCAGGTTAAAGTGACAAAGAAGCTGAGCAACAATTAAATGAGATTATATATTTGATGCACTTCTCTTTAAAATCACATTACAGTGCAAACTAGTATAATTTTCTCTTTCTCTCTCTCAAAGACTCTTTGAGAGATCTTCTCTTCTGTAAATCTGTATACCCAGGTGTGCCACTTAAACTCCCTCCCTTAATTTTAGAAGACTGACAGCATCAATCATGCTCCCAATGTGATGCTACAGCATCATCTATAAATAGCATTAATCTAGGTCCTCCCTATCTGCAACAATAGGCCCCTAATCATTTGCCAAGTCTTGTCCTGAAACACAAGCACACACAAAATCCCATAAAACGTGAGGTAGACAGCCTTTAGAAGTGCAGCACCTTAACAGACCAATGAAACATCAAAATCAGGATAAACTTTTAAAAGCTTTTTCTCTTTGTTCCTATACAAATGTTAAAGAGGAAATCCATTAGCATGTAGTCCGATCCCTAACAAGCATTCCTTCGTGGCCGAAACTCTCACAGCGCTTCAAACAAATGGGAGAGTGATATAATTTGACATGGAGAGGGAGTCTTATTGCAGCTTGGTAATAGCATGCAACTTTGATCATAAAAGGTCTGAATGTCCAACAATCATGATTACGTCTAAAAGCTATTGCATAAAGGTTAAAAAAAGTGGTTATAGTGCGAGTTTCTCTGAAAAAGAATCATTTAAGTGGCTCAGTTCTCAACAATTACAGACCAATTGTACAATAATAATCTCTAAGCACAGCATTACAAATGGGCCTTAAAACAGTTGAACGAGTTCGATAATTTCTGTACTATTTTAGTGAAATTGAATCTTTCAATAAAATGAAAGCAGTCACACACAGTCAGAATAAGTGGCCAACTCCATTATTTTAGAATGAAGAACATCTTGAGATATGACCATAGACAGTATCTTTGATCATTTGCAATCCACTACTTAGCTTGCATTATCCATTTCACCATACAGGTAAAAGAAAAAATGAAAGAAACAACGTGAACTGACTACAAATCTATTGTGAATTTAGATTTTACGACTTAAGGAGCCAGTGCAATCACATGATGTAAGTCCAAATAAAAAAAACAAATTGAGCTACAGTAACTAACATTCATGAACTATGATTTGTGACAGTATGGAGTCACAGTCTCATTCTAGAGAGCGTCTGAGTGGCGTAAAATCTGTACACACCATAAGCCATAAATATTTAAACTATTTTCCAGGGAAGAGAAAGACTATACATTTTAAATGTGTGTATCTGCTAAATGATTTTATTAGTGTTAGGCAAACACAAACACATTTCTTATTAAATTTTTTCTAAAAAGTTTTAAATAATTCTGCACGCATAAACCATGCTTTCATTTTGAGTTTGTGGTTCCAATAAAATCCAAATCAAGTTGCAAAGAAAACTTTGTTGATTTAGTTGCAAACTAAAGCAAAACTTGCTAACTTTTTTTCCCTCTGGTTTGCCACTTGTTCTTTGGATTGATAGATTAGGCAAGGCTTAACCACCGCCCACCCCCCAAAGCAAATTCACATAGAAATATATATATATATGGTAACACTTTATTTTAAGTGTCACAGATGTTGTAGCAGGCAACAGGCAGAGAGAACGAGAGAAATACACACATCTAACATAACCTTGACGATCTGGACAGAACTGGACAGAATACAAAATGCTTAAATACACAAGGAAAGATGCAGGACAGGTGAGGAACACAGGTGGCAAGGGTCAACTAATCAACTAAACAAGAACAGGAACATGACCAAATTAGGAAACACAGGAAATACTAAAACGAAAACAAAACTAAACTGTGACATGGAGCAAAGACAAGGATGTGACATTAAGGGTCCAGAATAATGCATTAGTTAAGCATTAATTAATGGTTAATTTGTTTACAATTAATCATTAGTTGAGCAAAAACACACTAGTAAGCAATGATTAACCTAACATTTTAAGGTCCTGAATTATGCATTAGGTAGTACTAGTAATTTCTGATTAACTTGTTCACAATTATGTATCAGTTAAGCATGAACACACGTATAACTAATGATTACCTAAACATATAATAAGGGCATATTAGCCAAACACAAAAAACAAACATTTATAAAACTTCCTTTATTAGCACTAAATTAGTTGCAGTTAAGCCTTAGTTATTACCTTATAGTCTATAAACCTGAATATCACTCAATAAGTGTCATAATGTAGATTTAGAACAGGGGGTCAAATAGTCTGTATTACAATATTTTTGCTATAAAT
>JAUMHP010000048.1:12527481-12538287 GCA_032361065.1 Enteromius trimaculatus | reverse complement strand
ATCCTCCAAGAGTGCCTCGGAAAAGAGGGGCGGGGTCAGCGGAGCTCGTGAAGATTTAAAGGGGAAGTACACAGAACCGAGTGATTTCTAAAGAGTTGTTTTTGACAGGGTAAAATTAGCATTTTTAAACTATCTTTGAGATATTTTAAAGCATTCCATTAAGATGCTAAAGAATCATATTAGCTTGTGGAAAATTGCCTTTGTATGACCCTTTTAAAAGTAGACACTTTACTTGCATGTGCTTACATAAAATCACTTTTGTCAATTTCTTTTGATCCAGACATCATGACATCTTTGACCCATGTTATGAAGGCTCTTGATTCCTTCCCAAAAGTATTGAGAACACCACATATTCAGTTTAAAGACTAAATACTTTTAGGGAATTCATTTTCTGATTTTTAACAATTTAAAAGCAACCGGCACCCGTCAATTTGCCATTTCGTAAAAGACATACAATATGTCTTAAAGCATGTTTTTTGGCCTTGTAGAAGAATGGTCTTCATATAAAAGGTTCACATCTTGAAAGGTGTCAGTGTGACAACAAAACCAGAAGTCTGCCTTAGCATTTCAAAGATCGATATTGCATATTATAACACATCTCCTTTGATTAAGCGGTAGGACTGCCACATCTCTTTCCGTGTCCTTAGAGCCAAACAAGCAATGAGGCATTTTCAGATGGCCTTGTAAGCACACTACAGTACAATCCTAAATGTAGAGCGATGTATTGTGCACTGTTGTGCTTTCAAAAACCAGTAAGGAAGACGTTTGTGGCATTGAAAACCCACAGCATATTACAGTTTACAAAATGTAATAAAAAGAGACCTTTTTTGAATTACTAGTATGAATTGCTGAATATATATCACAGATACATTTAGATTAAGTACTTCTCACTACTATAGGAGATGTTTTGCAAAAGAAAACGCGACAAGTTAACACTTTTAACAGTCTAGTATTAATTGCAGTTTATCAATCCACTTGAACCAAGGTTGCTGTAATGACATTTTTGTTTAAAAAACACCTATAAGATATATAAGAGAGATAATAACGCAACTGACCTCCAAGGCAAGCTCCCATAGCCAATGCAAAAATCAGTGGTTTGACTGGTAGGTTGACATCGGCATCTTGACTAAGGTTTAAAAGCACTGGAATCTGTAAAAGAAATAAAAATACATCAGATAAATATACTGGTAACACTTTACCTAAAGCCTTGTTTATACAGTATATGCATTATAAAGGGTTATAATTAATCATAATGTGTGTTGTAATAAATTACAATATATCGTGAGTTATAAGAGTTACAATGTATTTATTGTGGTTATAATTATTCACAAGATTGTAGAAAGCATTATAACACGCATTACAAGCACTGATCTATAATAGAGAATATATATATATATATATAGAGAGAGAGAGAGAGAGAGAGAGAGAGAGAGAGAGAGAGATCAGTGACAACAAGGCATTATTAATACATTTTCGTTTATAATACATTATTCATAAAGGCTTATTAAAGTAATAGAAAGATAAATAATTCTCATAGCCAAAGTATAAAAACAAAAAAAAGCAATCCCTATTATAAACAACCATCTGTGAAGAACTGAACATTGTGGATGTCAGGGTCACTAAGAGTGTTATATTCAATAATTCTGACAGCCATCCAACCTATTAGCAGATTGAGTCATATTGTTCTGCTCCACGAGTCAAGAACAAGAAAATCAATAGTTGACATTAGCTTTCTTCATCCATATTTCTCTCTTTTTGCACAGATACAGAGCTTGAATAAACAGCAAATGAAAATCTCATGAAACAGCATGTTTGATTCAAGCATCACCGCTTTGGCACAGGCATGAAATCTACATGGATACAAAGGAGACAAAAACACTCCACAATGGCTATAGGCTTCAGTACTTAGCATGAGCATGGTGAGAAGCAGAGAATGCATCCCTGTGGTGAAAACAACAAATATGCATGCATCCGTTTCTCACGGCGCACAAGCATTCGATCTTCCCTCCAGTGTAGTGTAATTTAAAGATTGCATATTTGCAGAAAATGTCTTCTGCCTCGCGGATTTCTGTGTGTAGCCACTTGTCCGCTACACGCTGGCCTCCCAGCTAACATCGGCTTCAGCTGCAATCGACTTGAATAAATTACACAGCACAACTGTGATTACATTTTCTACTACATTTGCCATCCGGTTCATTCAGCTGTGGCATCGCCAGCGTGGATGGGAGGGCACCAGGAGCCAAAGCAACCGTACACTTGTGCTGACAAGAAAATAGCAGTTTTATGTTTGCACTGGAGCGCAAATAGCACATTTTTAATTTGTGTAGAAGATCCTAACTTGACACAGGTGGCATGGAAACATTTTTACAGCAATCACACATGGTGTCTGTAATCATAACTCAACGCAATAATACATATTAGTATATTTATTACAAATAAAATTACCTTGATAATAAATGAGAATTAACAAGTCTTTTTTGAACGATCAGGAGACATTGAATACTGGGGTAAATTTAGCTTTGATATCACAGGAATAAATTACATTCTAAAATATTGTAATAGAAAAAAACGGGTAATAACAATTATGCTAAATGATCACCTTCATTAAATCCCACAAGCACTTTGACCTAGTTTACTTGTTGCAATTACAGAACAGTCCTTGGCAAGTCACCCATCAAATGGCCAGGGACATAGAGGAGATTTACAAACATGGTGAGGGAGAGCAGGGACATGTCTGCAGCCATGTATATATATATGTCATATATAATCACGCACAGATGAGACCACGGACAGATGTAAACAGCTTCGGTATTGATCTTGAGATCACATGTTTAATGCTCCATGTGGATGTCAGTGATTGTGTCAACTTTGAAAAGGTACAGAAACTCAAATTGAACAGGCTGAGCCTGATACATGAACCTAACGGTCTGCACATTTTAAAATTGCTTTATGCATGGTGTGATATGAAGTCAATACTTCTACAATTCAAATGTCTAACCACAGAAACTTGCTGCTTAATATTTTGGTTAGTTAAAATAGTCTTTCTAATGTAGCTTGTTAACCAAATAAGGCTTGAGGGTTAAGTTAGTTACAAGGTCCGATGAGGACAACGGCAGAATTTCAGAAATCACTTTTCAAGGAGGTGGTTAAAAATAACTAAACACATGCTGATTTCCGTTGTTAGTGGACTCGAAAACGGGCACATTCTGTGCTCTATAGAAATGATGTTTGTGTTTAACTGCTTGTTTTTTTTTTATTCCAGCTTCAGATTGTGCAAGGGCACTGCTGAGAAGTCTTTTCTGTATTTATACAGTGATGGGGCCTGCAAAATCAATGCGATCCATTACCACCACAGGTGTATGCTGAGCTCAAGTACATTTCATTCTGTTTAGCTTTCATTTTTCGACAGAGCGAGTGAAAGACAGCGAGCAAGAATAAAACTACATAGGACAGAATTGCAGGTCCAAGTGGCTAACTTGTCATCCACCAATCGATCCTCCCGAAGAAATGATCAGGGTCAGTTTGACTGGCTAATTATACTCGACTAGTATTCAGATGTTCACATCACTAATCGCCTAACTTAGCAACTAATGTAGTTCTGTCCATCCCTACTACACTCAAGGTGAGAAAGGAAACCAAAGTAAGTAAGAAAAGAGGTCAAAATAGACAGATCAAATGAAACGTGTGGAAAACGCCGGGGAAGGAGGAAATGAAAAGGCTTTTGAAATGCTAAGTGATTTCTGGAGTGACTTGTCTCTTCATCTGCCCTGCATTCTTCCCTTCTGCTCATTTGGCAGTGAGCGATCGGCAGCACAGCTCTGTCTATTTGGTGCCATGTTCATCATATCAGCTCACAGCACGTGTTCCTTCATGATGCACATGATTCATGCACAGCTCTGATAGCACATCATCACTCACTACGGTTTCTCACACGTTTCAGCTGACTATAGAGGGCGAGATGCGCTGTTTTCACCTATTTGTCAATAGAAAGTGGGCAGCTGACACAGGACATGGCACGCAGTGACGGCAGTGTGACATGCCATACTAAAAGTATTTAAATAAGCATACTTCTAAATAATTTATGATCTACTTTGGATAAATAATGCTAAAAGAATACTGGGACATTTCATGTTTTGCTTTGTTCACAGCAGTTAAATGGAAAGAACTCTAATATCTGGCAGGGATTCAGGGGCTCTAGGTAAGATATGACAATCCCTCAAGTTAAGTAAGGGACTCCAGTTGTTATCATTACATAAATCGCTTCAGGTTCATCCAAGACGCTCCTGGTTCACATCAGAGGCCTGAGCACCTGTCTTAATTTGTGATATAAGATAAGGTGACTGATATTATGTCTTACATAACGTCTTATTAACAGAACTGTTTCATAAGAGACTTGTTTAGGCCTAGAGCAGGTACGGCTTCTAATAATACATACTGTATACTAAACTATATTTATTTTTATAAAAACAACTTAATTTACATTAATAATGTTATTGATTATAATTTTGATTGCAATAAAAACTACTATCTTGGTACCCATATCAATATTAATCAGCACAGCAAGCTTTAAAATTGATAAAAAATAAATCTCTCTTATGCACCAAATCAGCAAATTACAGGGAAAAAATACATGTTAAAATATGCATTATATAAAATAAGCATATTATATTAAATAAGCATATCAGAATGATTTCTCAAGGATCATGTGACAATTCAGCTTTGCTTTACACTATACATATAATATAATTAATTATATTTTCAAGTATATTAAACTAAAAGCTGTTAATGTAAATTGCAATAATATTTAATATACAAACATATATTATCAATAATTAAAATAATAATAAAGTTATAGTAACTTTAGACATAATCTTAGTAATATCTATACTATATATTATATATTATATAAGCATTAAAATATTGTTTTTAAAAGAAGTTTAGACTTCTAAATGCTAATACAGCCAAGTTTAAAATCTTAAAATAATATCATTGATTTCAACATCTTGACCGAGAATAATTTTTTAAAGGCCAAGCACTAATAAAAGCTCTCTTTTTTGTGCCATATCTTTGTGTTTGAGTGCAATTCTTGAAGAAGTGAGTAATTTCCTTACCATAGTGGCAGTGAAGGGAATGTTGTCTATAAGAGAGGAGGCCAGTGCTGAGACCCACATGACCAAAATGATGGCGATAGCCAATCGCTCGTCCTCTGGCACTGCCTGGGAGAGAAGATAACAATAAAATGTCACAACCAAACACACACACACGCTCACAAACCCTCTCTCTCTGTCATTCTCATAAAGGAGCATAGATGCCAACACAAAGGTGGAAGGCTTCGCAGACAATGTGTTCATGACACAGTCACATTGGATTCATTATTTCACGCTCTGTTGCTTTCATAAACCGAAACACAACACATGTACACAAACAGACATAAACACACACTCTCAGCATATGCCTCTTTTCAATCCAGCCTTAATGTATGTGAAAATGCACCGTAGCCTCCTGTAGGAATGCTGTTTATTAGAATACTGTTTTATTTCAGTTGTTTCCGTCTCCTTGGTTCATCAATGTGGTCAGATTTTGGGGGTCCTGGTGCTGCAGATTGGATTGAATGCATCAGAGCTCCACAGAAGCACCTGTCATGAATAATTACTGTGATTGTAAAAGGCCCACACAACAAACACAAGCTGACGGGTTTATCAGAGTGTGATCGCCAGCCAGGCAGAGCTGGACACTACCAGGTCTGTGGAAATCTCTGTATTTATGGCCCACATAGACCCACTATTGAATCAAAGGTGCTAATAATTTCAGCCAGCCACACTATTTAATGAGGTTCATTTGGCTGGTTTACACTGTTTATTTTTATTTATTAAGGGTGGAAATGCATGCTCTTAGAATTATGATCCATGTGTTAAAAAGATATAGAGTAAAACAGCACCTGTCCACTTTTTCAGTAGCGTTGATTTTTCCCATAGAGATGTGTTCAAGAGTTACAAACTAACTAAATCAACCAACAACGAGGTCAATCTCAACACTGCACAATTTGATTTAAAGCAAAATGTATTTAAAATGTATTTCTTCTCCATGTAGCCAAGACTTCTGATTTTTATTTGTATAATCTCCCTTTACTCTGTGAGGCAGAAACAGATCTTCTCCTCAAAATCCGATCACGAGTGGTCACAGGAGACACATCTGAGACATGCTACATCAAGATATAAACAGCATGAGTCGCCTTTCCACTTGTGATGCTATCACCCAAGATTTAACACCACTTTTTGGGATAGATTTTGTGCTGATTGCATAACACCTTTAGTGAGTCGGGCACCAAAGCAACACAAGACAGCCCATGCAAATATAAATTCCTAGTGAAATCTCCCCAAAGACTGTATACTTCTGGAGCAAATACTCACTTTTATCAACTCTGCTGTCTGCTCCCCGATGTAGTCGATGAGCTGCAGCTGGGCTAGGGCCTTAAAAACACACCAAAGAGAAAATCACGACATAGACCAGAAAGCAAAACAACAGACATTTAACCTGACAGCTCTGATTTTCCATCTTTTAAACAATGAAAGTGGAATATCAGTATTCATCTATTTTTGTCTCGCCGCTTGCGGTGCACACTGGTATGAGTGATTGTGAATGTTGGCTCTGCTATAGAGGGCAAACAGTTTATCTTGGAGCAGCGTTAAGCTCCCCACTGGGCCCAAGGGGTGGGCTTCCCTGTGTGAATACTCTCCTCCTAACAAAACAAAGGATTAAACCAACACAAACAGCAAACCTAGCATTTCTGCTGCTGACATGCTCACTTTCTCCTTACTTAGACTTCCAATCTCTAAGTCACCCTCTGTCTCCTTCTTTATTTATGAACGTGAAAGATAAAAATAAACAATGCGCTATTATATACACTATTAAAATTTATCTTTCATGACATTGCACTTTAAATATTTTGTTTTCTATAACAATGCACTTTTTCAT
The DNA here is from genome assembly GCA_032361065.1 of Enteromius trimaculatus. NCBI lineage: Eukaryota > Metazoa > Chordata > Actinopteri > Cypriniformes > Cyprinidae > Enteromius > Enteromius trimaculatus. Next base: position 12,531,312 of record JAUMHP010000048.1, on the reverse strand, counting down.
TTGGGTTTTTATATAACAAAAAACACACTGAGTATAAGGGGGGAAATTACAAAAAATACATAGAGATATATTATAAAAGTGTATTAAGCATATACATAATAATACACTATTACGTATCAGTGGACTTTAAATGTTTTTGTCTTCTATAACAATGTATTTTTCCTTTTCTTTTAGATTTAATACAAAAAGTAGAGTTTCTAGCAATAATTGTGCTAAATTAATTTAATCTAAATCTCTTTAATAATCACATCTAAAATAAAAGATTTGTTCAAATATTATATTTGTGTGTATATTTATTATGTATATGTAATATATTATATAACATAATATGTTACATTTATGCGTATACATTTACATAATATAAATTATATGAGTATTATATTACATAATATGTATATATATAAATATTTACTGTATGTGTCTGTACTGATATATACACAGTACACACACACACACACACACACACACACATATATATATATCTCTCAACATGTCCTCCAACTAATATGCCCGTGTGGGTCGTTTCTACAATACCTGTGAAATATGACCCATCAAAGAGTTTACTACAACTGTGCCCCTATATGTAGAGAGATGCATTGGAAGATGAGATGTGATCATGCGATCATGGGTTCGAACCCAGAGAACATGTTTTCACAAAACCCTATAAATCATGATTTTGCACAATATTTGTAACGGGTAGGTTTAGGAGTGGGTTTGTGTGGTCATTCGTACAAATTAAACCTAGTAAAATATATTTTAATCACCGTGAGATCAGTGTAGCGACAGATGCAATATGCACTGTCGTTATTTTTACGCACACTAGAGGGCGTTTAACTTTAAAATGTAAACATAGTATTTAATAAGGTGCTTTCAGAAAAGACTTATAGAGTGGTTTTTGTTTAAGGACAGGCAGTTATATATATATATAGTAAATAAAAACTATTATTTTGGAATCGCGATTAATTGTTTGACAGCACAAATTTTTACATTTCCTTTTCTTATATTTCACTGCATTTTTTGGTTGCATTAAAACATACATTTGAGTCAAGACAGGCTCTGAACCAGCATCCAAAACACAACATGGGCCGGTGACCAGCTAAACTGATTTGGGTAAACAATGACTAGCTATCACTGTGATGCAATAGATGACAGAACATTCTTACGGTATATGTGGGCGTTTGTTGAACATTAGCATACCTCCATAAGCACAAACAGTGCAGCGAAGAACAACAGGGTGGCCCATTCTACTCTGTGAAGTATGATCTCGAAGTCCTGAATGTCAGCCAGCACCAGTAACCACAGAGCCCCCAAGATAGCGATCCAACCTGAGGGACGAAACAGTACATCACTGGAGATCACTGGAAAACAACCAAGAACACTGTTCACACAAACATTTTATTTCCTGTTGTTGCACATTAAAGGTTTTAAGATAATGGAATCCTGGAAAACAGCAGACCGGTGGTTAAAGCCATGCATCAATCATATGTTATGTCTCTATCTATCTTGCCTTCCCATGACCACAAACACTTTCTCATCAGCCGACCACAGCGGTCCTGAATCTTGCATTCCACTCACACAAAAAACCATTCAGCGGGAGAGAGAACAAACAGCGGCATTCAATTAGAAATACAATCCAGCCACCCCACAAACAGACTCATAATCGCTCTGCACATCGATACACTGACACCACAGGTAGTCCTGAACGCCACAATGGACTAATGGCTGTCAGGGCGTAAGAATAATAAGCCAGTTACTGGATAGTCTTCATTAAAGGCTTCTGTGATGTGTCCGACACTGATCTAAGAACCTCAGTCTAAATAAATGATGGGAATCAACAAGAGATAACACAACATAAAAGTGCCAGTTTTAATTAATTCTTTATCCTTTGTTATGTTTGAGAAGTCTCTTATGCTCACCAAGGCTTCATTTATTTAAGTAATAACAGTAGTATTGTGAAATATTATTGATGATTTTAAAAAACTGTTATATAAATATAAATATACTTTTTTTATGTTGTGATGGAACAGCAGGCATCTTGTCTTTAGTGTCTAGTGATCCTTATTAACATTTATTAACAATTATTAACAATGTTAAAAACAGTGCTGCTTACTATTTTTGTGGAAAAAGGGTACTTTTTTTTATTATTATTTGATTAATACAAAATTCAAATGAACAGCATTTATTTGAGAAAGAAATGTTTCTTTAATGTTGTTTTTTGATCAATTTAAGGAAATAACGCCTGAATCTTCAAATTTATGTGAACATTCCATAAATATTAGTAAAATAAAAGTCAACCTGTAGTGTATTTTAATCCACTCAGATGTTATTGTGACATCAATCTGAAATAACTCTGAAAAATTGTTGGTTACATTAGCTTGTGTTAACATTGTGCATGCTGCCAAGAAATACTGCCAGACATTTTACTGTTGATTAGATGATGTAGTGTTTCCCAGAAGCCTCTGGGATTAAAAACATACGCAGCATGTCAGGAACAAAATGTACGAGTCACTAAAGTGAGACGAGTAATACGGCATGAAACGGACCGACTGGTGTTACACTGCTCCATCACATGTGGTGGTAAAAGTCCATCATAATGAGTGTGCCATTTAGACATCAAGACCATGCACAGCTAATGCGTCACATCTCAGCCTTTGACCTTTACTATAATAGCCACAGAAAAACATGATTTATTGTGGACCTGTGTATCACATGCAACTGACGTTGACAATTTCAAAAAACAAAAAGCAAAAATGACTGCCTGCAAATGTTACAACAAATGAACAGAAGCCATTAGTCCACTTAATGTATGCTTATATACTGGAAGAAACATTTACAAGCAGTAAAATCAGTGTTAGAAATGAACATAAGTGCAGGTGGTGGATTACCTTCTGTAGGCTGTGTTTTACTGGAAGACCATTAAGAGGACATTCATCATAACATCTAGATATAATGTTTTCTGAAAATAGTATTTCCTAGTAATGTGTTTGGCATTGGAATAAACACCTTTTCATTAAAAAGAAAAAATGAATTTCTTGTATTATGTGTTTATTTGTTTTTGTCAATATTAATCTTTCTATTCACTCTAAACCCGGTTCAGTTGAATTTACTTAAAAAATTTAAGGAAACTGGTTGCCCTAAAAAACCTGAAGAAATCATTTCTTATATAAGAGTCATTTTAACAACCATTTTAAGTTGAATTTACTTAATACTATTCCTCTAATTGCATTAAACTAGCGATTGTCTTAAAAAAAGTAAAGTAAAATGCTTTGACAAATGCTTAGTTAGTATAGTTTACTTAAACGAGAGTTATTTAAGAGTTACTAAAAAAGTACTCACTGACTCCTAGAGTACATTGCGGGAGAATTCATTTTATAATTGCTTTGTTTTACAGTTGTTTTTGTTTTTATTTGCAAATTTGCTGTCTTGTGTCAGTAGTATCACAACAAAAAGAGCAAATAAAATGGTTATACAATTAATAAAAATAAATGTAATTGAATTGTTACCATTGTTGTGATTCACGTGCTGAATGATTAAGTGAGTATGTGACTTCAGCATATTACCACAATCATTAAAGTATTAAATAATCCAAATTAAAAGCTTCTCAAGAGGTTTATGAAAAACATTTCAATTGTACAAGATTGTTAAAATACACACAAAAAGAATACACTACTATAAAAATATAACTATAATAAATGAATTAAAAGATACCTGTCACCTGTTAAAAGCAACCTATTAAATACTTACTGTATCTTTCTGTCACGCCGTAGGCGTGCTCTGTCTGTATTTTCTGTCTGTATGTTGTGCCATGTGCTCCAGGTCTTGTGTTTACCT
>JAUMHP010000048.1:12506444-12524168 GCA_032361065.1 Enteromius trimaculatus | reverse complement strand
GTTCAGAAGCGCTGAATGATGGAAGACAAATTTCTGTAACAGGATCAAGTCTATTAATAAAAAAAGGTGAATTTTCGCAAATGGAAGTTGGAAGTTAAACTGAATTGTAAAAATGAGAGTGTATCTCATGAGTGATAAGTGATGTAGTTCAAATATCAGTTATGCCCCTCTCGTTTGGTTGATACCCTTAAGATGTATATGTAAAAATAATTACAAAAATTAGAAAGTAATACCCAAATTAAGCTTCTGTTTTCCCTTCAGAGTATTTGAATATCCTCAGATCTTATGAAAACCCAGGAGAAAGAAAATAACGAAGCTTTAATCGCTTTAAAATTGTAATTACAAAGTTTTTCGGGGTTTTTTTTTTGCTTCTCATAAGATTAGAAGTCAAGAAGTATTAGTCTGACACTTAAAGTATAAGCATGTTTTTGAGATAATAAAGGGGCTTTAGGGTGCAATAAAACATTGCATATACAACAACATTTTATATATAAAAAGTTTATATGTGGCACAAACACACATATACAAACTCTAGCACTGTAGTTCATGCATGATGTGAAATAAATCCCAGACTTCTACCACCTTCTACCACAATGGCACCGGCATGGTTTTGTCACAACACTAGTCCAAAAAAGTAACTTTTGATTTGCTTTCTGCTTCAATGTTCCCCCACGGCATCCAACTGAAGACAGAGGAGGATTTGGGGGCCTTCAGCAGTGCGCAGCACAAACAGAGCAGAAAAATGAGAGAGACAGAGAGAGAAAGAAGGCTCTGCAATTAAAAGAAGTTTGCTGAGAAGCCTGGAAGGCTCATTCATCATACCCAAAACAACACAGGCATTCTGGCCCGTTGAGTGAGACACAAACACCACCTCATCATGTTCTTCATTTTAAAGCAAATGTGTTTCCACAAGCACCTTATTTATAAAGAACTCTGTCTCTCTCAGGATGTTATGGGAAGAAATGAGCTGTTGTGTGTGTTCTGTTTTGATTAATCTTCCTCTGTTTCCTCATTCATTATTTGGTGGTACAGCTTTTGTGCTGCCCAGGAGATAAATTATGTCTGGATTTTAACTTATTTATTCATTAAAAAATGACCATATCAAGAGATGAGTCGCATTAGCAATATTTAATATGCATGTGGTCCAGCTCTTAATTTCCTTGTTTAAAGAGTTTTACCCCTACATAAATGAATGTTGCTTTAAAGTTAAAAATGAAAATATCAACATGCATACCCCAAACCATCAGGTTTATCATCTGTAGTAGGTAAAGACATTTTTTATGTGTCAAAGGCCAAAGTTGAATAGCAGCACATCTTTAAAATAAAATGACTTAAAACACATTTACATGAGATAAAGGCTCATGACTCATAAAGACATACCCATATCCATAATAATAAAGCTAATTTACATGGAGCATTGCCTCATGGGGGTTGAAATGTTTAGATCACAAGACCAGGTGCTTCTAGTTTTCTCTGGAAATTCCTGTCGCTTGTGGAATAAATTAAAACTAGTGTATTTTGATAATGCGCAATATACATTTTTGTTCATGCTTTATTTTATCTGTATCTATGCCACTAGGTGTCTGTATATTTTGGGACAGCTACCACATAAATCAGCAACATTAAGCAGAACTGCTGATTCTCAACTACATAAGTAATCGAGTACAGCAAGTTTCTTAAGACAAATGGTAAATGTTGCTTGTTGTTTTCTATCAGCCTCTTTAGAGTTTTCGAGCAGGGAAATATCTTTACTTTCAGAGTAAACTCTCACACTGAGAAAATTATTGGCATTTCAAAATCTGTTATGACCTACACGTGAAACATTTTGATAGACTTATAGAAATGACCTTTCTGAGCCTTTTTTTAATCTCTTAAAAGCTTTTAGTGAAAAAAAAAAAAACTGTCGGATGCACTGTTACCCCTTTCACAAAATTTACAGAAATGTGCTAATATTCCTCAGTGATTTACAACAGAATCAAACTGTAATTACATAATTGAAATGGATGGCCTTGGGGCTTAAAAATCACTTAATTGTCATGAATGTGCTTTTGTTGGAAAGACATGTGGAGCGCAGAGCATCCTGTATGCTTCATTGCCCACCAGCAGGCGCACTGTATCCTCGCCCATGATTAAATAATCAATATCAAAGGTCAAACGGAGTGGTGGTGTTTCAACCTAATGAAAGTCTAATGACAGTCATTTGCAGCCCATGCTGGCCAACCCTGGTTTTGATCAGAACGAGGCACCGAGTTGAATTTGAAAGCAGAACCACACTGTTTTCGCAATATGGTAATCTACAGTGATTATTTTTTGCGATCGTAGCCAATTAATTAAGTACACAGCTGCGGAAGGCAACAACAAAAAAAACATGATTTTGTATGTATAAAGAGATGAGACATGATCATTTAGAGAATAATATTCATGTGTCATCTTTGAACAGTATCAAACTGTCCACGAATGAGAATTGATTATCAATATACAATCAGACCCAAACAATACACCAACCTCAGCGAGCTGTGCCTGGCATTCTCTGATTGACCAACTCGCTCTCACTAATAGTGTTTGGTGACGTTCTCGATCACATTTCCATCTGTAATTGACATCTCATTCACTGTTTAATAAACACGTCCATAAACCAGTTCGACAAAGCTAGAGCAAAATGAAAGGCTGTGTGGCGAAAAGAAAAAAAATGGAGAAAAATAGACTAAATTTAGGTCGAGTAATACTAGCTGTCTTATTTAATCTCACGCTACTCAATTGTTATTGTTTTGCGTTTTTGTCTTTTTCTGCATTTAAAGCCCAGCTGCAAACAATTACGACATCAACACATTGATGGATTCCTACACACACCAATTAGATCATGGGAGAAAGTGGTTAGCCTAATAACATTCCCTTCTCTAATTTGAATCTATGAATCCTAATAAAATGCATATAAAATGAAATGTTTGCGCCACGGTAGAGGAATTGGCACATTTTTTATCATTTCAAAAATAGAGAGATATTCTTGTGATTCCATTTCCTCTGCTCAAACAGAGAGGAAACAAGCCCTCATAATTATACAGTGAGGCATGTAAACAGCAGGGCCAGTTCAGCAATAGAAACAGATGAATCCTGATTATATGCGTCCTTGTTTGTCTCTAGCTTACCCAGATCCAGATGTATGGCAGGGACAAAGGAGTTCAGGAAGAACATAAAGATGACCACCCCAAGGACAGTCAGACACTTGACCAGGAGGATTTTGTCAGTTATTCTGTGCTGTAAAAGATCATGAAAGACACGTTTAGATACAGGAGAGAAAAAAGCATGTCAAATACCTCTGCTGAGTTGCAATCCACAGGTCTATTCCATTAGGTTCACTTACTATATGTATTTCAGACGGAAAAAATGCAAAATTGCAAATATTACCATGCTAATCATATACAGCTTTACAGGTTAACAAATACAAGGGAGGAGAAACATATATTTTGTTATTGACATCAAAGGTGAATGCTCCACTAAATAGTATTTTATCAAAAACATAACCCAGAGTACATTAGCCATGAATTTATTTGCAAAAGGGACAGATGATGTGTGCCAACCACAAATTGTTTTTTGGCTGCCAAGTGTTTAAAATCATCAAATTTGAATTGACAATTTAAAAAAAAAAAACTAAACTCTGTTACTTTAGATAAAAGCATCTGCTAAATTAATAAATGTAAACGATTTTGCTATTAATGGGATCACAAAATTGACAATTATTATATACAGTGTCAGCTGAATAAGTAATATTAGTTACACTTTATTTTGACTTTAGACGTCCTTCTAACTCAACTACGTACATGGAAACTAATTCTCATTCATTTTCCACTACATGTTTACTCTCAGGCTGTTAGGGTAGATTTAGGGTTAGTAAAACAAGTTGACATATACATGCAAAATTTCTCATAGTCAACATAGTGGTATACTGTGGACCCATTGAAATACGAGGCAGACTAGAAAAAGACTAGTCTACTAATACTCTAAGGACTGCTAGTTGACATTTAGTTGCAAAGTTACTTACTGTTAGTAAAATGTCTAAAGTGGATTATCGAAATAAAGTGTTACCGCGATATTACTACATTTACATTTTGATAACTAATGATTTTGTTTACATTTTAACAATCAAAAAGTGTACAGTTGTAAATAAATAAAAGAATAATAATAATTAATAAAAGTACTTCCAAGGTCCTGGATGTTCAAAGAAATTGGTGAAGTGTCTCGTCATAAGATAACATCAAAAAGATAAGGCACTTAATTAACCAGAGCCATCTTAATGCTGCTTTTTTTTTTTTTTTTTTTTTTTACCTTTTTCTGCAGCTCTTGAATATTTTGCTCCCAGTTTTTGTCTTCCTGTGATATTTGCCTGCAAAAATAAAAGAATAAAATAGAATAGAGTGTGTTAATACATCCTTTCCGCCAGCATGGACACCTGCAAATGAGTAGGAGTGATAATTTCATGTGGTCACCCCGAACCTTTTCTGCTCAGCATGTGAGGCTGTAAATGGCTTCTGTGATTATTCTATCTGTCATCAAACCACAAGCCCCACAAAACTACAAGCAGAACTAATCGAATTTCTTTAGTTAAAAGAAGCATTTACAATAATAACAAAAAAATAAAAACAGGCTACTGTTGAGAACTAAATTATTCTGCATGATTAAAATTTCAGCTCTCAACGAGGGCTTTAGAGAGCCGACACAATTAAGAACAATTACCTAGTTTTCTACAGGTTAATTATTTCTCATTTATCATCCTGGGCTTCTAGGTATGTGCTACGGTCAGACACAACAGGTGTGACGCAGTGGGAATGGATATATTTTGGACCTAATGGCGTGTTTTCAAGTAACCTCATACCAAGAAAGACACTTCTTGATAACATCAAGAATAATATCAATCTTAATAATAATATCACATCTTAATAATATCAAATAGCAATATCAATAGCAATATCAAAATGATGAAAGATTCTAAGGATTGAGAATGCAACTTCCTCATGACATTTAGACAACACAATTATTATTATTTCTATTCCACATACATCCATAACCGGCCTGCAAGGTGTAGACAGACTGCTAGCATTTTAACCAGGCAGACAAGGGAAGAATGGATTGAGTGTGGCACCTCTGAAAGGTCTTGAGCTTCTTGCGCAGGAGGTTTTCCAGATTGAGCACCTTTTGCATGAGAAGACACTTGACGGCAGTCTCCTCTCGGCTGGCAGGGTTAATGCGATGGGCTGTCTGCCTCCACACCAGAATCTCATGCTTCAGTTCTGCAGGGCGACACAAATCGGGACAAGATAAAAGGTTCAGCTGTAGAACAGACAAATACAAATTAAGATAAGAATTCCAAAAAAAACAGGAAGAAACAGATAACGAGAACTATTAAAGATAGAGATTTACGGTCAAACCGAGTCAATACAGAAAAAGTTGTAATACGGGAGGGAATATTGTAATACTTTTGTTTGCTCATTTATTCAGAATCTTTCAGCTTTGCAATTTGACTTCAAACATCTTTGAAATGTCTAAGCTGTCAATCCCTAGTTTTCAGTCATGTGACTGGTTCGAAGACTTGGAAAGCAAAACATCTATAGAACTGCAGCAGAAGAGTGTCAGTTTTTCAAGTTTTGGCAATTTCCAACAGCACAAAAACGTTGTAGAAGCACTCCTCAAAGTAATGGTGAAAAATGAAAATTCTGTCATTTACTTTCCCTCAAGTAATTCCAAACCTGTATGAACATCTTCATACAGTATAAGGAATACCTTCTTTTGTGTTCTGCCAATATTTTAAAAGATATTTTGAAGAAAGTTGGTAACCAGCCTGTTTTAGGTCACCATTGACTTCCATAGTATTTTTTTCTACTATTGAAGTCAATGTTGGGTCAGAAAAGCCTGATTTCAAACTTTTTTTTTTTAAATATCTTACTTTGTGTTTGGCAGAACAAAGAAATCTCTACAGGTTTGGAACTATTTGATGGTGAGTAAAAGATTAGTCTGGTTTCGAAGAAAGAAGACGCTGCGTCCGAAATCGCTTACTTCCCTACTATATAGTACGTGAAAAACAGCATGCGAGCAATATGTCTGAATTCATAGCATTCGAAATTCAGTAGGCGAGAAGTACCCGGATGACCTACTGCTTCCGGCCGAATTCTATAGTAGACATACCCTGAACACTTTCCTATCCCATGAGGCTCTGGGAGAGGAGGCGTCATATAAAAAAAAAATGGCGGAAAGTGGAGACGCGGCTCATTTTAAGTGTAAGCACCTCAAGAAGAAAACGTTGTTTATCGTGTTTAAATTACACTTGTTTAACACAATCTAAATGAACTGATGACATCCATTCATACTACCCACCTTCATGCTATATAGAACGTACTGTTTTAACGTTCGGGTAGTAGGTTCAGTTTTAAATGTAGTACCTACTTAAGCAGTATGCGATTTCCGACTTATCAAGGACACGGATGCATTTTTACTCAGACTTGACTTGGACTCAAACCTTTCAGACTCTAAAATATTTGGTGTCCAACCGAGTCCAGGGAGTGTTTAAGGAAATGCCACTGACTCGATACTTTATCACGACATTCAGTGTTTGCTTGTGTTTTCAAGTCTTGTCCAGTATATGAAAGCGGTGGGTTTATGTACAGACTCACTGAACGTGTTCACTCAAAGCGAATGCACCAACACAGTCTCACGACCAATTCGTATGTATTTTTATGAGGTGCCAAATTCGTGCTAATTCATACTAATTCGTTGACCTCACTCACTAAATCCCTGTGACAGGTAGGTTTAGGGGCGAGGTAAGGTTTAGGTCTTTCGTACAAATTCATATGAATTGGCAACTCATAAAACACGTACGATTGTAGAAGAAATCGTATGAATTCGTAAAATACGTACAAATTGCTGAGAGATCAGGTTGAAAGCACCGTAAACCTGCTGCTGCCGACTACATCATAACAGTGAATCAAACAACAATACAATAAGAGAAAGTCACTCTTGACTAAATCAGTACCTTTACTGACTAAAACGATCATATATATATTAGCCCAAACAGTGAAGATTACGTTTACATTTATTAATTTAATGCAGGGATTAAATTGGGCTTGCGCAGCCATACATCAGTGGACTTTCCTCTTAAATTAATATTTTTAAACATTTATCTTATTCTTACCAATTTGAACAATGATGTGTTTTTTATAGGAGTGTATTTCTGTAAATAACATTTTAAAGGCGCAGGGCATTACTGTCTGGTATAAGCGTTTGGAACTCGGTGAAGGGAATGACGGATCAAATGTTACAGTGCAGCATTCAGCACTTATTTAGCCAAATAAATATGTCTTTTGATATTTGTGCATTATTTACTATTTAGCTTTTCAGACTAAACTTGTTTGAACTTGCTTGCACGTCTTAAATCATATTCTATCACAGAAAGAAATATTGTTTATTAGCCTACTGTACATTAAGATAAAGACAATTTTGTATGCATGTCTGATATCTAGTAAAGTCATGTTTATGAGTGCATCGCTGCTGTGTGTAGGCTACTGCTGTTACCAGGGAAAGCTCTATATTCAAAAAGCGCCTCCTGCTGGCAGGGAATCAATAATTGCATTTTAAAGTTTACCAAGTGATGCAAAATTTTGTGGGCTTTGCTTCCCCCCCCCCAGGCGGTGCAGCAATGGCTGCGTGTTCACGGTGTGTGTGCATGGTTGTTCACTTCTCACTGCTGTGTGTGTGCACTTGGATTTGTTAAACGCAGAGCACAAATTCTTAGTATGGGAAACCATACCTGGTCACATGTCACATCCTTTCCTCCTTAACAAAAATGACATTTGGATGGATGAAAGGATGGAAGGATGGTGGAAGTATGAAGCACAAGCAAAAAGAATGTAAAAGGTAAAGAAAAAGATAGAAGAGGCAAGGTTTTGCAGAAGTCCTTCAGCATGACTCCTCAACCACGTGGTGGGGAGGCCTCTAGGAAAGCTTCCCAGAAGCTAATTGACAAAGGAAAAACATGCTGATCACAATCGACACAGTAATGCATCATGCCGAGGGCCTGGAAAACTGTATCAGCCACACAGCAGGTTTGATTTTTTGAAAGTGAGGCTCTGTGGGGACTTAAGGCTTTACAGAATTAGAAATTGGACTGGCATTGAGTGGTCATCATCAGGCCTTGTGGAGCTCTTTCGTTCCAGACACAGAACGCACGCGGGGAACCGACAGGCTGATCATTTAAGTTCCTGTTCCATATAGAGCAGAGTTCTAAGACTTTGCATCAGCTCAACACAGACTAGCACTCTCTCATTGTGTTAGCCACCTGAAATCCCAATAAACACCAAAGATTGGCATTCTGGATGGTGCTAGTCCCATGCTGATGATGTCTCAAAGGGAAGACAATCCTCACAGTGGGCAAAGGCCAATGGTGTGTGAGAACATATAAAGTGTGCCTTTCTGCCTTCTGAGAAAGAAATTCTTTCTATTTTATTTGCTTGTCTCTCATCTTGTTTTATCTTTAAAATGATACATGGATGAATAATTAAGGCTCTAGATGTGCAGCATCCATTCATGCAAGAGCAGTTGTTTTCAAAACAACACAGTTCTTGTGTACAGGAGATGTTCTGTAAGCATGAACAACTAAAAATAAGTGTAAATTCAAGTTTTCAAATACTGGTCATGATACGTACTGTGATTTATTTTTACAGTAGGGAATATTATTGCTATTAGTCTAAGTTAAAAGAAAATTATGACTTGGAAAATTTACATTTTCAAAAAATTCTCCTGCTGCCCTGGCTACAGTATTGGGGACAGCAATTTTATTGCTATTATTTATTTGTTTATTTGTTTTAAGTACACAACTGTACTGTAGTTCAAAAACTGTACACAAAAGTTTCACAGATGTAACACAAATATCCCTAGTTTTAACATTTTGGTGGTCCACATGTCCTAAATGTTGCAAATAAACATGCCAGCACTCTTTAAAATTACCATTGCAAATTGTAAATATAATATAGAGTAGAAATTTGGCAAAATAAAAATTTATTTTATTATTGTCACTTAGAAATTGCTAGTACATTTTAAACGGAGTACAAAGAAATGGCAAGTAACTTGTAACTTGAAATTAGCACAAAATCTTTAAGAATTTAGTAAGAAGTAGTAAGAATATATATTTTTTTCTCTGCTTTTTTCTTCTTCTTGCAAATCCAATTTTTTTGCAATGTCTATTGAAGCAAAAATAGGGGGTAGTTTATCTATATTACATATTAACAAGGTCAACCAGTGATTGTGTAATCTAAAGTATTCAAAAGTTCCACTTATTTCCACAGAACGTTAGGATGTAAAGGTCTATTCAAGCAGTTTTGCACATTGAAAGAGAGTTAGACTGAACTCCTACTTGCATTAATCTACTGTATGCAACTCACACATTTACAGTATATCTGCTACTTTCTAGCCCAGATCTGTACTACTGCAAGGACATTAAATTGTTGCCAGACTGGGATGATCAACGTGCATTTCTCAAACACATCAGATGAAAGGATAGTTCATAATATTAACAGATGAAAGAACAGTATAGCAAAGAGCCTGAGCTTTCCTTGTCAATATGTGAATATTGTGAATATGAATGCTAAGGAATGAATGCCATATCAAGTGCAGGTAATTACACTTGGTCGGTCAATCTCTCCCTCATAATACTCGACTCTATATAATATAACATTTAATACAGTAATACAATAAGCTTAAAATGAAGCAACTCAGCTTTCCTTCGTTACTAGTTCTAATGTAATGCTTTTGAATTAGTAATGAAGGCTTGGGCTCAGATGTTAAACTAAACTATTTGCAACATTTAGGACATGTCAACCACCAAAATGTTAAAACTAGGGACATTTGTGTTACATCTGTGAAACTTTTGTTAAGGCTTGGGCTCAGATGTTAAACTGTCAACTTTAGATTTGAATGCAAGGCAGAAGCTGTGGCGGCTCGTGGGTTTTAAAATAGAGGAGGCACTCTAATTGTATTGGTTTGGGGACCCCTGCCGATTATTATTATTATTATTTGCTTAACCACTTTAAATTGGCTTTTTGGTTGCTTTTAGTTCCTTTTTGAGGATGCTGTGCCTCTCCTGACGAGCCGCCACTGGGCAGAAGAAAGTAGTTCAAAAGCTCAAAAGCAAGTTTTTAAGACCAATCTGCTGTTGATTCTTATGCATTTACACAATTGTGCTGTCAAGCTATTTTACATACACAATATCACACTCATAGCTGAGAGTTATGGCTGTACATCGTATGTGTATCTTACTTGTGTAATATTACTCACATATAAATTATTCCTTCAAAACGCAATCTGAATTTGTGGATCCAGATGTTGTACTTACAACTTCTACCAGCAGGGGCTAATGCTAACCACTCAAACACTGACCGCTCAAACATGCCCTGTCTGAAAACTGCACATAAGTCTAGGTCTTGAGAGAGGTCATCTATGACAGGATTTATGTATTTAATACAGACGCGTTATGGCTTTCAGCACAGGCTCATCCGATAAGAATAATGGAAATATCAGCGAAAACAGCCCGAAGGGTACAGAGAGACTAAACGCATCAATGTGATCCTCAAAGGTGGGGGAAGAGGAGGAGCGGATGAAAAATTGATGTGTTTCTGAGGTTCTAATCATTCATGAAAGGGTAGGCTGTGCCTATCCCAGTCACTGGGGCTCAAAGGCCAAATGTAAGGAGCTTTGGATAGGATATGAGATTTGGTGTAAATAGCGTAGCACAGTGTATGACACTCATTCACATTCTCATATAGGAAGAACTGCTGTCAAAAAGGGAAGGTCAAGTGTGCCCTCAACCACTCTATGGTTTTTAAGAAATGATTGCTCATTGTAGGATCTAGGTCAATGGGATTATGAATGAATTTTTCATTGCATACGTCAGAACAAAAGAGTTTGAAACAAAAATGAAGGAAAGCAGAGTGGCTCTGCATACACTTGAGGGTAATTTTGTGTGATTTTGGGAAACCTGGTGCATAGGAACAGAGCAGAATAAATGAATACTCACCCACGATTTCGCTGGATTCCTTGTTGTAAAGTTTCTTATTCCAGTACAGCATCCTCAAAAAAGGAAATGAGGTCAGCAGCACCAGAAAGATTCCCAGGAACATGTAACCAGTAAAGGCCGCAAAGTCAATCCCCTAGAGGAAGAAGAGGGCGGGTTAATTTTCACCCTTTTAAAAATTGTGCAATTAATTTGCTGCGGTATTTCATGAAATCTATTCTAAGCACTAAGTAGAGAACAAATCCACTTTACTGGCTCTCCATATAATGTGGATGGAGGTCTTGATTGCATTTCATCAACAGAATCATATTCAGGATTTTAATGCTTGCATCTTGATGCATTTAAGCACTTATATAAGATTTAAATGAGCACCTGCATGTGGCACAAATCCTCTTAAAATGCTCTTGACTAGTTATTAATTTTCATTCACATCAAGAGCAAACAGCCTTCTCGGCTGAACATCTAGCTTCAGATTATATTTTCTTGCCTGTGCAGCCCACCCCATCTTTCATCATAACCAGATGACATCACATTTTCAAATGGCACCACTGATAGAGATGTGTAAAATAGATCCGTGTGGCCTGAAATCTAATCCGACGACTTATCTTCCAACCTATGAGGTAACTTGCTTGTTTACCTTGTGACATGTGTAAATAAGTAGTACAAATACATTCTACAAAGAATTCTACATTTAATAGATACTAAAATTTTCTTTCATTTCATAATCTTGCATTTTTTTAGAAGTGCTAAGTGAGAAGTCTATAACAGCCTATTAAATGGCAGGCTACCATTGTGACAACTTATCACCAATATAATTTTCACAAAAGATCAACAGGTGTTAAATTACTGCTTTTTTATCGCGGGCAATAATAACAGCAAAAAAAAAATGTTTTATTGTATCTGTACCTATAGAGAAACGGACCCTGAGAAATGAAAAATGAGTTTAAAATGTGACAACTAGACCCAGTCTCTTGTATTTTGTAAAGGAACTGGCAAGATACGAGATAATTGCATCCCTGTTGTAGTTCAGCTCCCCGCATTGCTCAGGCTTGGCAAAAACCCAGGACTTAGAGGTACTTCTTAGAAACAGAAAAAAACACTGATGCTGGTTTTTGGCAGAATAGCCTCCCTAAAGCAGCTCAAGGTAGTAAATCCTCCACCCATAAAACAAAACCACGATTGAAAGGATAAACATGGGCTTCTATTATTTTGGAAAATAAAACATTAAGATGTGAGTAAGCGAACAACAAACAAACAAACAACACGTCCAATCTCGTGCGACATGCGACAAATGTGAATGGAGACAAAGAGATGTGAAGACTGGTATACAGTGACCTCTACAGGAGATCAGGAAAAAAGAGTGAGTGAAAGAGAGAGAAATGGTATTTAAGAGAACATGCATCCATTGGAGTACTCTACAAGTTAGATGTGTAATGGAGTTAGATAGTAGTAGTATTCATTAGAATTAATAAAGAGAGCAATAGACTGAAAAGACAGAGAGGACAAATGAAAGGAGCACTGGAGACGGGGGAAACCCCTTGAATAAAGAAAAGGTTGACTCATTTCACCATCATTGCAAAAAGTGATGTCTGAACAAATCGAATCTGATATTTTCAAATAATCTGCTGATCCATAAAACAAATGTCAACAAATCTGATCAGGTTCTTGAATTCAAATCACTGATTCAGTGCTTCTGGACAACATGAGGTTGAGTGAATCATTTTTGGGTGAACCATCACTTTAAGATTCAAGTAAAGAATGATATGTTGAATAAAATATTAATATTACTTTAATTAAGCCATTCTGTCTTAACTGGCCCTATTCTATCACAAGCTTTTTGGGATAATTTATTTAGAAAGTTTAGGTAATAGTGCAGTGCGTCTAAAAGCTAAGACCATCAATATCTGAACCAACTGAAAATAAGAGATATCCCTTATACAGACTCACTGGGGTGGGCTGAGTTAGTGAGGATCTGTCGATAACATTTCATTAAAGCGGTCCTCTGCTTTATACCCCACAGCTTTCCTGCGCTGTTGAGCTGTATGCCCGATCATATAGAGTAGATGCATAAGTCCTCATTACTTTGTTAGTAATGCAGATGCAGACAATTTGGGGATTTTCCTTTGTAGATTCTCTTGTTTTGTCTCGATGGCAGGCTTGTTGTGATAATGACTTAGACAAAGGGCGTAAATAAGACCTCCCTTTACTCCATTTCTGTTGTCACTGTCCTACTTTTATCAGCCAAGAAAGTAACTTCAAAAAGCAATGAGAAGGGGGAATGAGAAATCACTATGCAAAAAGACCTTCGCTGTTGGCGCTAGCTGATTAGTGAGCAGACAGGGGCCACGGTCACACCACAGCCCGCCAAAGTCTGTCTGCCTGGGGCCTGGAGAAGCACTGATTGGCAGCTGAGATTTCTGGGAGTGTGACTGACGGCCCAGCAGATGCCAGAGAGAGGGAGACAGGGTATACGAGATGTCTCCTCAGCGACCCTGAAACACTCCTTCCACCCAGGCTCAAATGTCTAATCTACAGAGAGCTCCACAGATGGATGCTTGACTGACCAAATGGCAACATCCCTGCTGTAGTGATCCTGTCGAGACCGAGGGGGGGCCCATTTCAACTCAAACAGCCCAAACAAACAGAGAAACACAAACAAATAAACAAAGAGGCCACAAGTACAAGATGTTCTGTCATGACTGACTGCTGCCGGAGAAATGTGGGATGGACAGGGTTCACACGGTCATGGACAACCTGGAAACTCAGATGGATAAGCTAGGAAATTACTACAAATATAAATAATTTTATACCATCTACCACACATTCTCTGTCTAACAATCATTTTATGAAACTATGAAAAAATAATTCATAAAAAAAGTATGTATTTGGTCATTCAGATTGTGACTTTTATTGATAAATGAAAGCAAATATTTTTAGTGTTACAAATAAATCGTGTTTACAAAGAAGACTTAGAATTAGATTTTTGTTGAAACAAAAATTACTCTGCATCTTATATACAGTAAAAATAAATATTTAAGTAGAAAACAATTATTTTAAATTGCAATAATATTTCACAATATTTTTCTGTATTTATAATCAAATAAATGCAGCCTTGGTGAGCATAAAAGACTTCCTTCAAAACCATTTTACAGATTACATTACTTGCTTTTTGTAAGTCAAGGTAGTGTATAAAATCTCTTGAAGTTGTGGATTAGTAAAGCACAGTGTAAGGTGCCATGTCAGCCATCTATTTGTATGGCAGAGCTTCTATTCAGATCCCAGAGGCTCTACAGATCTTGAGGCTGATTAGAGCATGATATACGGATTAAGTGACTGCTGAAGAAGGTGGTGGCTTCGCTAGACTCGAATTAAATCCTCAGCTATATACAAGCAAACAGACATAAGTCACACAAAAATGCAAATACTTGTTTGTTTGCATATAGAGCAGAAAACAACAGTGTTTCACACTAAAGGAATTGTTTTGGTGTTATAGAAACAGAAATAGAAACAATATTTTTTAGCAAGATTGCATTACGAACCTTTAAGCTTATACAAAGGATAACTACATTACACCACCTTATGCGCACACAACGTAAAAGCACCTGTTTCACCCAGCTTAAAAATAGTTTTGGATCAGTCATTCACAGAGAGCCCAGAGTTTCATTGACTCCTACCTTTATTGCATCAGAAACCCAAGTCCTCAGACACACATAGACATGTGTAAACCAGAAAAGTGTATCATAATACAGGGAATCTCTTAGTAATGCTATAAAAGTGGTATTTTATGTGACTAACTTTAAGACCCAGCTAAATGGGTACTAAATCAATGCACACAGCAATCAACAAATGAGCATTTATTGAACTGCATACGAGTGTGTGCATCATTTTTTGCACATGAAGTTGTATCTCCATTTATCATCTGCATGTTGTCAACACAAACAGAAGCCCTCTCAAATATAAACAAATCTGGCCCGTGTAACACAGAGATAACACAAACCACTGCATCCATGTCAATAATTACAGCAGATGCAATCTCTCCCTGCGGAACAGGATGGATGAATCTGTCCAGCACTTCACACACTCCTCTGTGTATCCACTTCAGGAGCATATTTATCACTGAATGTTCTGACGGAAAGCAAAAATGATGTTTATAAAGTAGTAAATTTAGAGCAGGGGGGCTTCAGTACATTTTGATGGGTTCCACCCTCCAGAGATTTAGGATGTCAGAAATGCAAGTTTATGGATATTGGGTTTTCCAGAAACTTCCCACTGTCAATTGTAGCCCAGCAGGAAGTGACCTTGATGTGGAAAATATAACTTGAGCATGATTACCGCTGCGTCATCCTGTGCAACAGCCGGTTTGACAGGCAAGGATGATGTTTCTAGTGAGCCACAAATTAACTCAAACCCCACAGCGATTTCAGCTGCTGAAGAAACAACTATTTAAACCAGGCACCTTTCTGTGTGAGTGTGAGTGTGAGGAATAACTAAATTAAAAACTGTGATGGCATCTATTGAACTTCTCATGAAATATTGAAGTCACCCCCAATGATGGGTTTTGACCTTTAAAAAAAAAAAAAAAATACAGTAAGACTATGATTTTATTTTTGTTTTCTTTGCGAGAAAAAAGTATTCTTGTATTAGCACAAAACTGAAGTTGATGTCACATGTCAATTTTTTACCAGATGTTTTTACCACGTTTCTGGATTTGGATCATTTCAGTTGTAATGCTGTCTATGGAAGGAGAGATGGCCCTCTGATATCATAAAAAATATCTTAATTTGTGTTCCGAAGATGAACAACGGGGTATGGAATGACATTAGTTATTAATGACAAAATTAAAATTTTTGGGTGAACTAACCATTTAACTACAACTTCTGACTCAAAATCCTAATTTGCTGCATTGGTATTGGGTGGGATTATGTTCATGCAAAATATGAGCTCTGTAAGTACTAGTAAACAGCCAATATGTTCACAATAGGCATGCTAATAAGCAACTAATAGTTAATAGTGAAAACTGGTCCCCGTACTAAAGTGTTACAGAATAACATTGGTTTATTAACATCAATTGACAGTGAACACACTCTTCTTTAATTATTACATACAATAATAAATGTTCACTTTCCATTCATGTTTGCACTAACTTTTTATGATTTCATCCATTTGTTTTTACTAATAAAATCCCTTTTCCTGCTGTCTGTAATTTTGTGTGTATCGCGATTTTTGTATCTTTAATATCAAGATTTCTACAGATGTAAAGAGTACAAGACAACTGAAAATGGAGCTTACTAATTACTAATTTCCCAAACAATTTAATATAATTAAACTACGAAATATCAGAAGACAACACAAGTGTCAAGCCAGTTGCAGTTTGACTTCCCTTATAAAATGTTTGATTCAGGTGGAAATGAGCCCTAACTAACAGTTAATCTTCTGCTTGACGTCTGATCTAAGCAGCATTCAGGCCACCCAAAAGTCCTATATTCCCACCTAAAATAAAAGCACAAAAAAATCATGCGGATTACAAAACTCCTCTCTTTACGTTTCCAAGACCCTTCAAGAGATTCTCTCTTTAAAACAAGCACGTGATTAAAACATCTAATTTAATGTGCTTCACAAACTAATTCATCCATCTCTGTCAGAAAGTGTGATAGTGTTGGAAATCAGTTTCGCTGACAAGATGTTTATACGACATCAAAATTTATGGCTCCAAATAGACTGAGGTTTTTAGGCATATAGTTGTTCTTTTGGCGTGTAGCCTTTTAAATAAACTGTCAGAAAAAGATGGATCTCTTATACTTTTATAGCTACTCTTTTTCTGCACTGATACTCATACACACACACATAGTTTTTGTGTCTTAGCCATTGTGTCTGTGGTAGTGTGTGACAGAAGAGCTGCAGGGTAGAGTGGCTCCAAAGAGAGCATCTTTAATCAGCATCCAGAGCTGGAGATGAAAGATCTCGTCCTCTGTGTCTCATTCAGGGCTTTAGCTGGACACTTACACACACTTATGACCATATAGATTAACACTATAACACACATACTTTTATGGAAGGAGAAGCTGCCATCATAAATCATTCATAATTGACTGATTCTCCATAATTCTAATTTTTTCACTCTTAATTTGTCCTTTGTATTGTCTATTGTATTATCATAATCTATTGTATTTCAAATCATTTAGCTCTGACTATATTTAGAAATGGCATGTATATAGGTTACATGTGACGACAGGGTAATGGACACAATGACATTTTATTTTGGATCTTTTTATCAACTCACAAACTCACTGCAGTTACTAGCTCAGTTTGGGAAACCATGGTGTAATGCAACATTTAATGCATTTTACAGTGTTTAAATAAAAAATAAAAAATATATTTATTTCTCTTCTCTTTTTATACCAATCTGGTATGTTTAATGGTAATTAGATGGCAGTTAGATAAAATGTCATCTAAAAGTAGTCAAATTATATTACCTAAAATGAGTACAGTACTAGATTACATTACTACTACAGTTTTCAGTTTACAGTTTTCTTCTTGTAATCTGTACTCCATAACGGACTGCAATTCATAAGTAATCTACCAATCACTGTGTGTATGTATATATATATATATATATATATATATATATATATATAGATACATACACACATACACACATATATAGTAGTGCT